>OX101753.1:94446930-94964858 GCA_944452675.1 Tachina lurida | reverse complement strand
TTACACCCAATATTAAAATAAATATTTGAAACATTTCAAAAATCTTGTTTAAGATCTACTTATGATTTGGTATCAGCCCCAGTAAAATGCAACATATCGAGAGCGTGTATTCAAAATACGTCAATTCAAATTTTCTCAAAATGAGTTTCCAATGGCAAAAAACTCTCCTATAGAATATTCATCTGTAATATAAATTTCGAATCAAAAACTTTTTTTTGTTTTGTATAAATTTTTTTATTCTGCTATCTAAAAGTATAATTTTTTTTGGTGAAAATAAATGCTAACTCTCATGTAAATTTCCAACATTTTTAAAAAAATAAGTAGTTCATTATAAATCTACCTCCTATCTTATTGTATTGGGCATGCTGAACACGTAAGGATTTTGATATCCTATGGCTAGTTTTTCAGATGTGGTCACTTTTAACATATTAGTACATAGGTGTTCCGATAAAAAAAATTGGTAATAGACGTATAACTTTTAAACTGTCGACTGATTATAGTCAATGATATAAGCTTTCGAAATTGAAAATTTGGAGTAACCCTGCTATGTACAGTAGAGATTGAGTTAGAGAGTGCCAAAGCAGACCACCTCGAGATGGAAGAGGCTTTCAATTTTTATATCTAGTATAAAGTAAAAGATTTCACAAATTGATTAAAAATAAATTTATTCAAAAAAATCATATTCCTTCCGACAAAATATGCTAACTCTAAAAAAATATTTGATTTTTGATCGACTAAAATATCCTATTTCAAACAAATACACAAACCAGTGCAAAATAAATTTTTTTTGCAGACCTATAAATTAAGAAGCATATTTAAACCATATTATGGAAGGCGCATCATTTATTTTTACAATAATGAGCGAATTAACTAGTTTTTTTCGCTCTACTGAAAAGTTAGCTTTTTTGAGTTGACATATTTTGAATATAGCCTCTCGATATATACCAGCTGAACACACAACAAACAATACGTTTCAGATAACTATTTTATTTCATAAAAGTCTGTTACAAACTAAAAATAAATAAATACTTTAAAATTAATTCAATATTTGCTATACTATTCAGTAATTAAAGAGAAATATACAAAAAAGTATATAATAAAAATCAACATAAAAATCTGAAAGTAATAAGGTCATTGGAACTTAAGTTTTTATTACTATTGTTTAGGAGAGGTTTAAAGACAGGTTTTTATTGCCGGTTTTTTGTATACCTTCCTTAAATTATAAAATAGCAGCAACGGTATCAGACGATAATTTATGATATTTTATTTTCTTTATTTATATGTGACCCGGTCTATGAAAAGGTGGCTTATGACTCAAAAAACAACAACTACCGAGAAACTGACGAATTGCCTTGTTTATCTTTAACAGCAGCAGCGTTTCCATTTGTCAAGTTTTCCCTTGTTTTGGAAGTTTTTTGAGATGCCAAAAAGTTTTTTGAAAATATAAAGTTTTTAAAGTTTTTTATAAATATGTACATAATTTAAGTTTTGCAGTATATTGAATGAAAATATCAAGTGATGTTTCTATGCAATAAAACGATCTTACATTTTCTGACTACCGTTTAAATCACAAAGTAGACCAGAGTTGAAGAAAGTGAATTATGAAAAGAGCTAATATCATTTGTCGCGCAGATTTTTCGAGAAAGGGACAACTGCAGTATATTTATTATTAAAATGTTACCAAAAAAATCAAAACAAACAAGAGAAATGTTTACTTTGTGAAATAAACACTTGTACATACATACATACGTACATACACATTTACAAAATTAAATTAAAGAATTTGTTGCATTTAATTAAAAAAAACCGAATGTGAAAAAGATTATTTGTATTAAAAAGTTATTAAAATTTGTTTGCAAATGATTCCTGATTTAACTTTAAGCATTTTCATTGAAAAATTTTAATTTTTACCTTTTATTTACAAAAATCACTCAGCGAATAAAGCCACAAAGTGTTAAACGAAAAACATTTCAACAAGTAAACAACACAGACAATTTTACAAAATAAGATGAAAGAATTTGTTGTGTTGAATTAAGAAACAAAGTGCGAAATAGCTAATAACTATTAAAAAGGCAATTACAAATTGTTTTAAGATGATTGCAGACTTCATTTGAAGCATTTTCATTAAAAAATATTAATTTTTATCATTTATTTACAAAAATCGTCAAGCGAATGAGGTTACAAAGTATAAATTGAAATTAAGCTACAAAATTCCACCACGAAAGAAGTTTAAAGAAGACGCAGTGACAGAGTGAGCGAGAAATTCGAAAACACAAATTATTTTCCGTCTCGTATCATCTCTGGTATACCCTGTGGTTTAAATGTCTTTAAATTTTAATAAGACAATGTACAAATAAAAAATATATATATTAATGTATGTGATATTTTTTTAAGATCTTTAAATCTAAATATAAATTTAATTTTATTTTTTTTTATTATATGTTATGTTTTTGATTTTAATCGTTTTTATATTTTTAAACAAAATGAATTCCAAATACAATTTTATATTTTATTTTAAAATTTTGGTCCTTATGTAGAAAAAACATTTTTGTTTCGAAAAAAAAAGTTTTTTTTTTCAGATTTAATAAGTTTTTTGGAAAATATATATGGTAACGCTGGTCCTAAGCCACCTTTTCATAGACCGGGTCACATATTTATTATATTATATATGTATGTATTCGTGTGTTCTGGCTTTCGCATCGTTTTCACAGTTCGGATGTTAAAACACATGCTACGCCTGTTTAAGTTGAAATTTAGAAAATACAGATTAATAGTATGTGTTCTAGCATCCGAATTTAGAAGAGCACTATTTGGAAATTAACGATTTCAAACTTTTAGATTTTCTCGTTTTCGATTTTGAGCAAAAAACCTCGTCTTTTTTACAAGACTGTTAACAAGTGAAAAGCAAATCGAAAACGAAAAAAATCTAATGATGCTAGAACACATACTATTAATTTGTATTTTCTAAATTTTAACTTAAGCAGACGTAGCATGTGTTTTAACATCCGAACTCACAAGAACACATGTGAATACGATGGGAAAGCTAGAACACACACGATTTATTATATAAATCAAACAAATTTCAAATAACCCGTAAATTACACCTGAGAGCAATTACCCACGCGCTACACTTGCACATAAAAATTACACCTGATTCGGGTAATTACCCGCAATTTGGCAACACTGCAAACAATAAACATAGCTGATAAACAGCGTTGTCAACTCGGTGTTTTTCGCACCGTTTTTAGTGCTTTTTGAAATTTTCGACGCGAAGAATTTTGAAGTTAGTGCTCAGTGTTTTTTTAAATTAATTTTCGGTGCTTTTTGTTTCGAGCGGTGTCACTAAACCAAAAATTCAAAGAGAAACTTTCTTATCTATTTCTTTTTCGAGGAAGTCTATCGTTGAAAAAACATAAGCTCTGAAGTTAAATAGGGCATTTGACAAAATTCTAATAGGATTGTACAAGACTTGATTGAAGAAATAAGCGCCATATTACCCTCAAAGTTTAACATTTTAAGTATAATTAATGTAAGCAGTGTTTTGCCACGCAACAAGGAAGACATGATACAAGTATTGAGTCCACTATCGAGTTTTGGGCAGAAGTGAAATCTAATAGCGATTCAGTTAAATTGAACTCGTTTGAGGCATTATTAAAAATTGTCACTTCCATATTTAAACAAAGTTGAACGCGCTTTTACCTCTAGGAGTGTAGTTTATTCTAAACTTCGTAACAAAATGTCCTTACACTTGGTAAACACTTTGCTTTATATAAAAATCGGCCTGAAACAGAAAATTTTGATGTGAATAGAGCTGCCGTTTTTGGTTAATTATAACCAAAATTTGTAAAATTTTGTCCCAATATCCAATATTTTTTTAATTTCGATTACTTTTTTGCTATGAATA
Organism: Tachina lurida; assembly: GCA_944452675.1. NCBI lineage: Eukaryota > Metazoa > Arthropoda > Insecta > Diptera > Tachinidae > Tachina > Tachina lurida. Next base: position 94,960,954 of record OX101753.1, on the reverse strand, counting down.
TTTTTGTATATAACTTTATAAACTTGTACATCACTTTTTTTATATTTAACTTTGTTATTTATATTGCGTTTGCTGCATAATACTTTTGACACCTTTTTGATTTCGTTCAAAATTTATTGCCTTTGTCACATAGTTCAGCTGCAGCCGAAAGAATGTTTTTACAGCATAATTTAATAACAACCAAATTTGGTAAGCCTTGATTAAAAAAAACTATTAAGCTCATCGAGTTCAAAAATAATCAGCTCTTAACCTCATAAATACTTGTCGATTACTGTCAACTTGACTAATTTCGAGTGATTCGTTTGTTCTTTAACGAAAAACAAACTAAAATTTTTTTTATAATAACTTCAAAAGTCTTCGTCAAATTGATTGAGTGTATTCTAACACTGATTCCTATAGAATTGAAATGTGAATCGGATGCCTCTAATTTGACGTTTTAGGAACAAAATGCAAGGTCAACCAATTCCTATATTTTTTTATAAACGTACATATCGCACAGTAAATCATAAAGAGACAATTCAAAATTATAAAAGTTTTTTTGCTTTTTTTATAAACCAGTTAATTGAAGAAATCTATAATGACCTCAAAAATTTCTTTTGCAATACAGTCTTCTTGAAGAATATAAAGTTAGGTTATGCTTGTTGTTAATGCACGAGCATTATTTATTTTAAGTTCAATAAACCTTAACACACTTGGCCAATACATTTATTTACTTTTACTTTATTCTTGCCTACAATTGTAATTTAATATGTCACACTTTTCCTAAATTAATACATAATAATGCACAAGAATCATTTATTATTTTATTTAAGTTCAATAAACTGTTGCACAATTGGCCTAAATTAATACATTTTTTATTGCAATTTATTTTTATTTTTATTCTTTCCTACAATGTAATTTAATACCGCACAATTTAATACAAGCTATTATTGCAATTTAATTTGTTTTTTATTGCTGCAAAATTTATGTAAATTAATCATATTTCTTTGATAAAACTAGTATATAAGACTAAGAAAATTCTGAATAAAACAATTCTTAATTCTTAAAGAAACTGTCTTTTTCAATTAAGATAAGCAACTCGGTTCAAGTGCTGTTGTTGCGCCAACTAAATCAATTTACCTCCAAATTAAAGTGCTTGAGAGGTCATACAATAAACAAAAACTCTTCAGGTTTATGCGCCTGTAAGAAAATTATTATTCTAAAAACATTGAAGTAATCTTCCCATTTCTTTGAGCTACAAGTGCTTGGAAGTGTTCCTATATTTTTGATCAGATTTATGACCAGCTATTCTTGTTTTCAATTTATTTTTGGTTGTACCTATATACACCTTATCACAGTTTTCGTTATTATTACCATTACACGGTATCTTATAAACTAAATTCGACTTATCTAGTTTATGTATTTTATCCTTAGGTTTGCTAAATAATTGACCGACTGTGTTATAAATTTTGTGTGCCATTCTAAATTTATTTTTATCATATATATTTGAATTTTCTAATCTTTCTGACATTTCTGGTACATAAGTTAATGATTTATATATTTTTGGTTCAGACACTATATTTGAAATCGTTATTAATTAAAATATTTCTGATTAAATTTATATTTTTCTCATGAAAAACATTATCACTAATTGTTAATACTCTTTCTATTAGATTTTTTGCAGTATTAATAATAATTCTTTTTGGATGTTTAGAGTAAAAATTAATTATTCTACCTGAAGATGTTGGTTTTTGATACCAATCAATTAATAAATTGTTATTCCTTCTTACTACTAATGTATCTAGATAAGAAATCTTTGAATTACATTCCTTTTCTATTGTAAATTTTATATCCTGGTGAAAAGAGTTGAAAGTTGATAACAAATTTTCAATTTCATTATCTGAAATAATACAAAATAAGTCATCAACATATTTAGTTAAAATTTTTGGTTTTATTGTTAGCTTTGTAATGCAATCGTCAATTAACTTTTCCATTACAATATCAACTATTATTGGTGAGGCTGGAGATCCCATTGGCAGACCTTTAAGTTGTGAATATACTTTATTATTATATTGAAAATATCTATTATCCATTATGCAATATTTTATTATTCGTAAAAATAATTCTTTCCTAATATTTGTATATCTTTTTATTAAATGCCATTTTTCATCTATAGCATCTATAGCCAGATCTACTGGGAAATAAGGAAACAACATCAAGTGAAATTAATTTCTCATTTTCATTAACTTTTAAATGTTTTACTTTAACGAAAACTGTGATAAGGTGTATATAGGTACAACCAAGAATAAATTGAAAACAAGAATAGCTGGTCATAAATCTGATCAAAAATATAGGAACATCAATTCACAAAGAACAGCATTATCATCTCATTGTGCCAATTTAAATCATAATCCTGATTTTGATAACGTATCAGTACTAAATACAGAAAGTAATTACAGAAGACGTTATATGTTAGAGATGTTACAGATTAATAATGTTAAAACAGATAAAAGAATTAATTTTAGAGTAGATACAGCTAATCTTGCTCATTCCTACAGATATTTGTTATATAAAAACATAAAACGATAAAAAAAAATGTTAAAGTTTATAATATTTTTTAAAAAAAGATTTAAAGTTGTTTTTTGATGTACCTGTTAATGTATATATGTATTTACGTATATATACATATGTTTGCTCGTGCATCTTTACGTGTATCTTTACGAATATGAATTTGTTTATACATGCATGTGGCTTTGTGTCTATGTATGGATGTATATGCATGCATGTACATATACATATATGTTAAAATATTTGCATGGATATTTGTAAGTGTACGCGTGGATTCACATGAACATATGTATGTATGCATATTTAAGATTGTGTATGTTTTGCATATGTAGATCGATGTGGACATGTATGTGTATATGATCATGTAGTGGTGTGTATATATATATTTATGCATGTATATATACTACATATGTGAATGGGTACATATATATATATATTTAATTAATAATTATAATTATGGACATATGTATTTATTTTAATATTTTTAATTCTTTTAAATATCTTTTTGTATGGAAAAAGCTTTTTGAACTTTTTGAATTTTTTCAATTTATGACAAATATTTTTCATTTTATATATCTATGTATTAGTAAATTTAGAATAATTTTATTTCCTGAAGAAGCTACACAAAGTTGAAGCGAAATATCGAGAAAAATAAATAAAATTGTAAATCTATTACAAAAAGACCTATAGCTAAAATAAAATTTAAATATAGTATATAAGACTAAGAAAATTCTGAATAAAACAATTCTTAATTTGAAACTAAAATAAACTGTCTTTTTCAATTAAGATAAGCAACTCGGTTCAAGTGCTGTTGTTGCGCCAACTAAATCAATTTACCTCCAAGTTAAAGTGCTTGAGAGGTCATACAATAAACAAAAACTCTTCAGGTTTATGCGCCTGTAAGAAAATTATTATTCTAAAAACATTGAAGTAATCTTCCCATTTTTTTGAGCTACAAGTGCTTGGAAGAAAGCCCAAGGCGAAGATTCTCAACACTTGTTTTTGTGTGACATACTTGCGTCAACAGTTGTTTGCAACTACTCAGCATCTGAAATTTTTTGAGTTTGACTCTATGATTTAGTGTGAGATATGTATTTATGAATAAAATTTTTTTTAATAATATGAAAAAATTTTAAATTTAGTGCTTTTTTACTTAAATTACGCGCTTTTTTCCTGATTTCAGTGCTTTTTAAAATTTGAAAGTTGACAAATAGTGCCAAAGAGAAATTGCAATTTTTATTTGTGTTTTGAAATTATAAATTGATAAATTTTAACGGTCATTGTTATTTGATGTTTTTTATAATTGCAAAGAAAGAAAGTGGTAAGATTATTATTTTATTTTTGTGGAATTGTGTGGTTAAGTAGTTTTATCGAAATTTTTATATTGTTATCAAGTTCGTCGCAGCTGAAGTAAACAGGTTTATCTTAAAACTATATAGAAAATCTCGATGTCACACCAGCATCTAATTACTCTTTGTGGTGCGTTGCAAAAATGCTTAGAACACCCATTGGGTTTAATCCACCTCTGCGCACTTCTACTGGAGGTTGGGCAAGGAGTGATACTAAAAAAGGTTACATCTTTGCAAAGCATTACTGGTGTAATTGATTTACCGAGTGTAGTTGCTCTACCCCATCGACCCTTAAAGTTTAAGATGCGTGACGTACAGAAACTAATTACTGATGGAATTAGTAACAAGATGCTGATGAGTTTGCCTCATATTGCAATTAGAATAATTCTATTTATTTTTAATGCCATATTACGACTAGAGTATTATCTACACCACTGGAAGATTGCCAAGTTCAAAATGATTCCAAAGCCCGGTAAAGATCTTATCAAGGCTGAATCATACATGCCAATAAGTCTGCTTTCAACAATGCCAAAACTTTTCGAAAAACTACTCATGTCAAAATTGTTCCCAATTCTAATTGGTAGTGGGTGCATCCCACACCATCAATTTGGTTTTAGAAGTCAACATAGCACAATTGAACAAACTCATAGATTAGTTCAATTTATAAGAAGAACATTTGAAGAATAGAAGTATTGTTCTGCCGTGTTTATTAATGTTTCGCAGGCATTTGATAAAGTGTTGCATGAAGGCCTTATTTTAAAATTGAAATCATGTCTACCAATAAATTTTCTGAATCTATTATAAAGTTACACTACTACCCAGAGTGGCCCAGGGGAGCAGTTTTGTATTTTATTTATACTTGTGATATGCCTTTCAGCAGCAATATCCATACATCTACGTTTGCGGATTATACAGACTATCGTAGTATGCATGAAACCCTCACGAGGCTTCCCCATATCTACACGAACACATTACATAACTGTAACTATTGTTAAACTTATCGAGAACTAAGGTAAAGGAGCAATTCAAATCAACAATCAAGTTGTTCCTCAACATTCACACGTAAAATACCTTGGTAAACTTCTTGATCGACGACTTACAGGGAAACACCATATTGACTTAAAGCTAACACAACTAAATTAACTCAGATACATTGTCTGATTGGTAGAAATTCAACACTCAATCTAGATTGTAAACTATTGAAACCTATATGGTGCTATGGAATTTAACTATGGGGCACTGCTTCAGCTTCCAATGTCGAGAGAATCCAACGAAGACAAAACTAAATTTTACGGTTATTAACATCGGCTCCATGGTACATAAAAAAATTCAAATATACATCGTGATTTGAATATGGCACCAGTGAGTGAAGAAATTGCAAAATATTTAACAAAACTCGAGTCTCATCCTATTCTGCTTTCTCGTAATATTTTGAACTTTACTGGGCACATCCGCCTAAAAATGAGGCACAAAAGAGCTCTTATACTCAACACTCCAGATGGGACTGCTGGAAAGTACTTCTTTTTTTTCCTTTTTGATTATCACTACTTATGTATTATTTATAACTATCACTAAGTTTATGTCCGATACTGGTCAGGCCTAATAATTATATTTAGATTTAAGATTTGATTACTTATTTTAAGTTCATTTTTGAAGATACAATAAATAAATATAAATGTATATGAAAAAAAATATTTACACTTCCAAATAACAATAAATTTTTGATGGAACAAACTTCGCAAGCAGTCTACAGTCATCTGGCGATAGCTGACATCGTGGGACAATAAACAATGAAAGTTGTTCTTTTGATATTTTGACATATTCATTAGTGTTGTTAATTATTCGTCTTTGATATTTGTTCGAATGAAATTTCATGATTTTTGACGTGTAAACATCTATACCCTAGGGGGTAAAAATCTTTTTCATTAGAATATTAAAATTTCCATTTGCAGAGCAGTGATGCATTTACGAACGCCCAGTAGTTAAAACAATTTTAAAAAGTATGTACAGTTTGATGTTTGCAAATAATTTAAATGCATTTCTCATTTTATTCATAAAATTTTTGAGATCAGATAATAAAATATCAGTTACTTCAGAAATGTCATCTAATACTTCATCCTATTTGAGATTATTTGAGATATTTTGATTACAAAATAATAATGCAAAAAAGTATTTGCGCTTTTTGTGACGTATTTTAAAAAGTAAGTATTGGATAGGAAAGCTGAGGAATAATATCAAGGCATTAAATACTTTTTACGTCGTTCAATAATTCGTTTCTTAAGGCTTTTGATTAGAGAAAAGCAGTTATATTTTTCTACACTCGTTATCAGGAATTAGTAAGACATCTTATAATTCAATTAAAGAATCATTATCTTTTCCCAGCAAGAAAACATAAGATGCGTTTAGCGAACATACAATCAAGCTTACACAAGTATTTATAATTTTGAGTAATTTGATTACTAAACATCCTATTGTTAACAAATTAAAAAGTTATGAAATGTAAAATCCTTTTCATACAAAGTAATTAAGGATTTTGTTGAATATTCGAATATTCTACAAAATTGATTCGAATATTTTTTTATTCTAAATTGAGAATTTTTGTTCGTTCGAACAATGGCAAACCTTACTGAGAATTTTTGGAATTGCCACCCAGGAAAAATTTTTCAAGATTTTGTAATGGGTAGTACTCTTTTAATGGCTTACAAAGTAATGAGTGGTACTTATTTATATCATTACGTTAAAGTACTTATTGTAGTACTTTCCAGTTAATAATGAAGTTGATATAGAGAAAAATTTTTAACTAAATTCTATTTATTTTTATTAGCAAAAAATAATTTTTGAACAATTTTAGGTAAAAAGTAATCCACAAAATCACCCATTAAATTTTGAATAATTTTAGGCAATGAGTAATCTATTAACTTTTGGATATTTGTAGGCAAAAAATATAGGGTACCGCATACTTTTTGAACTTCTCAAACAAAAATAATGGGTTATTCAGTCAAATTGTATATACATACTTACGACTGAAGAGTACATACACTTTTTTGCATTCTAGTAAGCAAACTTTTTTGCTGGGCACAAGTTACGAATCTTTTTTTTTTTGCAATAAAATTATGTATACTGAAAAAACAAATAGTACAAAAAAGCAGTACTTATTATCAAACACAAAATTTGTTTTATAACATTTTGGATAATTTTGAAGGTTTGTGTGTGTAAAATATAATTTAGATTCCGGCAACACTGGAATATTGTCTAATTTTAATATTTTACAAGGAATTTATTGATAATATTTGCTGATTGAACTTCAAAAATTAAAGAGATTGACCATTTACATTAATTTATTACACAATATCGTTCAAATTCAATTAATAATAAATATAATGTAATTTTTTCTCTTCATTATACCTATAAAGGCTATATATAGGTTTGTCAATCCGTGTGTAATTTCCATAATATGCATAAAAAATATATGCATAAAAATATAAAAAAAATTTTTTTTTTTCTTTCGTAAATTTATTTATTGTATCTTCAAAAATGAACTAACAATAAGTAATCAAATCTTAAATCTAAATATAATTATTAGGCCCGACCAGTATCGGACATAAACTTAGTGATAGTTATAAATAATACATAAGTAGTGATAATCAAAAAGGAAAAAAAAAAAGAAGTATTAAGCAGTCCCATCTGGAGTGTTGAGTATTAGGGCCCTTGTGTCCCTCTTTTTTAAGCGGATGTGTCCAGTAAAGCTCAAAATATTACGGGCAAGCGGATTAGGATCTGACTTGAGTTTTGTTAAATATTTGCCTGCGTATTTTGCAATTTCTTCACTCACTAGTGGCATATTTAAATAACGATGTATATTTGAATTTGTAATGTACCATGGAGCCGATGTTATCAAACGTAAAATTTTGTTTTGCCTTCGTTGGATTTTCTCAATATTTGAAGCTGAAGCAGTGCCCCATAGCTGAATTCCATAGCACCATATTGGCTTCAAAAGCGACTTGTATATCAAAAGTTTGCAGTCTAGGCTGAGTGTTGATTTTCTGCCAATTAACCAATATATTTGAGTTAATTTAAGTTTCATTTGGGTTAACTTAGAGTCAATATGATATTTCCATGTAAGCCTTCGATCAAGGTGTATTCCAAGGTATTTCACTTGAGAATGTTGAGGAATATTTTGATTGTTGATTCGAATGGGGGACAGGTATCTTTTCTTAGGGTAAACGTTATATGAACACACTTTTGTTCATTTACTTTTATTCTCCATAAATTCAACCATATTTCAAGCTGGGTAATGTGTGCTTGGAGATTTCGGGATGCCTCATCAGGGTTTCTGTGAATACTCAAACAGGCTGTATCATCGGCAAATGTAGAAGTGTGTATGTTATTGCTCACAGGCATATCACAAGTATATATTAGATACAAGACTGACCCCAGAATACTACCCTGTGGCACACCAGAAGATATAGACTCGGGTACACTCATGAAGTCTCCTTCCACAACGGTAAACTTCCTATCAACAATATAACTTTCCAAAAGCTTTTGTATGTTTATTGGTAGGTATGTCTTCAATTTTAAAACTAGGCCTTTGTGCCATACTTTATCAAATGCCTGAGAAACATCAATAAAATGGGCAGAACAAAACTTTTTTTCTTCAAATGTCCTCCTTACAACTTGAACCAATTTATGCGTTTGCTCAATAGTGCTATGCTGACTTCTAAAGCCAAATTGATGGTCCGGGATGCACCCACTATCAGCTAAAATTGTGGACAATTTAGTCATGAGCAGCTTTTCGAAAAGCTTTGAAATTGTTGATAGTAAGCTTATAGGCCTATATGACTCAGCCTTGGTAAGATCTTTGCCTGGCTTTGGAATCATTTTAATCTTGGCAAGTTTCCAGTTATGTGGAAAATACTGCATTCGTAAAATTGTATTAAAAATAAATAGCAAGATTCTTATTGCAATATGAGGCAAGTTAATCAGCATCTTGTTACTAATGCCATCAATACCTGGAGCTTTCTTCGGGTCGAGTTCAGCAACTATTTTTTGTAGTTCACGCATCTTAAACCTCAAGGGACGAGGGGGTAGAGAGACTACACTCGGTAAATCGGCAGCACCCGTACATGAATTGGGAGTGAATACAGATTTTAAATGCTCAAAAAATAAGTTACCTTTCTCACTATCGCTTCTTGCCCAGCCTCCAGTCGAAGTACGCAATGGTGATTTGAGATCAACGGGTCTTTTAAGATTTCTAGTAGCGCGCCATAAAGAGTAATTAGATGTTGAAGTTACATCAAGACCTTCTAAATACTTTTCCAGTAATGCAGTCTTTTCCGACGATAGCAGCTCTTTGAGTCGTTTAGTACATTCTTTAAGTCTGATTTTATTTAGGGGTGATCGGTGTTGTTGCCATTCTCTTCTAGCTCTCCTTTTTTCACATACAAGACGTTCAATTTCCGTAGAATAAATTCTATTAAAACCAGTCTGCGGATAGGAAGTAGTGGCATGTTCAGCAGCCTGTTTAATATATTCGTTAAGATTGGCAATATTAAATTCAATATCATTAGGTGATCTAAGCTGAATGTTTTCTACGCAGTGACTACTAATATATTTTTTGAATCCTAGCCAGTTGACCTTATTAATCGTTTTCGCATATGAGTTAGTTAAATCACTCCTTAGTGGGTTGAAAATTGTAACTATTGTGGGAGAGTGATCGGAGGACAGATCTAGAGAGCCCCCTACGTGAATTAAGTCCCTATGGATATTTTTCGTGACGCCAAAATCTATAAGATCTGGAATTTTTCTTACGTCAGTAGGCCAATAAGTAGGCTCCCCACTCGAAATGACATCTAAGCCCATTTTTGAAATTGTATTAAACAACGCTCTACCTCTAGGTGTAACAAGACGCGAGCTCCAGTACGTATGTTTTGCATTGTAGTCACCAGCTGCCACGAAACAAGATCCAAGCGATTTGTAGAACTTCTCATACTGATCTTCGGTAACTGAAAATCTGGGAGGTGAGTAAATTGATGATATCACGAAATTCGCACAAAAATTTTCTACGAAAATATTCGTAGCTTGCATATATTCGTCACTAACGTCCTCAAGGATATAGTGCTTGAGTCTTGACTTAATTAGAATTGCTGATCCACCGCATGCTCTCTCTCTCGGGTCCTTTGAATCATATAGAGTGTAACCATTTATTTTAAAGCAGCTCCTCGATGTCAAGTGAGTCTCAGATACCAACATTATATCAATATTTTTTTCCGTGAGGAAGTGCTCAAGTTCATTTTTATGTTGGCGAATGCCGTTTGCGTTCCAGAAACATATTTTTAACGCGTTCATGGTTTGTTGATTAATGCTTGAAGCAGTGTATTCTGCATTCTTAGCATTTCTTGCATCATGATAGTCATATTTGTTGTAAAGTTGTTTATAGTTAGCACCAGATTCTCAATAGTAGCTTCAAGACGACTAAAGTTAAAGCTAGAGTTTGCATTCGTTGAATTACTTGGCGGTGGAACATTTTGTGTGGGAATAGAACTAGTCTTAGCAGCATCGGCATACGATACACGTGAAGTTACTAGTTGGCTAGTTTGAGGAAGAGTGGCGGAGTAAGCATTTGCTGATTGAACTGGAGCTAATTTAGATTTTTGACCCATAGCCTGTTTAACGAAAGAATGTACACGGCATCCTCTGTAGTTAGCGGTGTGATTACCTCCACAATTACTGCATTTTTTTCTGCTTGTACTTTTGGCTTGGTACAGTTAGCAGTACCATGCAATTCACCGCAGATAACACAAACTGTAGGTAATTTGCAGTAAGTTTTTGTGTGGCCATATTCTTGGCAATTATGGCACTGTACGGGACCTGAACGCTTACGTGGCTCTTTAACTGTGATTTTTCGGTGTAAAAGGTATTTTAGATTATAAATTGGGTGCGTCTCGTTTTTTTTTTAACTGTATATCATTTGGCTCCAGTTCAATACGAAATAGAGGCTGGGGAATCTTCTCTCTATTGATTATATTGGTAACATTTTTTACTTTAAATCCTTGTTCGATAAGTGCACATTTTACATCTTCGGGCTCAACATATGAATCTATGCCCTTTAATACTATTTGTAGGCCTTTAGCACTCTTAAGTTGATATGTGTAAAAATTTGTTTTATTTTTTTCAAACTCACTAACAATTTTTCGGAAATCTTTTTCATCATATATTTGGATTTTAGTTTCATCAATATTACCTCGTTTAATTGGAATGATGTGAAAAGTATTTTCACCAATGGTCGACAGTAGATTTTTTAGAAGCGCGTTAAACTTTTTTTTTATAAAAATATGTATCCTTATGAATAGGAAAGACGAATAAGCGATGTCCGTCCGTCTGGTGTACGTGAAATTGGGTTTTCCGAAAATCCCAGAAAATCTAAAGACTTCGATCTTGTATTGTTGTATCAGAAATGGTCCAAAATAGATTGGTATATAAAATCAGCGAAATCGAGCAGACGGTTTCAGAGTTGGAAAACTTAAACTTGGTTTTGCCATATAAAAGTAACTAGATAACAGAAAATTTATTACAAATATAAAAAATGTCCAGGGTTGGGAACTTCAAAATTTTTTTTTATATAAAAATAACCTACTAAAACAACTTTTTCCTTTTTATCTATAAATTTAAAATATCTTACATTCTTAAAAAAATATTAGTGTAAGAAATCAGAAAAATTTAAAAATATGATTCCAGGGTTGGGAAACTAACAATTTTTGTATATATATATATATACAAAACTTTTTTATAACTTTTTATATTATAATATATATACATATATATATATAGATATATATATATATATATATATATATATATATATATATATATATATATTATGTTTTGGAAAGAAAAGTTGGGTATAGAGAATTAGAAAAATATAAACAACACAGCTCGAAAATTTTAAAATTGTTTGATATTAAAGTAACTAAATAAAACTAGTATATTAAATATGTATTTCTTTCTTTCTTCACTTAACATATTTTATATATTTTTTAAAGAACGAGATTGGTAAAAGGACCAAAAAAATTCTAAAAAGATGATTCCAGGGTTGGGAAATCTAAACTTTTTGTGATATACAAAACTAATTAAATAAAGCTAGTTATTTCTTTGGTAATTAAATATGTTCTATATTTTAGAAAGAAATAAACTAGTATTAAAACCAAAAAAGTTTAAATTATGGTTCCAGGGTTGGAAATTGAAAAAAAAAAATTTGGGTAAATATATAACAAAAAATATATTTTTTTTCATTTAAACATATTTCACGTGTTAGCAAGATCTTTATTCAGGCAAATTCTTTAGTCGAAAAAAAGCGAGAGCTTACTTACAAAAAAGTGCACTATAACAAAAATTATAAATTTTATCACAAAACAAATATGTATGTGTGTACTTATGTATGTATATGTATACTACATATATGTACGTTGGTGAAGGGTATATAGGATTCGGCACAGCCGAATATAGAACTCTTGCTTGTTGTTATTTAAAATTTACTTTTCTGATTTCTTATTCTTTGTTACGCAAGGTGAAGAATATGAGGAATCGTTACACAGATTTTGGTGCCCAATGTGGGGCCCCAGATATAGTTATTTTTAGAATAAATTTTTGTGCAATTTAATCTTGATTCTGAGGGCCTTTGAATTATATCTGGGTGATGATTTCCATATAGATTTTACTTTTTTGTTTTATTTTGCTTATTTTAATTTCTTCTCTCATAACTTGTTACTTTGGTTTTTATTGTTCGTTATTATAATGATGAATCAATTCCTAAGTGACATACTATGTGACTTGGGTTCGGTTTGATAAGCTGATCTGGTGGGCATCGGTTCAACGCTTGTTTGACTCATTTCCAGTTGGTTTTATTTTCTGGTTCTGTCGACATAAAGTTGATAACATAATTTCGACAACTTTGCAACAGACTATAAATTTTTTAGGTTTTTGTTTGCATTCTGTATCGTATTACTGTTATGGATAAGTATTCTTTTGGTGTCGGCTGGAAGTGTCCAACAATTATATGTTAATTCTATAATATATTTTTTGTGATTGATGATTGATCAAGAATCTTTAGTTTTGATTTTTCTTAAATGATTATTATTTCTTTAATTAGTTCTTTTTGGTTTCTTTTCATATTTTTAGTTATTTATATATATAGTTTTTTATGTTTTTCTTTTTGCTTTAATTATAATAATAATTACTGAATTATTGTCGTATCCAATTATATTTTAAAAACTTCAAAATAATTCTATTATCTTTGGATTTTGAATTTTCACATTAAAATATTTTTTTTTACCATAAACTTAAATATAGATATATTGTGTATTTCACTTATATATAGGCATCGTTTGTTTTGTGTTATTATTTTGCTATTATAATGCCGTTAGTTCGAAGCACTGGAAATATTCCAGCTCAGTTAGAGCAGGATTTAGCCAACATATTAATGATTATGGAACATATTAATGTTGATGAAGACCACGTAGGTAATATTGTGCATGAATCGATAAGTAAATTTAGGAAAGAAATTATAAATTTAATGTCTGATGGTTTTAGATATCTAACTTTGGTGAATCAAGAAGCAGCTTTAAATGCCAGGCAAAATGATCGAATTGAGAGAATAAATGTAGATCCCGTTGAGAAATTTAATAGAAGTATAGCTTCAAACTCAGAAATAATTCTTAGTTTAATAAGAAACTGGCGAATTCGTTTTAATGGCGATACAGCGGACTTTCCGTCAGATGATTTCATATATAGAGTAAACACACTTACAAATGCCAACATAAAAGGAGATTTCAAATTGCTTTGTTAACACGTCCATATTCTCTTTGAGGGAATAGCTTTGAAATGGTTTTTGCGATTTCATAGAAGTTGTAGAGAAATAGATTGGGATGAATTGTGTGACGCTTTTAAAAAGCAATATAAAGATTATAACACGGTTTTCGATATCAAAGAAGATATTTTACGGAGGAAGCAACACCGAAATGAAAGCTTTGATGGTTATTACAATTAAATTATGCTACTCTGTGATAGATTGCGGACCTGAGCTAAAACATGAACTACTTCATTTGGAGATTATACGAGTTGCTAAGATAGGACGTGCTGTTCGTCGACATAAAAAATTTGTTAAAGACATGGCTGTTTCTAATAAAAATGAAAATTCTTAACAAAAAGGACATATATCCAAAGTTATTACTGATGATCTAGAAAGATGAAAATATGATAATTCGGAGAGCGAAGAAATTTGTTTGGTTTTTAAAGCGACAAGATCGCGCACAGTTTTAAAGATTGTTTAGAGCCGCGAAATGTTATTTTGCCATATATGCGGAGCTAAAACCACTTATAAGCCACAGTGCCAAACATGCGCTCAGAAGCGGGGAAATTTAAAGGTGGATGTCCGTACAAAGAGAAACTGACATCCGAAATACTACGACTAACATTGCGTAGTAAACATTTAAAGTCAACTTGACCGCAATATACATACATAACATCCAATGGCATTGAAATTACTTTTGCGCTGGACATTTGACACTCATGCAAATGCATTAGACAGACTGCAACGTAAATATGTATTTTGTACAAATGTTATTTGACACTCACCAGTCTGATCGAAGGCCGCAGCATAATGCATTTGAATGAATCATAATTAATAACCACATGTGTTTATATAATAAATATAAACAATACAAAATCCATGTTTTCCAAATTTCTTATGAGACACACGCCGCACGCCTACCGTGGGAAACTAAAAGGAACAATTTGCTTATTAAGCATATACCTTTTCTTTTCCCTCTTATGTTAAGATAGGTTAAGCTTTATTCTTATAACTAGTATATAAGACAATGTATTTTTATTTTAAAATTAATTATTAAACAACATTCCTAGAGCTCCTAGCTGAGCTCAGGAAATAATCTTTATTTTGAAATAAATAAAATAAATTTGATCAAAACAAATCACTATAAATAATTAAATAAAATTACTTTTATTACATAAGACATGATTTTCGTAATAACTTCGAAACAAATACAATAAATCAACCTGCCTTACATTTAATTACTACCAACAAAAATGTTGATTTTTTTATACGTGATATTAAAAATGCACCTGAATTAAAGTCAATTCATCCGTGTAAAGAATATAATTTTTAATAAGCCTGATTTTCAGTATAAGCCAAATAGATCTTCTAAAAGGATAAAATAATATTTTAAAAGGAGGAAAATGTTTAGAAAATGTATCATTTCATATTTGGTCATTAAAAAGAATGATAATCGACCTTACATATTATTAAGTTTAAGAAATAAAAATCACTTTGCATTACTAGATAACGGTGCAAACATAAATGTCATTGGTGGTGATTTGTGCAGTGAAATCTCTGAGTCTGGAGACAAAAGCGTGGAACAGGTAGTGTTAAAACAGCCAACGGTCAAGGTCATCGGGTTTTAGGAACAATATGCTTAGAAATCTATATATAAAACAGGATGTGTGTATGTATGTATGTAACGTATGGACTCCAAAACGGCTGGGCCGATTTTGACGAAATTTTCAGGGAATCTTCAGAATATTCAGGCGGGTGATTTTCGCTCTGCGGGTGGAGTGGCGTGGCAAAGTCCAATTTTCATATTGCACCACCAATGCCATATATATATTTTTTTTGCGGGGAGGGAGATAGCGAAGCACACCTGGTTAAGCTAGTATAATATAATGGGCAAACTAATAATATTGAATTTTTATTAATTCCATCAGTTACGCAGGATGTAATTTGTGGAATGGATTTTTGGGAAAAATTTAATATACAAATTGTTTCTATAACTTCAATTTGTGAAGTAAGTTCTAAGGATAATTCAGAAAAGATTCCATTAACAACGGTTCAGCAACAACAACTACAGAGAATCGTTGACTATTTTCCAAATTCAGAGCATGATGGGATAGGATGTACAACTTTATTAGAGCAGAATATTGATACGGGAAATGCTATTCTCACTAAACAAAGATATTACCCAATATCTCCCCCAAGGGAAAAACTTCTATGTAGTGAAATTGATCGTATGCTAGGATTGGGGGGTCATAGAGGAAAGTACAACATCTCCTTGGTCATCTCCAGGAGTTCTTATAGTAAAACCTGGAAAGGTTCCTTTTTGTGTGGACAGTCGCAAATTGAACTCTGTTACGACAAAGGACGCATACTTTATTGCAAATATAGATACCACGATCATTTAATACTGAAACATCTGTGACAGAATTAGACTTGGAGGTTCTACTTTCTCTTGATCTTAATGCAGATAGTTTTAAAACTCCTGAGTATTTACGTTTAAAAGACGAGTTGTGGATAGATTTATCTACAAAATAACAAATTTCGCTTCTGGTGATATTGATAAGTCTGAGTGCTGGAAATTGTTTATTGCAGAGGAACTTCGCAAAGACGTTATTTGTGCATCACATGACGTGCCAGCCGCTTCTCA
The DNA here is from genome assembly GCA_944452675.1 of Tachina lurida. Taxonomy (NCBI): domain Eukaryota; kingdom Metazoa; phylum Arthropoda; class Insecta; order Diptera; family Tachinidae; genus Tachina; species Tachina lurida. Next base: position 94,944,570 of record OX101753.1, on the reverse strand, counting down.
TAGTGGCATAGCTAAGACCGTCAACCGAACTAGGCAATTTTTCTTTTGGTCTGGATTAGTTTTAGATGTAAGAAAATACGTTACTAATTGCTCTTTTTGTAAAACATCTAAAGTTCCAAACACATGAATTAGGCCACCTATGGGTCAAATGATAGAATCTGAGAGACCGTTTCAACGATTGTACGTAGGTATTATTGGTCGGTTTCCAAGTACCAAAAGTGGAAACATGGGAATATTAATTATTCTGGATCATTTTACAAAATTTACCTTTCTAAAGCCTTTGAAGACATTTTTAACAAAACGTACAGCTGAATATCTCAAAAATTAAATTTTTACGTGTTACGGAGTTCCAGAAATCATAGTGTCGGATAATGGCAGTCAATTTAAATCAAGTGAATTTAAGAGATTAATGGAAAAATTTGGAATGAGACATAAATTTTGGCAGATTCGGACACTAAAAAAGATAAGAGAAGCATATGATCGTAATGCCACATCATACAACTTGAGGACTCGAATGAGAGAATTTAATATTGGACAATTGGTGGTACGTCGAAATTTTGCGCAGAGCTCATTGCTAGATAATTTCAATGCTAAACTTGCACCGACTGGTATAAAATCGATCGATAGATAGCGTGGGTAGACATACTGATGTTTACCATATTAAAGATATATGGACCTGATTTTGGCATCAATTATTGATTGCATTATTTCTTTTGTCGCTTGTTTTAGATTAAGCTCGGCAACAAGTTTTGATTTTAATCTGCTTTGTGTTAGCGACATATTACAATAACGTATTTTAATTTGGTTTTATTTGACTAATTTTTTTGTTTGAGGCTAGAAAATTGTACTTTCTGATATTAAAATATGTCAGTATGTGTATATGGTTTTTGATTTTTGTATATGCATTGCTTTTTGTTTTACTAGAAATTTAAAAAAAAATGCATTCATAAAAAAAACTTGAATTGTGAAATAGTGCCAGGGAGAAATGGTAATCTTCATTTGTGTTTTGAAGTTATCAAATTGATAAATTTTAACGGTCATTGTTATTTGATATTTTTTTTATAATTGGAAGGAAAGAAAGAAAGTGGCAAGATTATTATTTTGTTTTTCTAGAATTGTGTAGTTTAGTGCTTTTATCGAAATTTTAATATTGTTATGGACCTTATTAATTTCGTCACAGCTTCCTGAAATAAAGAGGTTTCTTTTGTGAAATTGCAGCTAGTTTTTCAATTCCAACCCATTTGTGTGGACAAATATACCACAACCCTTTTCATAAATCTCAATATATACCGACAAGCATACAAATTATATATCAATTGGCTCAGATTGATGTTGTCATCGTGAGTGATCGTTCTGCATAAGCAGGGAGATTTTTGATCTCTCTGTGGGTATATTCTAATTTTGCGGGTCGAAATGAGACCACAAAGTGCAAAATGAAAAATGACCTTAAAATTGGGGTTATCTTGCATTATGAAATAAAAACCCAAAATTTTTTTATGAAATAACACCCCAAAGAAATGAAATTTTGCCCCAAAGCTCAAATAAAATATGACCAAAAATACGAAAAATATTTAATTATGAAAATGCGCCCCAATAGACTAAATGAAATTATGTTCCAAAAGTAGATTTATTTCAAAGTGAAAAGAGCAACATAATTAAAGACATTAGCATAGGCGTACAAATGACATTCCGGAGGAGAAGGAATTCTCCCCCTTCCCAAAGAATTGCTTTGACACCCAAGAATTATTAAGAATTACCTGGATCTATCTATTTTAATATTACTCATGAAAATCACCAGTTGTAATGCCACCCGAAAAATTTTTTTGGTACGGCAATAGACCTTAGATAAGTAACTACGTAGACACAGAATTAAAATTTGTAAAAATTTTAATTTTGTTCGTATGCGTTCACTATTTTGGTAGAAATATATATTTTTTAGTACTATTCTTAATTTGAAATAACTTTAATGAGCAATATTTATTTGTTTACAGCTGGGTTTTATTAAACATAAGGCATTTCGCTTTTATGTTTCGTTTATAAACAATAACATTTAAAATTTGCTTTTTATAAAACATATTTTAAAGCTTACGTTTTGACATAAAGAGAGTTTTTTCGATATGACCAAAAATAAACACTCACAAAATTATTACAGCAATGGAATAAAAAAACAAAAAGTTTATGATATCTAAAAAAATTATGAAAAATTGTATATAAAATTATTTCAAATTCATTTTAAGTTTTATTAATATGGGAGTAAGCAATTTTATTTTAAGTTGATTATTGTTCTCATTTAAAAAACCAAAAACACATTAATAAAGATTTTCTGTTGATTATAAGAACTATTTTTTATGTGTAAACATCTTTACGCTAGGGGGTAAACATCTTTTTCACAATACAATCACAAATTTTGAGTAAGATCGTCATCACACCGCATTATGAAGTATGAGTGTATTAGTGTTTGAAAGAAGCAACACAAACTTATTTAAAATATTATAAATACATAGGAATTTGCTGGTTTTTGTTTGTTTTATTTAACTTGATAATTGCTTTATTTTAATTGCAATGCATACACAACAACAAGAACAGCAATAACTAAACGATGAACAACAGGAATTAAAAATTAAAAAGTAAAAGTAAAGGCATTTACCATAGATGGGCACTTTGCAGTACTACTAAAATTTGAGTAAAAATAATTTTTTAACCAGTAAATTTTTACTAATTACTAAATTTTTTTTCTACAATTTTTATAAAGTGCCTAAATGATTTATTATATGATGAGCTGCATTGAATTTTCAGTAATGAGTAATGTCCGTATTCATAATGAAATTCGACCAAGTAGCTAAATTTGTTTCATACATAAGTTAAAAAATTTGAATAAAAAAACTTTGCCACTTGCTACAATTTTATTATGAATATGGCACTGCGATTTTGCTAGTAATGCAAATTAAATTTCATTATCAGTAAAAATTTACTGAATTTTTTCAGTAATCAGTAAATTTACTGCTTACTGCAATTTTTAATGCAGTACATATATACTGCAGTGTGCCCATTTACTAACCAAATAAGTTAAATAAAACAAACAAAAACCAGCAAATTCCTATGTATTTACAATATTGAAAGTTTTGATACTTTTAATTGATTAATTTAAAAAAATATACTAAAAGCATAAGTGCTTCCAACTTAAAAAAAATGTCATTTTTATATGCTTACACATCTCCCCTGTGATCGGACTCACATTGCTTTTTTCTTATATCCTTGACAATATTTTTAATCAATGCTAGAGATTTTTGCAATTGTTTTACAGTTAAATTTTGAAAAATAATGCAAAAAATCATTGTAGAAAAAAGTAATTTTCATTCATCCCTTTATTTTACTTTTTTTTTGTTACTTAAAGTAGAAGTCAAATCATAAATATAGAAACAAATGGAGTTCGAATAATAATTAAAATTAACTAAAATTAATGGCCATGGGCCTGTGGCAAAAATTAAATAAAAATTTACTTAATAGTAACAAAGCAAAAAAGCTTGTCTTAAGTAGAACAAAAATAAGCAAATTAACTAACATGTGCATAATTAGTAAAGAACAAACGACAATGGAAAGATATTGTAACTATGAGCCTTTATTATAAAACACATCAGCAAATTGAAATAAGATGAATCAAACCAATTCACATATTCCATTTGCAATAAAGTTTCGTATATAGGGCAGAAATCTACATCAACTGACACCACACAAAGCGGACCAAACACAGAAGAACGCTGATGATGAAGGTTTAGTGGCCTTAGAAAACGGCTAGCTGTTCCGTTAAACTATGTGTTGTCAGAATATGTACAACTAACTTTGATGTTATTTGTTCATTAATAATTATCACATGTAATTTGGCTTAGAAAGCGATACGAACCTTAGCCCGTTCAAATCATATATATAGAAACAAATGGAGTTCGAATAATAATTAAAATTAAAAAATAAATAGTTTCTTATGGTTTTAAGTCATGTTAACTTTAATATTAAGAATTTAATGACAATTTCGTCAATTTAAAATTAAAAATAAGTTCACCGATTTTTAAAAATTTTCATTTGGTTTAGACAATAATTTTAGTTAATTTTACATACAGAATTTTATGAGTGTAGGAAAATTGAAAGCTCTTTTGTTTTCATTCACATGAAAATTTGTCAATGCTACAACAACATAAACATGGTTTCGCTTCGTGGTTTAAGAAATTAATTTTTCGGTAAATTTTTTCAAAAGTATATATCCATTAAATCTTCGTCCTCTGATTTTTCTGTTTCTTCCAAAAACATATACAGCTAATATCATGTCGTTACATACTACATAACTTAAATCGCGCGATAATATTTGCAGATTAAACTTCAAAAATTAAAGAGATTTACCATTTACATGAATTTATAATTCAATATAGTTTAAATTGATTTCATAATAAATATAATGTAATTTTTTTCTCTTCATTATTATTTAAATTGTTTTTTCTAATGTGCTGTCCGTTAGGAAACTCTGATTTCTTATTTTTTGTTACGAAAGGTGAAGAGAAATATGAGGTAGATTTGCTTTAATTTTTTAAATTATATATCGGGCTGGTAAATTATTTTCTCTTTATCAGCATATATGTGACAAATTCTATTTTAGCCCATGTTCAAATCATCAATCCATTTAATTTATTTTTTTTTATATGCATCATCATATTTTGTTTTGTTACGCTACCTAAAAGTTTAAGTCTTTTTTTTAATTTACTTAAAATAATAGCGAACCTGTATTAACCACACCTATCGACGAGCAAAGCTGGATTACTTGGTAGCAGGGAAGGCATTCAGGATCTTAAAAATATACCGACAACTTTCAAAAATTGTACTTTTTTGACCTTAATTGTACTAAAAGATTTTTTTTAGTTCAAATTATACATTTTTATTTCATTTATATTTGATTTTATTAAAACAATCGACTTTGTTCTGGCTACCAAATCGTTTTCACAAATTTGCTTGTAAGTTGGGGTGTTAAAGCATATGGTTACAACTGTTTAAGTTGAAATTTGAAATGTACAAATTAATAGCATGTGCTCTAACATCCGAATTTAGAAGAAAAATTATAGGAAAATGGACGAGTTCACATTTTTTGGTTTTCTCGCTGTGTTTTGCTTTCACAATATTGTTTTCAAGTGAGAAGAATATGAGTTTCATTGCTCAAAAGTAAAAATTTATATATGCAATCGTTTGAAAAGAAATGCGGAGTGAAACTGGGGAGATTCCCGAAATGTACTAAGTTAGTCATTGGCGTATTGTACTTTCCGAGTTTGAATAGTACCAAAAAAGGTAGTCTGGTTTCCCAAATAGTTCACCTCTATATGAAAAATCGTTACAACACCTCTCCCCTCATAAATCACGATGAGCCTTAAGTTCTCACATACATACATACGTACATGCAATTGATCTACCTCAACTACAACTCGCCCCCTGCCAATCACAGTTTCGCACAAATTCCCACAGACATACATCCACAAACTCCCACGGTTATATATTAGATACAACAACAACCCCACCCACCCAAATTAATTAGCATTAGAAAAAAATAATCATGTTTTCCCGTCGGCATTAGGAAAAATTAATTTTCACAATTTTCCCGTTGGCATTAGGAAAAATCATTTTCTCGATTTTTCCGTCGGCACTAGGAAAAATTATTTTCACGATTTTCCCGTCGGCATATACACAAATAAAAACTCTCAAAAAAATCACCCGTTCACACAAAATTAATGTAAACAGAAGAGATCATAGCGCCACCGAAAACACAGTTATCAAAATTTCACACAAATTTTAAAGAATTTTAAATATTTTCACCCAAATTTTACAATTTTAATTGCGGCAGAACGCCAATTTCCCTACTACTAATAGCTGATGGTAAAAACAGTCTCTACCCCAGTAGAAAGACGTGGGTGCTGATAAAGTTCGTGGCTGCACAGAAAAATATCGGTATTTCATCCAGCTAATAAGGTCTTAATTTTTCTTCTTTTCTTTAGAAACTCACATTAATTAATAAAAAATATTTCATTCAATAAGAATTGAAAATACTGAACTTAAGCCCGATTAAAAAATTATTCCTGATTAAAACTTTTAGTAAATGTAATATATTTTCTAATTAAAAATAAAAAAAAAACTTAAACAAAATAGATGAGTTAATACTACAATTTCCGTGATTGGTCAAAAACTATTATTTTTTAATGGAATTTTTGTTTTTTTTTTGCTTGAATTTTCTTTTCCGTTTTTCCTAGGCGATTTTATACACAAAGCAAAAAGTCGAGAAGAGTTTTGTATATTAGCTTATAGTATGACATAAAACTCGGTTATATTCTAAATGAAAATTTAATTATAAATATGGACGTTCAAGTTCAGTAATGGATTAGGAATAAAAGAAGAAATGTTATTATTCTAGGTCATCTCCGTGTTAAGAATTTTGGAATGCACATATAACATAAGAGATGTATGTATCAAATTCTCTATTCCTATTGAAGTTTTAATTGCTTTTGTTTTTCTTAGAAATTTTATGTTTCGAAGTGAACTGTAAATGTAGTTCCATGTACATTTATCAAAAACGTACAAGTGCAGATTAAACAGGGCTTAATGTGTTCAGCTGGTAATAAAATAATATGAGAGATTTATTACATTTGAACTTTACTTGAGCCCAAACTCAAAAATGTAAATTAATTATCCCAGCGCAGTCACAACAACGTACAGACACATTCTTCCTTGAAATCTACAAGACAGAAAAACGTCTTATTTTTAAATTTTTACCTGATAGGACTGCCGCCACTGTTAAAAGTTGAAATCCAACTCAAATTAAAATGGAAGAATATTATATTAATAAATAAATGAAACAAAACCGCAGCCATATACTCAACCTGACAAAACAGGTGAGAGTGGAACATTCAACGTCCATACACAAATTAACAATTTCAAAATATGAACCACTTTTTTTCTTGTGGTCAAAATACTTTGTATCTTTATACCGTTTAAATGACTCACATTTACTTTGCAAGTATATTGGATACAAGACAGAGGTCATATCTTAGTGTGTATGAGTATTAAAGTTGTTAAACAATATTGAAACAATTCTACCTTTTTCTGTTTTCTGTTGTTTTTGTTTGTCAACAATAATAAATTATAAATGGTTTTATCACTTGATTTTTACCCAAGACAAATATTGTATGAATACATTTACCACGCGCGTACGTCAACCAATTTCGAATCACGAGCTCAAACATACAATTAATAGAAGACTATTCATACAAAATAAAGAAAAATAAGCCAAACTTTAATAACGATGAGGACGAATATTTGATAACAGATTAATGACTTGTTATGGTTCATGAAAATTAACAAAAACTAATCATCAGAAAAGGACAAAAACCCCGTATCCGCCACATAATTCGTGAGGTTTTTTTAACGTGAGCATTGGACTTTAATTTTCTTTTTTCTATTCTAATATATATTTACCCCAATATATCAGAGGTATTGTTCACTAAGCGGGAAATTCCGTCTGTTTATAAAAACTAATAAAAAACACAGTTGGTATTTCTGAACAAATAAGAGCAAAATACTTGCAGGTTACTCACTTATATGTATATGTGTTGGAAAAAGGTTTTCCGACAAGTACGGAAGATATTTTTTGACAGCAGCATTCATCGATAAGAGAATTCAATTCTGACTGTCAAAAGAAGTACTAGACATATAAATCTTTTTTAAAGCTACTCAAAATAAACACTCATATTCTTCAAAGTTTTATAAATATGCATGTTAGACTTGTTGCAGCTTGTATGTGATTTTTTTAATGCTTCCTTAATTTTTTAACTCTATCCGATGGTGCCTCGTGGGTAGTGTTGCCATTCAAACTGCTTTTCGCGGGACTGTCTCGAGTTTTTAAATTAAATCACGCATACCGCGCGGAATTTCAAAATCCCGCTTTTTTCAAGTTGCATTTGATAATTTTTAATTTAACACCAGCAACTGTCAACTGATAATGAATAAATACATCTTAACAGATTCAAAGACTATAATCCATGACTTATAGGTCAGTTCTCGTGGTACCTTCATAGTGAACAGTCGAATAGCGGAATTTTACTTACTTACCAAACAAACAAAAATTATACAAAAAAAAAATATATTAGTAGTACATATTATTCGTAATAGGTACATACATACTGTCTTTAATAAATAAGCTTTATGCTTTGCTAATATTTTTTACATAGTAAAAATAACAAAAACAAAAAAACCGCAAAAAAAACTTAAACAAAGTGATATTGAGGAATACCTCAAAGTCAAACAAACAATCATAAATAACAAAAACAAAAAATACCGAAATAAAAAAAAAACACAAACGAATAACCCTTGAGGAATTCTTTGTATGAATTCCTCAAATACAAAAGAATTTGAAGTGAGTTCTAACGGCAGAAATGCTTATTTTACTGTGAGTTATGAAACACTGGATGAAAAAAATATAAAAAATAAATCTGATGAAAATCTTTTGTTAACGGTAAAACCAATTTTTCGTCAGCAATCAACTTCGCTTTGTCCAATGCCAAATAGTAATGATCCATTAACATTACAGTTGCCCAGTACTTCTTCATATAAGTCAGTAATATCATCCCCTTCAGGCTCGTGTTCATCACTTAACAAAGTTATCACTACAGATAACAGCGGCTCGAAACTCAAGGTACAAGTTGGAATGGACAGATATATAACCATAGTAAAGCGTGGGTGAATTCTTCAAAAATCTCATCTGCTCCAAAAGTGTCTAGGGATAACAGCGCAGCCTCAACTAATCGCCAAAACCGCTTTAAAATTTTTCAAGATGACAACGACAAACCCGAGGTATCCTCGAACAAAACATCCAAGCCGCCACCAATCTATTTGAGACAAAAAAATTCAAATGCCCTTATTAAAAAATTAATTTCGGTCATTGGTGAGAATAAATTTCACATTGTTCCAATAAAACGTGGCAACATCGATGAAACTAAAATCCAAATTTATGACGAAAAAGATTTCCGCAAAATGGTTGCTGAATTTGAAAAAGTAAAACAAGCTTCTACACATACCAGCTTAATAGCGCTAAAGGCATGCAGATCGTATTGAAGGGCATAGATTCCTATGTTGTCCCCGAAGAAATAAAAGATGCACTCGTCCTCCAGGGGTTCAAGGTAAAAAATGTGTCCAATATAATAAATAGAGAAAAGATTCCCCAACCCCTATTTCGTGTTGAACTTGAGCCTAATGATATAAAATTGAAAAAAAATGAGACGCATCCAATTTATAATTTAAAATACCTCTTGTACCGAAAAATCACAGTTGAAGAGCCATATAAGCGTTCAGGTCCTGTACAGTGCCATAATTGCCAAGAATATGGCCATACAAAAACATACTGCAATTTACCCTCTGTTTGTGTTGTGTGCGGCGAATTACACGGCACCGCTAGCTGCAACAAACCAAAAGATCAAAGTGATAAAAAATGCAGTAATTGTAGAGGTAATCACACCGCTAACTACAGAGGTTGTCCTGTCTAACCTTTTGTCAAACAGACATAAGGCAAAAACCTAAATTAGCCCCAGCCCAATCAGTAAACGCTTTATCCGCCACTATTGCGCAAGTGAGCCAAACAGTTACTTCCCGTATATCGTATGCAGATGCTGCTAAGGCTAGTTCTATTCCGACACAAAATGTTTCACCGCAAAATAATCCTACAAATACAAACTCAAACTTTAATTATAATCGCCTTGAAGCCACTATTGAAAATCTTGTGCAAACTATAAACAATTTTACAACAAATATGACTAGCATGTTGCAAGAAATGTTGCGAATGCAGAATACTCTGCTTCAAGCAATACTTAATAAGCCATGAACACGTTAACAATATGTTTCTGGAACGCAAACGGCATTCGCCAACATAAAAATGAACTTGAGCACTTCCTCACGGAGAAAAATATTGATATAATGTTAGTATCTGAGACTCATTTGACTTCGAGAAGTCTTTTTAAAATTTATGGCTACACTATATATGATACAAAGGACCCTAGAGGAAGGGCTTGCGGTGGATCAGCAATTCTAATAAAGTCAAGACTCAAGCACTATGTTCTTGATAACATTTGTGAAGAATACCTACAAGCAACAAATATTGGCATTGAAAGTTTTTGTTCAAATTTCGTTATTTCATCAATTTACTCCCCTCCCAGATTTTCAATCACTGAGAATCAATATGAGGATTTCTACAAATCTCTTGGACCTTGTTTTGTAGCAGCTGGAGACTACAATGCGAAACATACGTTCTGGGGTTCGCGCCTTGTTACACCCAGAGGTCGAGCATTGTTCAACACTATTTCAAAAATGGGCTTGGATGTCATTTCGAGTGGGGAGCCCACTTATTGGCCTACTGACATACAAAAAATTCTGGATGTTATAGATTTTGGCGTCATAAAAAACATCTCTAGGGATTTAATTCAAGTTCAAGCTTCTCTTGATCTCTCGTCCGATCACTCCCCGACGATCATCAGAATTTGTAGCCCATTAAGAAGGAACTTACCTGACCCATATGTGAAGATGATCAATCGTGTAAATTGGCTGGGGCTCAAAAAATATCTCAGCAGTCATTGTACGGAAAACATTACGCTTAGAACACCCGATGATATTGAATCGAACATTGCCAATCTCAGCGAGAATATTAAACAGGCTGCTGAACATGCCACTATCTCCCATCCGCAGATTGGGTTTAATAAAATTTATTCTACAGACATTGAACGTCTCGTACGTGAAAAAAGAAGGGCTAGAAGGGAATGGCAACAGCACAGATCACCACAAAATAAAATCAGATTTAAAGAGTGCACTAAACGACTCCAAGAGTTGCTTGAATCTGAAAAAATTGCATCTCTTAAAAATTATCTGGAGGGTCTTGATGTCACACCGGCGTCTTATTACTCCTTGTGGCGCGCTGCCAGAAAGCTTAAAACACCCGTTGAGTATAAGCCACCTCTACGCACATCTACCGGAGGTTGGGCAAGAAGCGATACTGAAAAAGGTAAAATATTAGCTGAGCACTTAAAATCCGTTTTTACGCCAAATATATGTACTGGTGGTGCTGATTTGCCGAATATAGTCGCTCTACCCCCTCAACACATAAAGTTTAAGATGCGTGATTTACAAAAATTAATTGCTGAACTCAACCCGAAGAAAGCTCCGGGTATTGATGGAATTAGTAATCAGATGCTGATGAACTTGCCTCGTATTGCAATGAGAATCCTGTTATTCATATTTAATGCTATTTTACGACTGGAGTATTATCCACACAACTGGAAACTTGCCAAGGTTAAAATGATTCCAAAGCCGGGCAAAGATATAACCAAGGCTGAGTCATATATGCCAATAAGTCTACTATCTACAATGTCAAAGCTTTTCGAAAAACTGCTCAAAACAAAATTGTCCCCAATTCTAATTAGTAGTGGGTGCATACCAGACCATCAATTTGGTTTTAGAAGTCAGCAAAGCACCATTGAACAAACTCAAAGATTGGTTCAATTTATAAGAAGAACTTTTTAGGAAAAAAAGTATTGTTCTGCGCTGTTTATTGACGTTTCCCAGGCATTTGATAAAGTGTGGCATGAAGGCCTTATTTTAAAATTGAAGACTTACTTACCAATAAACATTTAAAATCTTTTGGAAAGTTAGATTATTTCCCGTAAGTTCACTGTTGCGGAAGGAGACTTTACAAGTAGGCCTGAAACAATTTCATCTGGTGTGCCACAGGGGAGTATACTGGGACCAGTTTTATATTTAATTTATACTTGTGATATGCCTGTGAGCAGTAGTATCCATACTTCCACATTTTCCGACGATACAGCCTGCCTTAGTATGCATGAAAACCCTGATGAGGCATCCCGAAAACTCCAGGAACACACTAGCCAGATGGAGCTTTGGTTAAACTTATGGAGAATCAAGGTAAATGAACAAAAGTGTGTTCAAGTAACATTTACTTTACGAAGAGATACTTGTTCCCCCATTCGGATTAACAATCAAGTTGTTTCTCAACATTCACATGTGAAACATGTGGTGTTTCCTTACATGGAAACACCACATTGACTCTAAGTTAACTCAAATGAAACTTAAATTAACTCAGGTACATTGGCTGATTGGTCGAAATTCTACACTTAGCCTAGACTGTAAACTTTTAATATACAAGTCGCTCTTAAAGCCAATATGGTGCTACGGAATTCAACTATGGGGCACTGCTTCAGCTTCAAATGTAGAGAAAATTCAACGCAGGCAAAACAAAATTTTACGCATGATAACATCGGCTCCATGGTACATCGAAAATTCAAATATACATCGTGATTTGAATATGCCACTAGTGACTGAAGAAATTGCAAAATACGCAGGCAAATATCTAACAAAACTCGAATCACATCCTAATCCGCTTGCTCGTAATATTTTGAACTTTACTGGACACATCCGAATAAAAAAGAGATACACGGGCCCTAATATTCAACATTCCAGATGATGAAGCTGCTTGAAAACACCTTTTTCTTTTTTTACTAATCACTACTTATGTATTATTAATAACTACCACTAAACTTATGTCCGACATTGGTCGGGCATAATAAATTTTTTTTTTATAGATTTAAGATTTGAACACTTATTGTTAGTTCATATTTGAAGATACAATAAATAAAAACATGCATTACAAAAAAAAATAAAAAATGACTTATAGGTTGTAGACGAAGAATTCAAATGGGTACTTATGTGCCTTGAAATCTTTTTGTAAGGATGAAATATTCTTATACTGTAAATATAGGATCTTATCTTGTTGTATAAGAAATGAAAATAGATAAATAAATTAAATTCAATTAACTTTCACATGCCAATTTATATATAATATACATACATATGTATGTATGTATATATTTTACTGCAAACAAAAATAAAATTGATTTTATATCTACAAATTAATGTTAAAATACTTGCCAACGAATTCCAAAAAGCATATCACGTATGAATATTTTGTTAACATTTTTTTTTTGTTTTCAAATCCAACTATTATATTTAAATTTGTTTATTCCTAATTGATGTAAGAAATATTTTGAAAAAATTTTTGTAGCGCGAAATTTGTCGAAATCCAGTGATTTTTAATTTTTTTTAAATTGTCCCGCTTTTTCGAAAAATAAAACTGGCAACCCTACTCGTGGAACATAAAGTACCCGATACACAGTCGACATTTTATAAAAAATAATTAAAATAATTCAGCAGTTTCTAAACAAGCCCTCTGATTGTTATAAAACTTCATATGCCATTTGATTAGGCGTCATAAAATTTAAGCCTAGACTTCAGACTATATATCTTTAAATGGGGCGGAACCATAAAGCCTCGAAGTGGGTAAAATAGGGTTGATGAAAAATTAAAACCGATGCCAAGCTGCTATTTATGATCTGATAAAAAAGATTTCTTGCAAGTGAATTTTTTATCCAAGAATTAAAAAAAGTCTGCTATATTTATGGAATTTCGCTTACGGTTAGGAAAATATTCGAGTAAAAAATTAAGTTTTTGGCTGTTTTACCAACCGTGGTCCATTGCTATTGGTTAAGTCAAATCTTGTTTGACTTAGAAAAGGAAACTAATTATGAATAAGAAATAAAATTTGGTATCAAAATCATAATTAAGTCACAAGTTATACGCAACTTAAATTAAAATTTTGAAAAAAAGTCGATATTTTCGGCACGCGACTCGCAAAAACAGCATTAAAAAAGCTGTGTTTTTTTCAGTCAAACTGCTGAAGCTGAACTGCAGCTATATAATAAGTTTAAACAGCCGCAGATACGGACGCAGCTTCAAAATAGAGTAATCGGTTGAAGCTGAGATGCGGCTATATATATTGAGGAGCTGGCGAACAAAACTGGACATGTCCTCAGTAAATGATTTTGTTTTTGATTTTATAGGGCTCTCCAAGTACACATCTATGAAGTTACGAAATATCCCCATTCAACTCCAGTTTGACCATACGAAAACTGACTTTTCCTTACTTGTCTCCATGTATGTAGTTCAGTAATTTAACTCTCCCGTAAAAAACAGTTAACGGGACTAGTCTGTCATTGTTTGCCAGCAAATCAGTTATTACTGTATGTGTCATTGCTACTGTTTTCAGCTATTTTTGGGTGCTATAGATTTTTGGCAGACAGATTTTTGAACGCAGCACAAAACAAAAAACAGAATTCCAACCGTTGCACAGTGTGAAATTTAGGAAGTTTAGCGGGACTTTATTCAATCTTTAAAATACATAAAATGAATAAAATTATATATTATTTCAGTAGCTTAATATTCCATCTCATAAACCTCATACTCAATTTGGGGATTTTTACCTTGCGAAACAACAAAAATGGTCAAATAATGGCGTTTAAATAATTCAAAATCTTTTCTTACTCGTGTGTAATTTGTTCGTGAAAAAAGTGATTTTTAAGAAGTAAGTAAAATTTAATTTTAAATTTTATTGGGAAGGACGTTATAGTTGCGCAAACATCAATCGCAACTCAGCGAATAATGGAATTGTATTTCGATTTTAAACTAGACTTTCACTTTAGCTTTCTCTTTTTCTTATATCATTAATCAGACAGCATGCATGTTAAAATTGTGCTTCCTGTAGTCTTACATGAAATTATTTACTGACCAAGAGTAGCCATGAACTCACCCATTAGCCGACGAGACAGGAGCCGGACATTTAATGCATGCTACGCTACTCGCTACTTGTACCACCAAAATAAAACATAAAATGTATAATTACGGTCGTTACATGCTACAGAACATAATACCATCTTGAAACGTATACAATTTTGAAAATACAAAGGTGTTTCCCCTATTGGGAACACAAAATATCGTTTGCGATATTTTGCGATCTTCTTTTAAATTAAAAATTTTTCAGCATGTCTTTGGAAATTTCATATCCAAAAGTGGAAGCAAGAACCGACAGCAGACGCCATTATTTGTTTTGTTTTGCAAAAACAGGATCACCAATGATACTATCTGACACTCTTTGCAGTTCAAAGGTAACTCTTTGTGCTCTGGTTTGTAAAATATAAAAAATGAGGTAATCCAGTCGAAATTAGCATCATTTCTTTGAAAAAATGATACCTGGATTGAAAATAACGTAAAATTTTCAAATAATCCTAAAGTAAAATGAAATGAATCTTGGTGAAGGGAACATCTGCCATATACCTCAAAAAAGTATAAATGAATCTTTTTTATTCCTTGGACTACCACCCCTCCATGCATGAATAAAATTTTTGGAATATATTTTACATATGTATATCGTGTAAACTGGATATAAAGACATAGTAAGCACGTAGAGCAGAAAATAAATAAAAAGTTGCAGAAAAGAAAAAATACATTAAAGAAATATTGTAACGCATTTTTTGTTTCTAGCCGGGGTAGGCGTTAGCCTGTCCAGGTCCTTACCAAAGGTCTGCTTCCTTTGCAAATAATAACACGAAGATGTTGATGTTTTAATAATCAGAGAACACAATATACTTTATTTAAGAAACTTAACTTAACTTATGTTACTAAAAATACTAATTAATCTGCAAAGCTCTCGTCCTCACTGGATATGATACTTCGGCGTTTGATGTTGAGGTGTCACTCGGGTAGGCTGCCTCCTGCCTATCGTGAAACTCCGCTGATTAATAAATCTAGGAATACGGAAATATGGTATGGTGTATTGTATGCATGCTTACGTTGCTACAAAATACGAACATACGAAAGATGCGGAGGTTCGTATATTCTATATATACAGATTGAGTACACGAAAGATTCGGAAGCTCGTGCAGTCGGCTAAATGCGAGCTAATTACGAAATACGAACATACGAAAAATGCGGAGGTTCGTATAAGTAACTCAAGCTTATGTGAAACATCAGCAAAATAATAACTAATAACAGCAAAGTAATTTATTTAAACTGTAATACTTTAAGCGTAAAAAAAATAATTTTAATTCGTATATGTATGTACATAACAAAATATCAGTTCATGTACACAGAAAAAAAAAGATTTGTAAATACAAGTAATTTATTTGTGAATACAATTAAAATACTATTTAAAAAGGCACCTACAATGATTTTTGTAAATACAAACACTCATTTGTAACATAAGAAAACAAAATCAACTCAATTATTTCCAATTAAAATGATTGTGTTATTCACAATTGAGTTGTTAACAGAAAACAAAAATGTTTAATGAATTTGTTTCTCAAATTCGAATGTGTTGTTTCTTTGTTTGTTTGTTTTTATTTTTTCCTAGAACTTGGTTTTGTGTTAAATTTTTAAGTTGTTTGGGATGAATCGAACCGGCGATCTCTTGACTAATAGACTGACGTACTTACCACTCAGCTAAAGAGCAAATCTATATTAGATAAGCAAATAATGAATACACACAAAATGCGAGTTCTTCTACATGTGCGTATTCCGTTATGAAATAATTTAACAAATAATTTTGTTGAGTAATTTAATAGATTAGAAAAATTTAAATTTGTTATATCAACAATAAGCAGCATCAAAATCTTTAGTTGAAATTTTTAACAACAAAAAAAAATATTCAAAAATTTTTGAGTTTTTGCGCCATGTACAACATAAAATTTGGTTAGATCAGTTTATTGAAAATAATTTCTGTGTTTGTCGTATCAACAACTTCATTTTTTGTATTAACTAAATATATATTTCAATTTAAATTAATTATGAACAACTTGTTTTGCTGGGTGCATTTTGATGATATTTTTTTCTGTGTAAACAAATAACAACAACAATTTAAGAGAAAAATAATTTAACAAAAACGGTTATTCGACTGTGTGTCTGTTACTATGAATGGAAAGCGAAGAGTAAATGAATACTTTGACTAAGAGTCAAAGTATATATGTATATGTATAAAAGTAACAAAAAATAACAAACAAAAGTGGGAGAAGGGCATAAAAAAAATTTCCTTTTTTTCTTTTTTTTCTATACCGCATCGTCGATATTAAACGTCTTTATTTTGCCCATACATCGCAAACGAACCACTCCATTGCGTATCCGAACCTGCACTTAAGGCCTGCCTTTTGGATAAATCATGAACGTATTATTTTTTGTGCTCATAACTTATTCATTCCTATGTCCCTTCTATCTGATGGATATGTTGTTATTTGTGTTTCATCATTGTTCATTTTCTTCTTATATTGTCTTTCATCGTAAGTACCATTTATTCTTATTCTCACTTGTTTCTAGCCTAGTGAGTTGACTTGATGTATATTATGGTTAGGTATAATTCCTTTTAGTGTTCCTGACCCAATATGAGTCCGTTGGTGGCTGAAGGCATACTTTTTCTACAAGATGCGTGCTCGTAATTGGGTCCCTGCTCGGGCGCCATTTGTAACGCAGTTTTTGTTTCCAGCCGGGGTAGGCGTTAGCCTGTCCAGGTCCTTACCAAAGGTCTGCTTCCTTTGCAAATAATAACACGAAGATGTTGGTGTTTTAATATTCAGAGAACACAATATACTTTATTTAAGAAACTTAACTTAACTTATGTTACTAAAAATACTTATTAATCTGCAAAGCTCTTGTCCTCACTGGATATGATACTTCGGCGTTTGATGTTGAGGTGTCACTCGGGTTGGCTGCCTCCTGCCTATCGTGAAACTCCGCTGATGAATAAATCTAGGAATATGGAAATATGGTATGGTGTATTATATGCATGCTAACGTTGCTACAAACGCTGAATATGCGAAGATTGCGTAGGTTCGTATGTTCCATAACTATGGGTTAGTTATATCAACAGATTGAATACATGAAAGATTCGGAGGTTCGTGCACTCGGCTAAATACGAGCTAATTACAAAATACGAACATACGAAAAATGCGGAGGTTCGTATATTCCATAACTATGGGTTACTTATATCTTAATTGGAGCAAGAATCGGCAAAGATCTCGGACGAATAGTTCAAGTGGCCTTCTTGTAACTACTGCTCGTACGGTCCCGTGACTTGCTCCCTGATTGCTTTCAAAACTTGACTTCTTATATAGTTCCACTCCACAACTGTATGAGACTTACATTGTTTGCTAACGTACATTCCTCAACTTTATCGTTAACAAACAATGTAAACTAACAATTATGTTGTACCCTACATTAATTGAGGTGGTATGTACCTATCCGTTGTGTAGTATTATTTAAAGAGAAGCTTGGCTTGCGTATAGATATGCCAAAACAGCAGATCGGAAACACAAACGATGGGAATTCTGCGAGAAAATTCTTTAGAAATGCCGAAAAGTCTGTCGAAATAACTGGCGTTAATTTTTATTGGATCAAGCGTTTTCATGTGTGTTAGAGTGCCTAAATTGTAGTCTTAAAATTGATTCTGCGAATATGCAGGAGAAACTTCTGAATTGTATTTGAAAGAATATTTCTGGTACGCAATGTCCGTAAGAATGCACAGAAAAACCTCCCGTATTGATACAATTACGGATTTATTTAATCGACTGCTTATTTCATCTTACATAGCAAGTCTTCGCAAAGTACCCGAAACCAAGCATAGTGAAGTTACTCCAGAAGTCTTAGAGTTGTTAGAAACATTTGCAGACCGTTGTAATGATTACCATAGCAGTGAATCTAGTTATAAATATTTGTTCAAAATGTTTTACATAACGTATGTTGTTGCTAAACTCAAAAACTTAAATAAATAAAAAATAAAATAGAACTGTTTTACTAATTTAAATAATTAAGTTCCGCTAAATTTAAGAAATTTCACACTGTGCGTTGACGTGATTGGTAGTGCAAATTTATTTTTAATCACAAATAAATAATAAGAGTTTTCATGAGAGCTCTTAAAATTGCCATTTGTGCAAACTTACGAGACTTGTTTCATGAAGCCCCTTTTCAACATCAGCGCAAACAGTTGATGTAAACTTTAAACAAATGGCAAAAATTTCAAAGTTAGTTGTAAATATTCTGACAACAACACATAGCTAGCCGTTTTTGAAGGCCACTAAACCTTCATCATCAGCGTTCCTCTGTGTTTGGTCCACTGTGTGTGGTGTCAGTTGATGTAGATTTCTGCCTTATATACGAAACTTTATTGCAAATTTAATATGTGAATTGGTTTGATTCATCGTATTTTAATTTGCTCATGTGTTTTGTAGGCTTATATTGTACTATGCATTCCAGTTGATGGAAGCAGGATTTAAGTTGGTTTAAAAATTGTGTGTGCATGCAGACCTAACTCCACCGAAATGTTTGCCCTTTTTTGCATTTCTACCCCTATAAATACTACATATACTTATGTTTCCATATAGCATTACGAACCTTCACAAGCTGAAATAGTTGTGTCATCAATCATGGGTTCAAGGCGCTGGAATTTTCCTCACACTCTTTTGTGAGTGCTTTTCCAATTTTTTTTTTCGTTTTCCATATTTTTAAATTTGTATACCCGCACACATTTAAAATTCTTTCGGAATTTTTTCAATGTCAAAATGTCAACATGCTGACATTTTCTTTTTGTGTTTGCAATGCAGCCAACTTATTCTCACAGCTGTTTACATTAGATAGGTAAGAACTCTGTGTGGTAATGCCACACAACGAAAAATATCGGAAATGAGAATCGTTGCCTCTAGTTCATATTGTTATTTTTGCCATATTTGTCAGAAAATGCCACAGTAAATACTCAGCTGAAGTCAAGTAATTGGCTCCCAAAATGTTTCGGATAATGAGAATGTATTCGAATATATCAACAAAATCCAGCGTCAATCTCGCCGTACTATTCAATTTATTGATGACAGAAAGCTAGCAAGCTTTCTACACAACATGATATGCATATTGTTACTGCAACTGCTTCCATAGTTCTAAATAAAGTAAAGGATGTTTCCTTTGATTTCACAACAATAAATGTGGAAGATCTGGTATTAATTCGAACCAAATTTTATTTAATGGGAAGCTATTACCGTATAAGCCAAGCTAAGCGGATTATCGATGAATTCGTTGTAGGTGATTTAACATTAAATTCTAAAATTAATTAAATGAATTTTAAGTGTCACATTTTTAAATTTGAATTGAACTATAGTGACTTTTAATCATAAATTATTTCTTAATCGGGCTTAAGTTCAGTTATTCAATTCTTATTGAATGCAATATTTTTATTAATTAATGTGAGTTTAGTAGTAGGGAAATGGGGAAGGTAAAAAAAAAATCATCTTTTTTGGATGAATTTTTTGGGATGATTTTTATTTGGATGATTTTAGAGATGAAAATTTGAGATAAAAAAAATATTGGGATGATTTTTTTTTTGTGTGAAATGCAAGTGCATAAGAAAATGTTTATTGCTGTTGAATAGAATTTTTTTATTTTCATTGCACACTTGATGTGATGAAACATTTTAAGGATGACTTTTTGTTTAACGAGCCTTTATGTTTGTCTGTCGGTTTGTCTCTTTAATAATAGTTGTACCTATTTCTGTCTCTTAAATCACTTGAAATAGTCAATAGAAACCTTTTTGTTTTTTGTAATTATAAACACCGGCTTTAGTTTGAAATATCGGTTGCTTATCATTTTGCAAATGCTGTTATCTGTACGTTTATAAATTTGCTTTTTTATTGCTGTTGGCTGGTAAGAAGAAAAAGGGAAAAGAGTATTCTTTTGTTTTATTTTGGGATGAAAATATAAAAATTGAAGGACGAATTTTATTTTAACAAGCCTTGTGTATTAATTGTGCGTTTGTTTGTTCTCATTAAATGCTATAAATTTGGTTTTTTATTGCTGTTGGGAGGTAAGAAGAAAAAGGGAAAAGAATTGTATGTTTGTTTGTATTTGAAGATTTATATTTGAGAACATTTGCATATAATATAATTATTTGAAATAAATTATTTAAAACATAAGAGGAGGCATTTTCATTATTATGTAGAAACTAAGTAAGAGTAATTATGAAGGTATGAATATAAATATTAAGAGATGAAAAATTTTAGTTTCAGAAAACAAAACTCTCCTGATTAAAATTTTTTGTTTAATGTGTACCAAATAAATTGATATAAAAATGCAGCTTCTGAAATATTACTATTCATTAACTCACTGCAATCCTTTGGTAGCCAACTATGACATCGAAAAATATTACAAACATTGAGGTTGTTGAGGCTTTTAATAAACTGAAAGCAAAATCATATATATCTGTGAAGGAATTACAACCAACAAGGCCATATAAAGTGATAATGATGTTTCGTCATAAGACCAAATATGGAAATATAGTGATTGCAGAACTCGAGGATGGAATGCTATATCTTCCCAAACGCTACAATAGCTTAGATGACAAAATAATTGAAGGGGCTGGGGATGAAAAATTTTCTTTAACAAAAAAAACTAGAAAATTATTCATACACATTAGAATTGGCGGAGATACTTCCTGACGAAAACGAAAAAACTATTGAAGACAATGAAGGCTTCTATATTCCAAACTCGCAACCCTTTTTTACTTGGGAAGGAGGCAAAATTCCAAAAGTGTATTAAAGTATGAGCAACTTACATTTGAAATAAAAGCCTTATTTTGTAAAACGCAATGTTGTCAAATTTCTTTAAATAAAATAGTATTTTAATATCTGTTCAGTGAAATTTTGTTTAATGTAAATTTTTTTTTTGTAGAAACTGTATATAAAAATGTTTAAAAAATTTATTAGTAGCCCTAATGATTTCTGCCAAATAAAATACAAGATTTTTTAATTAAATTTTTATTTATATTTTTTATTTTAATATTCAATATATTTTAAAAAATAATCATTTTCAATTTTAAATTGGTATATTATTTTGTCCAACGCTGATGCGGAGGACGCTGATTTTGATGATGACGGTGTTGATGATTTTGATGATGACGGTGTTGATGATGTTGATGATAATGTTGATGATGATGTTGAGGCGGAGGACGCTGATTTTGATGATGACGATGACGATGTTGATGTTGATGATAACAATGCTGATGTTGTAACTTGCTGATGCTTGTAACTCTTCGCTTTACAATATTCAAAGTTGTGTTTATTTAAAAAATGTCGTTTTTTATTTGCGACATTGGAAAATTTTATTAATTTTCCTTTGAGTTCTAAGCAGAGCTCACACTTGTAATTTAGGGAATTCATTTTCATTAATAAGCAACATCCCTTAAATGTTTGCTTTTTATAGTCGTAGCTTCTTCAATATTAAAGATAGTCGTAGATATCCCAATACTAATACAAATAATCTTAAAATTGATGTGTGAGTGAAATAATTATATTCTTGATATATGTTTTCCTTTGTACCCCATTCTTCGTTCACTTCATATTTTGAAATTTTATAGCCCAGCTCAAATACTCAAATCAGGTTTCTACCACACAATTATTTCAGGTTAATGTCAGTGCATCTCTTTCATGCTTTATAATTAGATATGAAAGTTAGAAACTAATATTTACATGTTATCTTTCCAACTACATATATATCTTTCTACGTATTATATAAGTAAAATTATGTATTAATCTCATATGAGAGAGTGGTAAACATATAATTGAGTGATAATATTAAATTAGTATATCTCTTTCTTAATATATATATATATATATATATATATATATATATTCGAAAATTATTTTATACTTGAAAAATTATTTTATGAGCAACAACATATTATTTTCTAACAGTCGTAAAACAACAGTTAAACAATCGTTATATATTGATAAAAATAATTAAAAATAACTGAAAAATAAAAATGAAGTGCAAATATTGCCAACGTGTTTTTGCTGAAAAGAAAATTGCTGAGATTCATGAAAGTCAGCATTGTTTAGAGTGTCACAAGTGGTTTGGAGACAAAAACAATTTAAAAATGCATGAGAGGACTCATGCATCTACATCCTCCACCATAATGACCAATTTGAAGAACCATGAAGTAAATAATGAGATGAAACTGGAATCCAAAGCGTTCAAAAATAGAATTCAAACTTTCTCATATAAAAATGAGAGGGAAGAAATTTTATTTCCTGAAGAATTTTTTGATTCAGTTCAAAGAAATTCTTTGAAAATATTATCAGATGCACAAATCCATCATCTGATATTTAAATACAACATGGAGCTGGAATGTGACTATATAAAAATAGTGGATGATGAGATACATTCCTGCATGATTTCACACCGCTCCAAAATGAAATTTATTACAGTAAGTAATGATCTTTTGGAAATATTTAAAGAACAAAGCGAGGAAATTTGCCGTAAAATGTCAGAGTTTCAAGAAAGAGACAGCGGATGGAGCCTTATTACAATTAAAAAATTATATATCAACATTAATAGAGCAGAGTTTGTTAAGGGCTCAGGCTACATCCCTCTCCCAAGGTGGATTCAACGCAAAAACGCCTGCTTAAATATTAGAAACAACGACGATTATTGCTTCAAATGGTGCATCATTGCAGCACTCTGTCCAGTGGCGCTACATGATGATTCAATAGATATTAGTTCCAACATAATAACTATTAATAATAGGACTCTAAATTTTGAAAATTTAGAATTTCCTATGAGAACTAAATCTATCAAAACGTTTGAGAATCAAAATCATAGCATTAGCGTGAATGTGTTCGGACTAGAAGATAAGTCCATCGTTGGACCATATCATTTATCTGAAAATGAGGAAATCAATCATGTCAACCTGTTGCTGATATCAAAAGATGGATAATCTCATTATGTCCTAATAAGAGATATCTCTAGGTAATTATACGAAACCATATACATATATATATATTATATTATATATTATATTTTAACTAATTTGCATAAAATAAGAAGCAGCATAACTGGGCACAAAGCAAAACTTTTGTTATGTAATGCATGTCTGCAATATTCACATAATGAAAGGATGATGGAGGAGCACAAGCTAGGTTACAAAAAAGTTGTTGCCATTATGCCGAGGAATGACGAATCAATACTAAAATTTGAAAATTATCACAAACAATTAGACGTGCCTTTTGTTGTATATGCCGATTTCGAGGCATATCTTGAAAAGGTAGGAGGAGGAGGAGGAGGAGGAACAGCAACAACAGGTGGTAACATAGAAAAACACATTCCATATGCTTTTAGCTATTTTATAAAATGTAATTTTGATAATAATTTAGATAGGTTTAGTATTTATTTTGGTGATGATGCACCTAGAGTTTTTTTAGTAAATTTAATTAACGACCTGACGGACATTTATATAAACTTTTTATCAAAAACAGTACCAATGACGCCACTGACAAATGACGAAAAAATTGAATATGCTCTCTCCACAAATTGTCACATTTGTGGAAAAATTTTAAGAAATGACAAAGTGCGTGACCATTGTCATTTTACAGGCAAGTATAGAGGGTCAGCGCATAACTCATGCAATCTTCTTTATAGAACTGCTAAGTTTGTACCAGTTTTCTTTCATAATTTTTCCTCTTATGATTGTAACTTGTTTATAAAAGAACTTTCTAACTTTGATGGTGATATGAAAGTAATTCCTCTTAATAAAGAATTATATATTTCACTTTCAAAGTTCATTAGAATCGGAGAAAAAGAGAGTTTTGAAATTCGTTTTTAGACTCTTTCCGATTTATGGCCTCCAGCTTAGAATCGCTGGCAAACAATTTAAGTGATGATAATTTTCACATCCTCAATAAATTGTTTCCTCAAAAAGAAGAATTCAATTTGATAAGAAGAAAGGGAGTATTTCCTTACTCTTATATGGATTCAATGGAGCGCTTTAATGAAGATCATCTTCCCGCTCAAGAAAAGTTTTATAATTATTTAAGTAATTCCGAATGCTCTTTGGATGATAACGAACATGCTAAGAAAGTTTGGAAAACCTTTAACTGTAAAAATATGCTAGATTATACCTTATTATATTTAAAAACTGACGTTCTATTGCTAACTGACATTTTTCAAAATTTTAGGCAAATTTGTAAAAGTATTTACAAGGTTGATCCATGTCAATATTATACTGCCCCTTCTCTATCATGGAATGCCATGCTTAAGACCACAAAAATAGAACTAGAACTTTTTACGGATATTAATATGTACAATTTTGTGCAAGATGCTATCAGAGGGGGTCTAGTACAATGTTCAAAGAGGTATACTAAGGCAAATAATAAATATATGGAGGATTATGATTGTAATAAGCCTTCAGAATACTTGGTGTACTTAGACGCTAACAATTTATATGGTTGGGCAATGTCAGAGTACCTACCATACGGAAAATTTGAGTGGGTTAATGAGGAAAATCTTCGTATTTTAGATGTGAATAATATATCAGATTCATCAACTATTGGACATATTTTGGAAGTAGATTTAGAGTATCCCCAACATATACATGATAAACATAATGATCTACCTTTTTGCCCAGAAAATAAAACGGTCGGTGATTCTAAATGCAGAAAACTTATAGCTGACCTCACATCTAAATCTAAATATCAAATTCACTATAGAGTGCTTAAGCAATGCCTCAGAAATGGGTTGATATTAAAAAAAGTGTACAGGGCATTAAAATTTAAGTAATCTCCTTGGCTTAAATCATATATTGATATAAACACTCAATATAGAACAATAGCAAAAAATTCGTTTGAAAAAGATTTCTTTAAATTGCTCAACAATGCGGTTTATGGAAAAACTATGGAAAATATCCATAAGCGCAAAGATGTTAAAATTGTCACAGAGTGGGAGACTACAAGGAGAAACCATTTAGGTGCAAGAGCATTGATTTCAAAACCAAACTTTTCGAGTATAACACAGTTCTCGGATAATATGTTTGCAGTTCAGCTCAAAATGATGAAGTTCAAATACAACAAGCCCATTTATATAGGGTTTGCTGTATTAGAATTGTCTAAGTGGAAGATGTATGACTTCCATTATCAATACATGCAGCCAAAGTTTGGAACAAACTTATCTCTAAATTATATGGATACGGACTCTTTTATTTATTCCATAAAAACAGATGATTTTTATGATGATATCCGTCAAGATGTTGCTTCGAGGTTTGATACATCCGAATATCAGCCTGATAACATTTTTAATTTACCATTACTAAACAAAAAAGTCATTGGGATGATGAAAGACGAAAATAAAGGAAAAATTATGAAAGAGTTTGTAGGACTTCGATCAAAAATGTATTCATTTGAAACTGTTGGGATGGATCAAGTGAAGAAATCTAAAGGAATAAAAAAATCTTGTATTAAGAATTATTCTATTGCAGATTATAAAAAAGTTTTATTCGAAAAACAAATTATTTCAGATTCTATGAATACATTTAGATCCAAGTACCATCAGTTGTATACTCAAAAGTTACATAAAGTTGTATTGAGTTATTCTGATGATAAAAGAATTATTGATAAAAACCAGATAAATACACTTGCTAGGGGGCATTATAGACAGAAGACATTTGAAGAATTTTATTCAGATAAAGATGAAGATATTTTTATGAATATTTCTGATTCATATCTAGATTTTATTACCAGTTCATCTGATGACGAGTTTTTTATGAATTTAGATATTTAATTTGTAATTATTATTTTCAAGCTATGTACTTATGAATATATAAACAGCTCTTTGTAAATATAGCAAATTTGTATATATATATTTGTATATATTTAACCGTACGATTCATAACCAGCAAAACTCCTTTAATTTTATAACCAGGCACCCGGGTACCCGAAGTAGGTTGTTTTGCGTTTATTGAAATAAAATAATATTTTCCTGTAAAAATTTTTGTTGTTGATTATATTTTGCGTTTTCAACTGTACAAATTTGATATTTGGAAAAAAAACTGGTTTCTGTTCGTATATAAGTACCTAAAGCGACACAAGTAGGCAGCAACTGGTTTTATGTAAGGGTTGTTTATTTGCTTATTTTGCTTATTTTCGGTACCTACTTGCTTAATTGCTTTTGAATTAGATAGCAGATGTTCATTTGTGTCGTAAAATTGAAATATTTCATTTGCTTCGCCAGTCTGTGTTGAATATTTGAACAGTGAAGTTCGTGGCTCGCAACGACCGATATTTGTCTACAAGGGAATACTGGAATTTGAGTGATGAAGCGCAAGAAGCACATATATTCAACGTTTATTTGAGGAAGCGACTCAAGATGAGGACCTTGAAGTGGACCCTGTGGAAGACCAAAATGAAGGAAATGTGTCCTATACTGGCGAAGTTTCGGAATCAGAGAATGAAGATTTGAATGTTGACAACGCAAACGAAATTGCAGCTGCTATTGACGCACCAGAGGAAATTTTCTTTGATGATGAAAGTGAAGATGATAATATGCAAGAAGATGCACCAACAACAAACCCAGCAGACTACATGACTGCACGTGACGGCACACAATGGCAGCGAACACCACGTAGTTACCAACAAGTGAGAAGCCACAATATATTCAGAGACCGCTGTGGTCCAGCGCGGATTACTGAAAATATGACGCCTTTGCAGTGTTTCAAATCATACCTCACAGTGGAAATGGTGGATATAATAGTGCGCCACACAAATAGAAAAGCGCATGCCACATATAATGCGTACAATGAAGCGAATCCCAATAGACGTCAGTTGAAGTGGAAAGACACGACAATCAACGAAATTTATGCGTTCATTGGAATGATTTTGATGGCTGGCACAAATCATTCTAATGACGAAAACGCAAGAGATTTGTGGACGTCACAAGCTCACCCAATATTCCGCGCCACCATGGGAATAAACAGGTTTTTCGATTTGCTGCGTTTTATGCGGTTTGACGACCCCAAAACACGGGTAGAGCGGCAGCGTCAAGACAAAGCGGCACCAATTCGCGATATTTGGATAATGCTCAATGCAAATCTTGCCAGATATTATGTGCCATCAAAATATTTGACCATTGATGAACAATTATATCCATACCGTGGTAGAACCAAATTCACCCAATATATACCCTCGAAGCCAGCAAAATATGGCATAAAAGTATGGTGGATTTGCGATGCCAAAAACTCATATCCACTTCATGGCCAAATATATATTGGAAAACAAGAAACTGGTCGTGAAGTTGGTGTTGGCGAAAGAGTGGTGAGAGATTTAGTTGGGCCATACTACGGTAGCGGACGAAATATAACAATGGATAATTTTTTTACGACGCTGCCGTTGGCTAGGCAACTAAAAAAAGAAAAGCTCAGCATTGTGGGTACACTCCGCCGCAACAAAGCTTACATCCCTGCGGAGATGAAAGAAGACAAAAAAAAGACGTTGGTTCAAGTTTATTTGGCTTCTACGACAACGTAACACTGCTCTCATATAAGCAGCGGGAGTCCAACTCGGTCATCCTTCTTTCTAGTATGCCTGATGATGCACAAATTGACGAGAATGGGAAACCAGAAATTATAAATTTGTATAACCAAACAAAAGGTGGGGTGGACGTAATGGACCAAACGCTCCAAGAATACACTAATCAGCGACAAACAAGAAGATGGCCGATGGCATTTTTCTATAACATCATTGATGTGAGCGCATTTGCATCACACATCATATATTATGGAAATAATCCAACTGCACGATACACCACGACGCGCAGGAAGAATTTCCTGCGTCAACTGGCAGAAAACCTGTGCATTCCTGTTATAGAAAATAGAATTTCAAATGTGCAAAGCGTGCGCCAATTTTCAACAAAAAATGCAATTAAAAGCATCATCGGAAGGCCGTTGGAGAGTGTGCTTTGTGCTGCAGGTCCGTCAACATCTCCGTCAGCACGACAAAGGGGCAGAAAAGTACATACGGGCGTGTGCTACATGTGCAACCTTCTTCCAAATAAGCGCAGAAGAAAAACTAGAAAAAATTGCAGCATATGTAGCACGCCGATACGCGATGAGCACGCCATAACAATTACTAAATGCTACAATTGCCACAATAACAGCGATAGTAATTCGGATGAATTATAATATAATATATATAAAATATGATAAAATAAATAAAAAAGACATTTATTTCCAATAAAAACAACACAAAAAAACGTTTTTCCATTTACATGTCAGGCATTTACATAGGAATTGCATTAGGGTACCCGGCGACCCGGTTGTGTGTTTATGGGGGTAAAACATTTAAAATCATTTTTTAAAGAAAATATTGAAAATATTTTGAATTTTTTCGTATTTAAATCTTAGTTTAGCCAAAATCTCTCATGATTCGGAGTTTTATGTCCATATCTCAAAAATTATAGGCACAGCAGCACTTTAAAGTCAAAAAAGGTACACGGGTACCCGGTTATGAATCGTAGGGTTAAGAAAAAAAAAATCAATGTATGTATATATTTATAAATAAAAAATAAAAAAAAACTTATGTCTGTATTGAAATTGAAACAACGTTTTTTAGATTTATTTTAAATAATATTTATTAAATAAAAATTCTATACATAAATGACCACAATTAAATGTATTAAATTTTTGCTTTTGTTGATAATTATATTCAATAGGTGTTTTTAAGTAATTAATTATTTCTTGTGGCGGTTGCAAATTTCCAAAGCTATCAAAATATTCTTTGTATTTATAATTTTTGTAATAGGCAACCCAATGTGTTCCAGGACCGCTGGAATGGTCTAAATTAACAATACCACATTCCTGACTAAATGGCTTTTTAGGCAAACGATCGCACATAAAAACTCCTCTGAAATATTTAAGTTTTTTGCAATATTTCATTATATCTAGTTCAGTTAATGGTCTATTGGGTAGATCATTTAAAAGTTTTTTGAGACTGGTTTGTAATAAAGTCCATATCCTGTTTTGTATGGTTTTAGGTATAAACCTTTTCCCATTGCTATTGATTCCACATGTTGATTATGCCGCATAGCTTCTGCTAGTTGTTTTCTTCCATTTTTTATATCATTTACAGCCTTAGCAATAGCAGATCCGCCTGTAGCTAAGCCTCCAAGTGCTGATAAGACTGTTAAAATTGGAACCAGTGGTAGAGTCCACCGATTTTCGGCACTGGAATAACTCTTGTTATATTAACTTCAACATCCTTTTTCCCTTTAAACTTTGGATGTATAAATTTTTGCGCAATCTTGACAGCAGATCTTATATTATCTGGTTTTCCTTTTTTAAAATTTTTAATGCGTTTTTAATAGAAGATGAAAATAGTTTCCTGTTATATATTGTCCTTTTTGTCAACTTTTTCTTAGGTTTTTTGAGCTTATAAATTTTAGTATCCTTCATACCTAAACCCAATTTCATTTTAGTTTTCATTGCGTTTGTTACGACCCAAGCGTGTGCTCTTTCTTTGAAACTGCTATCCTTAGATTTTACTCGTTGCCAGGCTTTTTCAGCTAGTTCCTGATCTGCTTGATGTCTTTCATTAATATAGTTTGTTTTTGAATATGTAATGACGTGCTCTCTACAAGCCGGATCCAGTAAATTTATTCCTTTGTCCCCTCTCGCTTTTCAAGTTTTGTTCCAGGTCCACAAAACTGATAACCAGGTAAATGTAGTTCAATAGGTAATTTGTTTATTAAGTTGTTTACTAAGCCGCTACCAATCTTACACTGATTATCTCCAACTCCTTTGTTATAGTTTATAACCATGTTAATGTTTATTTTCTTTAATATACATATATATGTCTTATGTGTTCCATATTAAAAATGAAAATGATAAGATTTCCGTATATAAGATTGAATTTATAGCAAAACAGATTAGTTATCAATATGCGATTAGTAGAGCAAGCAAAACAAATTGTTATAAGGAATGTTGACGTATCACAAGAACAGAAAACTAAAATTAAACATAGCACATTATTACCCAATTCAATACGTGCACTAATTGTAGGACCTTCAAATTGCGGTAAAGCTAACGTCATGATTAGTCTAATAGAAAGTCCTAATGGTCTTAGCTTCAGAAACTTATATATATATTCGAAGTCTTTATATCAACCAAAATACTGTTACCTTAAAAAACTGATCGATCCGATAAAAGGAATTAATCTTTTTACATTTTCGGAAAATGAAAAAGTTTTAAGTCCCGCTGAAGCAAATTCTAATTCCATAATAATATTTGATGACGTTATTTGTGGTAAACAAGATAATATAAGAGATTACTTTTGCATGGGAAGACATAAGCATATTGACTGCTTTTATTTATGTCAAACATATACAAAAATTCCCAAACATCTAATACGTGATAATGCGAATATGATCATAATATTTAAACAAGATGAAATAAATTTACGACATATATATAATGATCATGTTATTGGAGATATGTCGTTTAGAGAATTTATGGATATATGTAGTGAGTGCTGGAAAGATAACTATGGATTCGTTGTTATTAGTAAGGATGATGCTGGAAATAAGGGACGATATAGAAAAGGGTTTGATAAATTCATACAACTTTAAGTGGTTTTGTCCAGAAGCTGATACAGAACAGATACAGAGCAGATATAAAGCAGATAAAAGCAGATATAAAGCAGATAAAAGCAGATACAAAGCAGATAAAAGCAGATATAAAGCAGATATAAAGCAGATAAAAGCAGATACAAAGCAGATACAAAGCAGATTAAAGCAGATATAAAGCAGATACAAGGCAGATAAAAGCAGATATAAAGCAGATACAAAGCAGATAAAAGCAGATATAAAGCAGATAAAAGCAGATATAAAGCAGATAAAAGCAGATACAAAGCAGATAAAAGCAGATATAAAGCAGATGTAAAGCAGATAAAAGCAGATATAAAGCAGATACAAGGCAGATAAAAGCAGATAAAAGCAGATATATAGCAGATACAAAGCAGATACAGAGCAGATACAGAGCAGGTACAGAGCAGATATAAAGCAGATACAAAGCAGATACAGAGCAGATATAAAGCATATACAAACCAGATATAGATCAGATACAAAGCAGATATAAAGCAGATACAAACCAGATCAATATCAGATACAAAGAAGATAACAACCAGTTACAAATTAGTTCGAAATGAATAATAACAAATTATTAAAAGATATTGTTAAAACAAGAACGATATTAAAAGAAAAACTAAAAAATATAAAATTAAACGAAGTAGATAGACTCAATTTATTGGAAGATACATTTAAGCCTGTAACGAAATCTCTGAATGAGATAATTAAAAAAATTGATGATTATCAATCCAGTGATTTATTGAAAGATGCATATACACCTACAGAAAAATCTTTAAAAAAGATAATTAAAAAAACACCTGATTACAAATCAGATGCTTATCAATCAGATAATGATATATCAGATTCAAAACTTCCATCACTACCATCCAATGATAGTTCTGACAACTTTGATGATGCTGAGGGTTATGACGATAATATGATTAATAACTTACTAACAAAAAAAAGAAAACTTGATTTACAAATAGATAGTGAGGATAATGACGACGATAAAAACAACTACAAGGTACTCGAAAATGATAAAAATAAGTCCTCACTAGTCAAAAATATAGAACTGCTCTTGCTTAATAAAAAAATAGATATGGTTTATGGATTCAACATAGATGAAAGCGGAAACTGGCGATATGCAAATAATGAACTAAATTTTAATGCAGATAATTCTATTCGAATAGGAAATATAAAGTGGAAAATGACTCCAGGATTATTCGAATTAGTTTTTCATTCCAAACCTCTACATTACACTAAAAATGATTTGAAAACTTACAAAGAACTTTTAACGAGTACAAATGCATACAAACGACAATATCAACCACATGGTCAAATTAAAGGTATACGAGCGTATAAATATGTTAATATAATAAAACATTTATTTACTACGAAACCCAATGTTTTAAAAAAAGGTAATGGATTATCATTAAAAACTGCAGATAATCGTAAATCTAATTATATATATTGGGATGATCCAAATGAACTAGTTGACAGATTACGTTTACTTCTTTCATCGGAAAGTGCTGGTCATAATAATCATAAAAACGAAATAATTTCCATTGTTGAAGAATTAAGAGAAGCTGACATAATATATTAAAAATGAGTTATATAAATAAGTTTGGAGAAAGTTCCATTAAGAGTAATCTAAATAATTTAAAGTTAAGTACGTACCAATATAATTTTCAAATGGATGTCATTGCAAAAGATATCAACAAAATGCATATTATCATCAAAACCATTAAGGATCAAAGTGAGGAACTTAAAAACGATCATAATTCACAATTAAACGTTATCAGAAGAGATGTAAAAGTATTACGAGAGTTAATTACAAAAGGGATCGATGACGATGTTAAAGCTATTGAAAAAGTAGTGATTGATCAAGTTCATTTTGCAAATGAAGGCTTCTTAAAGAATATCGAGGAAAGATTTGAAAATATTGAAGAATTTATATTTAAGTCAATTAATAAAAATGCTGTTGTAGATGTTGTTAAAAAACGAAAACTCGAAATTCCTAAAATCAAAGGATAAAAATTATATATATAAACATATAGAATTTCCGTTTACATATTAATTAGCAACAACTAGCATAAAGGAAATGAATTCAGATAAGAGAGAAATTGTTAATGAAATTCATAAGCAAGCGCGCAAAAATTTTAAAAGAAGACGAGTTATTATAAAAGGAATCGATGATTTATGGCAAGCAGATTTGTTTGAGATGGGCAATTACGTCGCAGATAATAATGGCTTTAAGTATCTCTTAACGGTGATAGATGGTTTTTCCCAAATGGCTTGGGTCTCAGCAGTAAAAAATAAATCCGCACTCAACGTGACAAATGCTATGAAAAATATTTTCAGAAACAGCAATCGTAAGCCAAAGAATTTACAAACTGATGATGGTAAAGAGTTTTTCAATAGCCGATTTCAGCAGTTAATGCAATTAAATGAAATTAATCATTATTCAACATACAGTGTTCTCAAGGCATCCATTATAGAAAGATTCAATAGAACTTTTAAAGGAATGATGTGGAAAGAGTTTAGTTGCCAAGGAACATATAAATGGATAAACATATATAAACAACTTGCTGAAAAATATAATAACACTTACCATAGAACAATAAAAATTTCGCCTATTGAAGTAAATTCATCAAATGAAAAATTGTTATTGGATACAGTCTACAACAATTTGAAAGTCTTTAAAAGACCCAAGTTTAAAGTTATTGATAATGTACGAATAAGTAAATATAAACATATATTTGAAAAAGGCTACACACCGAATTGGACTACAGAAATATTTAAAATTAAAACTATAAGAAATACAAATCCTAATACATATATGTTACAAGACTATCAAGGTCACGAAATTAAAGGTGGTTTTTATGAGTCTGAGCTAATGAAAACTAAATTTCCAGAAACATATTAAATTGAAAAAGTTTTAAAAAGGAAACGAAATAAAATTTACGTTAAATGGTTAGGCTTTTCATCAGAACATAACTCTTGGATTAATGCCAACAACAGATCATCATAAAACTCATTACAAATTTATTAATAATTTATTCGCTCATCAGGCTTTAAAATGTCAATTACATTAACATTAAACGGAGACTCTTCATATCTTGTTGCAAACTATTTTCCACCAATCGAACTAAATGAAAACTATGTTTGCGGCTTAATAAGTTTCGATACGTATCACTCAATCCCAAATGTTGATGTCGAAAACAATTTATTTCATATTGGGAATCATGAAATAGAAGTTCCAGTTGGCTCATATGAATTGTCAGATACAGCTGAAGTATTAGCAAATAAATATCATAATATAAACGCAAACAAACATGTATAAAAAGTACTACAGATTCAATTTATTTTAATAAGAAGAGATCAATCGGATCCTTATTAGGGTTCAGTACAAAAGTATTACAGCCTGGCGTGGAACATTACTCTGATAAAACAATAGATATAACCAAAATCAATACAATAATCGTTGAATGTAACATTGTATGCGGATCATATATAAATAATATGTCTGCCCATATTTTGCATCAGTTTTCACTCAACGTCAGTCCAGGATATAAAATAACTGAGGCTCCAACTAATGTAATATATTTACCTGTAAGTTCAAGAACAATAAATAGTCTTATTTTGAAAGTTGTTGATCAAGACGGAAACTTAATAAATTTTCGTGGTGAAAAATTAACAATACGATTGCATTTAAAGCCCATGAGAGAATGATTATATACAATAAAACTGACTTGCAAAAGCGAAACCGGAAAGCCATCGTATTGCAATAAATCAAAAAAAACAGAAAAAACAACAAATTAAAAAAATATTACAACAGAAACAAAACATTATTCTTCGTGAGGATAATAAGGAGTTTTTAAACAATTTGGGGTTTCATCTAAAGTAAAACCATAAAGATAAAGGAACAATGAGCAACATTATTAACATTTTACAAAAACCGCTATTTGATAACTCCATTATCAAAAAAGAGTACCACAGCTACACATCATATTTACAATCATTTAAAAATAATGATGAAATTCGTATATCAATTCAAAATCAAGATTTGTATGTTTTTCCAAGTGAAAGTTTTCTATATGTATATCGAAGGTCTTGCAACAAAGGAAGATTCAACAGTTTCTACATCCATACGTCTCTTAAACAATTGTATGGCACACCTATTTGATGAAATTCGTTATGAAATTAATGGTATAGAAATTGATCGCACACGTCATTTGGGTATTCCAACAGAATTAAAAAACTATGTTTCGTTGAATAAATTTGAAAGTGATAGTCTACTAAATGCAGGATGGTCACCATTTAACAATGATGGTCTTATACCCGAAAATGGATATTTTAATTTTTGTGTACCACTAAAATTACTACTTGGATTTGCCGAAGATTTTCACAAAATAATAGTTAACTCTAAGCATGAATTGATTCTGTTACGATCTAAAGATGATAAGCAAGTTTTTAAATCTCAACTATCAACTGAAAAAACCAAGTAAACAATTTTAAATATAACTTGGAAAGTACCACACATTCAACTTGCTGATGCATACAAATTGCAGATATATAAAAGAATAAATAACCGTCATCCATTAAGTATATGTTTTAGAAGTTGGGATATGTATTATTATCCTTCACTTCCAGAAAGTACAACAGTATTATGGAATGTTAAGCTAGCTACCGAAAATGAGAGACCGCGTTTTTTATTATTGGGTCTTCGAAATGTTGATAACAAGTTTCAACATTGCGATTTAAGTGATATTAAAGTGCATCTTAACTCTGTCACATATCCATATGATAATTTAAATCTAAAATTTGACAGAAATCGTTTTGCAATTCTATACGATATGTATTTAAAATTTCAACAAAGTTATTATTCACGTGATTCCCAACCATTATTAACCCCGGAAATTTTCAAAACTATGGCGCCAATAATAGTTTTAGACGTTACTCATCAAAATGAATCACTTAAAACTGGACCTATCGATATTCGCAATGAATTAAAAACCTTGAAAAATATTCCGTCGAATACAGCTGCATATTGTTTGATTATACATGATAAGATGTTTGAATATATTCCTCTTACAAACGAAATAAGAAAAATAATGTAAATTTTATATTTAGTTAAAAAAATAAATATATATTATTACAATAAAAATTAGATAAATAAATATAAAAATTCTTTTCATTATGTATAGAAGAATGATGAGAGTAAGTAAGTAATTGTGTGTCTACTTATGTAATGCTAGCTCATATGTAATTAGTTAAAAAGTATAAATACCACACTTCAGAATGTTAATGCTTATTCATAAATACTTCGTGCAAGTACTTGGTCATAATTGATTGTAAGAATGGTGCTAAAAGATATATACAATTTCATGAAAAGATGTTCACATATTGTTTCGGATGAAGATAAAAACAAACTCATTAATATTCAATCTCAACTAGAGTGCGCCAATAAATTGAAGATAAAGAAAAATAAATTTGGAGAACATTATGAAGATTGTCGGACGATAATACTACATGTGGGCCAGATACTTGCTTCTGCTTACACTAGCGAAGGAAAAATATGGAAGCGGAAGAAGTAGCAAAGCAACTGATAACAACATATTATAATATTTACAATGGTACTAAATGTAAAAATTGCAATTTCAATAAAATATAAACTGTAAAGTATAAAGGCTAAATCAAATTAAAACTCAATTTTATTTCTTGTTTATCCTTATATTTTATTTATTTATTTACTCATTTATTTATAAAGTTAAGGAGCATTTTAAATACACAAAAATATATATATGCATGTGAAAATCATCTCATGTTGTAAGTAGCTTCACATTGGGCAGCTATTTCATCTAAGATTTTATCGTTACCATCATGCAGCATCTCAATTAAGGCTACTGTATTGGCGAGTAGCTCATCATCTGTCTTCTCATACATAAAAAGAAATCGCTGGAGATCTAACTTCGGTAGGATGATTACTTCTTTTATTTGTACTTGTGCTCTTCCTGAGCGAGTATTTCCATTTCTATTCATTAAGGACATTTTGCTTAATTCACTCAATTTATCTTATTTGTTGAAAGGTAGAAGTTGGAATAAAACATACGTTTCTTATGTGTAAGCAACAAGGCTTGAGTTTTCTTTCGCTAGTTATTAACAGCTGATAATCAACCAACTAATTTTCCTGTTGAAAACCAGTTGATCATCACCTTATTAACAAAAGGAATATTATATCTCTCTTGCTCTGATATTGTTTATATATATATATACATATCAATAGAATGAGACAACTAGAATAATAGTGCAAACTAGTGTTTGCTACTTTATTGTGAGTTGACTATCAGCTGATCGTCAACTGATTTTCCAGCTGATCATCAATTTTTTTTTCCAGCTGATCACCAGCTGGTTATCAACTAATTTTCCAGCTGATCACCAGCTGATCATTTGATTGCCATCTGATTGATCATCATCTCGATAATTGGAATACTTTACCCGAAATTATTTATAATAAAATAAAACAACTTCAATTACAATAATATTTGTTTTTATTTTATAATTATATTCAATTAACAATAAACTTATAATCT
Source organism: Tachina lurida (assembly GCA_944452675.1). NCBI lineage: Eukaryota > Metazoa > Arthropoda > Insecta > Diptera > Tachinidae > Tachina > Tachina lurida. The sequence continues at coordinate 94,906,600 of OX101753.1, read as the reverse complement.
GTTTGATAATAAATAATATTTTTTTATTAATTTTTCAATTTGTATCCTTTCTTGATTCTTGTCATTCAAGTAATCCTCAATAAGTTGAAGATGATCCTTAAAAATAAGCCCTTCAAAGTCCTTTAGAAATTTTCGAATTGGATTTGTGGACATTCTGCTTATACTCCAAGGAAAGACCAAAGGCGACTAATAAATTTTTTAAAAATTTTTGCGGCTTATATACAGTTTCCACAAAAAAATTTACATTAAACAAAATTTCATTGAACAGATATTAAAATACTATTTTATTTAAAGAAATTTGACAACATTGCGTTTTACAAAATAAGGCTTTTATTTCAAATATAAGTTGCTCATACTTTAATACACTTTTGGAATTTTGCCTCCTTTCCAAGTAAAAAAGGGTTGCGAGTTTGGAATATAGAAGCCTTCATTATCTTCAATAGTTTTTTCGTTTTCGGCAGGAAGTATCTCCGCCAATTCTAATGTGTATGAATAATTTTCTAGTTTTTTTGTTAAAGAAAATTTTTCGTCCCCAGCCCCTTCAATTATTTTGTCATCTAAGCTATTGTAGCGTTTGGGAAGATATAGCATTCCATCCTCGAGTTCTGCAATTACTATATTTCCATATTTGGTCTTATGACGAAACATCATTATTACTTTATATGGCCTTGTTGGTTGTAATTCCTTCACAGATATATATGATTTTGCTTTCAGTTTATTAAAAGCCTCAACAACCTCAATGTTTGTAATATTTTTCGATGTCATAGTTGGCTACCAAAGGATTGCAGTGAGTTAATGAATAGTAATATTTCAGAAGCTGCGTTTTTATATCAATTTATTTGGTACACATTAAACAAAAAATTTTAATCAGGAGAGTTTTGTTTTCTGAAACTAAAATTTTTCATCTCTTAATATTTTTATTCATACCTTCATAATTAATCCCTCCCAACAGCAATAAAAAAACCAAATTTATAGCATTTAATGAGAACAAACAAACGCACAATTAATACACAAGGATTGTTAAAATAAAATTCATCCTTCAATTTTTATATTTTCATCCCAAAATAAAACAAAAGAATACTCTTTTCCCTTTTTCTTCTTACCAGCCAACAGCAATAAAAAAGCAAATTTATAAACGTACAGATAACAGCATTTGCAAAATGATAAGCAACCGATATTTCAAACTAAAGCCGGTGCTTATAATTACAAGAAACAAAAAGGTTTCTATTGACGATTTCAAGTGATTTAAGAGACAGAAATAGGTACAACTATTATTAAAGAGACAAACCGACAAACAAACATAAAGGCTCGTTAAACAAAAAGTCATCCCTAAAATGTTTCATCACATCAAGTGGGCAATGAAAATAAAAAAATTCTATTTAACAGCAATAAACATTTTCTTATGCACTTGCATTTCACACAAAAAAAAAATCATCCCAATTTTTTTTTTCATCTCAAATTTTCATCTCTAAAATCATCCAAATAAAAATCATCCCAAAAAATTCATCCCAAAAAGATGATTTTTTTTACCTTCCCCATTTCCCTACTACTGAGTTTCTAAAGAAGAGAAGAAAAATTAAACTAGACTTTATAGCTTGGGAAAATAGAAATATTTTTCTGTGCATCCAGCACTTCCTCAGCACCCATGTCTATCTACTGGGATATTTAACGTAAATTTTTAATAAAATGGAATATGAGAGATTATTATATTGTGTATACAATTATTGATTTACCTTTGGTAAATACATTTGTAAAACTCGATATTCATTTTCTGGTTTTGCATTTTTAATTTTCTATTTGAGTTCTCGTTGTAACTTCATAGTGAACAGACGTAATAGCGGAATTTTTCTTACATACAAACAAAACAAAAAAAAAATCATACAAAAAATATTCGTAGTACATATTAACTTTGATAAATAAGCTTTTTTTCTGCTTTGCTAATATTTTTTTGCATATAGAAATAACAAAATCAAAAAAGAACCGTAAACAAAAAAACATACAAAGTACCCTTGAGGAATACTCTTTATGAGTACCCCAAAGGAAAAAAATAGTGAAGTGAGTTCTAACGGCAGAAATGCCTATTTTACTGTGAGTTTTGATGCTCATAATGATAACAATAAAAATAAAAAATCTGATAATAGACTTGCTGTGAGTTCTGAAGCTCTTAATAAAAACCAAAAATCTGATAATAGACTTTCTCTAACGGCAAAACCACAGTTTCGTCAGCGATCAACTTCGCTTTGTCCAATGCCATCTAGTGAATCGTTGACATTATTGCCTAGTACTTCTAAATTTAACTCAGCGATATCATCCGCTTCGGGCTCGTGGTCATCACTTAAACAAGTTGTCACTGAAGATAAGAGCACCCCAAAGCCCAAGGTCCAAGTCGGAATGGACAGATACATTACAATTTTAAAGCGCGGGCGCAGCCCAAATTCTACAAAAATTGCATCTGTTCCAAAGATGTCCAGGGATAACAGCGCATCCTCTACTAATCGGCAACACCGTTTTAAAATATTGCAAGATGATAATGAAAAACCCGCTGAATCTGCGAATAAAACCTCCAAGCCGCCACCAATCTATTTAAGAGAAAAAAACTCAAACGCTCTAATTAAAAAATTAATTTCGGTCATTGGTGAGAATAAATTTCACATTGTTCCAATAAAACGTGGTAATATTGATGAAACGAAAATTCAAATTTATGAAGAAAAAGATTTTCGCACAATGGTTTCTGAACTTGATAAAAGTAAAACAAATTTCTACACATATCAGCTCAAGAGTGCTAAAGGTATGCAGATTGTGTTGAAGGGCATAGATTCCTATGTTGCTCCCGAAGAAGTAAAAGATGCTCTCGTCCTCCAGGGCTCTAAAGTAAAAAATGTATCGAACATAATAAATAGGGAAAAGATCCCTCAACCTCTATTTCGCGTTGAACTTGAGCCAAATGATATAAAATTGAAAAAGAGTGAGACCCATCCAATATATAATTTAAGATATCTCTTATATCGAAAAATAACCATTGAAGAACCACACAAGCGTTCAGGACCCGTACAGTGCCATAATTGTCAAGAATATGGCCATACTAAAACTTACTGCAAATTACCTGCTGTTTGTGTTGTGCGCGGCGAGTTGCACGGCACTGCTAGTTGCAATAAACCGAAAGATCAAAGTAACAAAAAATGCAGTAATTGTGGAGAAAATCACACGGCTAACTACAGAGGTTGTCCTGTGTACTCTTTCGTCAAACAGACTATGAGGCAAACGCCTAAATTGGCCACAGCCCAATCAGCAAACGCTTTAACAGCCACTATTGCGCAAGTGAACCAACCAGTTAGTTCCCGTGTATCGTATGCCGATGCTGCTAAAACAAATTCTACTCATACACAAAATGTTTCACCACCAGATATTTCAACAAATACAAACTCGAACCTTAGTTTAGTAGTTTGAAGCTACTATTGATAATCTGGTGCAAACTATAAATAATTTTACAACAAATATGACTAGCATGATGCAAGAAATGCTGCGAATGCAGAATACATTGCTTCAAGCTTTAGTTAACAAACCATGAACACGTTAAAAATATGTTTTTGGAACGCAAACGGCATTCGCCAACATAGAAATGAACTTGAGCACTTCCTCACGGAAAAAAATATTGATATAATGTTGGTTTCTGAGACTCATTTGACTTCGAGAAGCCTTTTTAAAATGTATGGCTACACCTTATATGATTCAAAGGACCCGAGAGGAAGAGCATGCGGTGGATCAGCGGTTTTAATAAAGTCAAGACTCAAGCATTATATTATTGATAACATTTGTGAAGAACATTTGCAAGCAACGAATATTTGTGTCGAAAATTTTTGCACTAATTTTATCATATCATCCATTTACTCCCCTCCTAGATTCGCAATTACTGAGAATCAATATGAGGATTTTTACAAATCTCTGGGCCCTTGTTTCATAGCAGCCGGCGACTATAATGCTAAACATACGTTCTGGGGTTCGCGTCTTATTACACCCAGAGGTCGAGCGTTGTTCAATACAATTTCCAAAATGGGCTTGGATGTCATTTCGAGTGGGGAGCCCACTTATTGGCCTACTGACATACGTAAAATTCCGGATGTAATAGATTTTGGCGTTATGAAAAATATCTCTAGGGATTTAATTCAAATTGAAGCTTCTCTAGATCTTTCGTCCGATCACTCTCCCACGATCGTTACAATTTGTGGCCCATTGAGAAGTGACTTACCTCACCCATATGCGAATTTGATAAATCGTGTTAATTGGCTGGGATTTAAAAAATATCTTAGTAGTCATTGCACGGAAAATATTACACTAAGAGCATCTGATGATATTGAAACTAACATTGCCAACCTTAACGAAAATATTAAGCAGGCTGCTAAACATGCTACTACCTCCCATCCGCAGACTGGGTTTAGTAAAATTTATTCTACCGATATTGAACGTGCCGTATGCGAAAAAAGAAGAGCTAGAAGGGAATGGCAACAGCACAGATCACCACAACTTAAAATCAGATTTAAAGAGTGCACTAAACGACTCCAAGAGCTGCTTGCACATGAAAAAACTGCATCTCTTAAAAACTATCTGGAAAATCTTGATGTCACACCAGCATCTAATTACTCTTTATGGCGCGCTGCTAGAAAGCTTAAACTACCCGTTGAGTTTAAACCACCTCTGCGCACATCTACCGGAGGTTGGGCAAGAAGCGATACTGAAAAAGGTAACATATTTGCTGACCATTTGAAATACGTATTTACCCCAAACACATGTACTGGTGTAATTGATTTGCCAAATGTAGACGCTCTACCCCCTCAACTAATAAAGTTTAAGACGCGTGATGTACAAAAAGTAATTGCTGAACTCAACCCGAAGAAAGCTCCGGGTTTTGATGGAATTAGTAACCAGATGCTGATGAAGTTTCCTCGTATTGCAATTAGAATACTGTTATTTATTTTCAATGGCATTTTACGACTGGAGTATTATCCACACAGCTGGAAACTTGCCAAAGTTAAAATGATTCCAAAGCCTGGCAAAGATCTTACCAAGGCTGAGTCATATAGGCCAATAAGTCTGCTATCAACAATGTCAAAGCTTTTCGAAAAACTGCTCATGACAAAATTGTACCCAATTCTAGTTCGTAGTGGGTGCATACCGGACCATCAATTTGGTTTTAGAAGTCAGCATAGCAGCATTGAACAAACTCATAGATTGGTCCAATTTATAAGAAGAACATTTGAAGAAAGGAAGTATTGTTCTGCGCTGTTTATCGACGTTTCTCAGGCATTTGATAAAGTGTGGCATGAAGGACTAATTTTAAAATTAAAAACATACCTGCCAATAAACGTTGTAAGTCTTTTGGAAAGTTACATTACTGCCCGCAAGTTCACTGTTGTGGAAGGAGACTTTATGAGCATGCCTGAAACTATCTCATCCGGTGTGCCACAGGGGAGTATACTGGGGCCAGTTTTGTATTTGATTTATACTTGTGATATGCCTCTGAGCAGCAATATCCACACTTCCACATTTGCTGATGATACAGCCTGCCTTAGTATGCATGAAAATCCTTACGAAGCATCCCGATATCTTCAAGAACACATTACCCAGCTGGAACTATGGTTAAACTTATGGAGAATTAAGGTAAACGAACAAAAGTGTGTTCAAGTAACATATACATTACGAAGAGATACTTGTTCCCCCATTCGGATTAACAATCAAGTTGTCCCTCAACATACTCATGTGAAATATCTTGGAATACACCTTGATCGACGGCTTACTTGGAAACACCATATTGACTCTAAGTTAACCCAAATGTAACTAAAATTAACTCAGGTACATTGGCTGATTGGTAGAAATTCAACCCTCAGTCTAGATTGCAAACTTTTGATATACAAGTCTATTTGGAAACCCATATGGTGCTACGGAATTCAACTATGGGGCACTGCTTCAGCTTCCAATGTCGAGAGAATCCAACGAAGGCAAAATAAAATTTTGCGATTAATAACATCGGATCCATGGTATATAAAAAACTCAAATATACATCGTGATTTAAACATGCCACTAGTGGTTGAAGAAATTGCAAAATATGCAGGCAAATATTTAACAAAACTCGAGTCACATCCTAATCCGCTTGCTCGTAATATTTTGAACTTTACTGGACACGTCCGCCTAAAAAAGAGGGATACAAGTGCTCTTATACTCAACACTCCAGATGGGACTGCTTGAAAATACTTTTTATTTTATTTTATTGTTTCTTCCTTTTGATTATCACTACTTATGTATTATTTATAACTATCTCTAAATTTATGTCCGACAGTGGTCGGGCCTAATAATTATATTTTAGATTTAAGATTTGAATACTTATTGTTAGTTCATATTTGAAGATACAATAAATAAAAATATGTATTAAAAAAAAAAAAAAATTTCTATTTGATTAGCACGAAGTTACACCACTTTCGATGTACATCGAATAAGTAAAAATAATTAAAGTGATGTTCGCAAAATATATACAAGAATAGTTAAAAATACATACATACATATTCCGTTTCATTAAAATTTACGTTAAATAGCTGATGTTAATAACAACACAGCAAAAAATTAAACATTACCATCAGAACTACTTGCCATATAATGACTTACTTTTCTGATTACCAAATTTCAGTACTCACTAACAAATCACATTACCCAAAATTTAAAAAAAATATGTAAAAGTTGCTAGATGAGGAAAATAATTTTTTTAGATTAGATTAGATTCAGTTCTCGTTGTACCTTCATAGTGAACCGACGTCTTCGCGGAGTTTTTTTTATATACATACTAAACAAACAAAATCATAAAAACAAAATATTCGTAATACATATTGACTTTAATAAATAAGCTTGAATTGCTTTGCTAATACTTTTTACGTATAGAAATACCAAAAACCAAAAAAAAACCTAAACAAAAAAACACAAACAAAGTGCTTTTGAGAAATACTCTATATGAGTACCTCAAAGGAAAAAAATTGTGAAGTGAGATAACGGCAGAAATGCCTACTTTACTGTGAGTTCTGATGCTCATAGAGATAATAATAAAAATAAAAAATCTGAAGATAGACTTACTGTGAGTTCAGAATCTTTTAATAAAAATAAAAAACCTGATAATAGAATTTTTTAACGGCAAAACCACAGTGTCCTCAGCGATCAACCTCGCTTTGTCCAATGCTAACTAGTGAATCATCTGCTTCAGGCTCGTGATCATCACTTAAGCAAGTTGTCACTGAAGATAAGAGTAGAGTAGTCGAAATGGACAGATATATCACAATTGTCATCAAGAATCGCATCGGTTCCCAAGATATCCCGGGATAAAGATGTCGCATCAGTTAACCGTCAAAATCATTTTTTAATATTGCAAGCTAATAACTACCAAGTCGCTGTATCATAAAAAAAAAAATTCCAAACCACCACCAATATATCTGAGAGAAAAAAATTCTAACGTCCTTATTAAAAAATTAGTCCTGGTCGTTGGTGAGAATGCATTTCACGTTATTCCAACAAAACGTGGTAACAGTGATGGAACTAAAATCCAAATATATCATGAAAAATATTTCCGCAAAATTATTACTGAATTCAAATAAAATGAAACAAATTTTTATACTTACCAGCTTAAAACTGCTATAGGTATGCAGATCGTATTAAAGGTCATTGCTGCTTATGCCAATCCCAAAGAAATAAAGGATGCACTCGTCCTACAAGGATTTAAAGTAAAAAGTGTTACTAATATAATCAATAGAGAGAAGATCCCCCAAACCCTATTTCGACTTGAACTGGAGCCGAGTGACATACAATTGAAAAAAAAATTAAACCCATCCAATTTATAGTGTAAAGTATCTCTTACACCGAAAAATCACAGTTAAAGAGCCACTCAAGCTTTAACTTTAGCCGTCTTGAAGCTACTATTGAGAATCTGGTGCTAACTATTAATGGTTTTACAACAAATATGACTAGCATGATGCAAGAAATGCTGCGAATGCAGAATACACTGCTTCAGGCATTAGTTAAGAAGCCACGAACACGTTAAAAACTATGTTTCTGGAACGCAAACGGCATTCGCTAACATAAAAATGAACTTGAGCACTTCCTCAGAGAAAAAAATATTGATATAATGTTGGTCTCTGAGACCCATTTGACCTCAAGAAGCCTTTTTAAAATATCTGGCTACAGCTTATATGATTCAAAGGAGCCAAGAAGAAGAGCATGCGGTGGATCAGCAATTCTAATAAGACTCAAGCATTATATTATTGATAACATTTGTGAGGAACATCTGCAAGGAACGAATATTTATGTTGAACATTTTTGCACAAATTTTGTGATATCATCAATTTACTTCCTCCCAGATTCGCAATTACAGAGAATCAATACGAGGATTTCTATAAATCGCTTGGCCCTTGTTTTGTAGCAGCTGGCGACTATAATGCTAAACATACGTTCTGGGGTTCTCGTCTTATTACACCCAGAGGTCAAGCGTTGTTGAACACATTTTCAAAAATGGGCTTGGAAGTCATTTCGAGTGGAGAGCCTACTTACTGGCCTATTGACATACATAAAGTTCCGGATGTTATAGATTTTGGCGTCATGAAAAATATTTCTAGGGAATTAATTCACGTAAAAGCTTCCCTAGATCTATCGTCCGATCACTCTCCCACGACCGTTACAATCTGTAGCCCACTGAGAAGTGCTCTCATATGTGAAGATGGCCAGTCGTGTTAATTGGCTGCGATTCAAAAAATATCTTAGTAGTCATTGCACGGAAAATATGACGCTTAGAACATCCGAGGATGTTGAAGCTAACATTGCCAACCTTAACGAAATGATTACACAGGCTGCTGAACGTGCTACTACCTCCCATTGAGTTGTTGAGTTTAAACCACCTCTGCGAACATCTACCGGAGGTTGGGCAAGAAACGATACTGAAGAAGGTAACATATTTGCTGATCATTTAAAATACGTAATTACTCCAAACACATGTACTGGTGTTGATGATTTGTCGAGTTTAGTTGCTCTACCTTTGCGAGCCATAATGTTTAAGATGAGCGATGTACAAAAGTAATTGCTGAACTTAGTCCGAAGAAAGCGACAGGTATTGATGGAATTAGTAACAAGATTCTGATGAACTTGCTTCATATTGGAATAAGAATCCTGCTATGTATTTTTAATGCCATTTTACGAATGCAGTATTTTCAACATAATTAGAAACTTGCCAAGATTAAAATGATTCCTAAGCCCAGCAAAGATCTTACCAAGGCAGAGTCACATAGGCCTATAGCTTACTATCAACAATCTCAAAACTTTTCGAAAAGCTGCTCGTGACTAAATTGTCAACAATTTTAGCTTATAATGGGTACATCCCCGACCATCAATTTGGCCTTTGAAGTCAGAATAGCACTATTGAGCAAACGCAAAGATTGGTTCAATTGAAGACAAATCTGCCAATAAATATAGAAAAACATTTGGAAAGTTATATTGTTGACAGGAAGTTTACTGTTGTGGAAGGAGACTTCATGAGTGTGCCCGAATCTATATATTCCGGTGTATCACAGGGTAGTATTCTGGGACCAGTCTTGTATTTAATACATACTTGTGATATGCTTGTGACCAATAATATACACACGTCTACGTTTGCGGATGATATAGCCTGTATAAGTATGCACGAAAGTCCTTATGAGGCATCCCGCAATCTCCAGGAACTTATTACTTAGCTGGAAATATGGTTCAACTTATGGAGAATTAAATTAAATGAACAAAAGTGTATTCATATAACGTTTACCCTAAGAAAAGATACCTGTTCCCCCATTCGAATCAACAATCAAAATGTTCCTCAACATTCTCAAGTAAAATCCCTTGGCATACACCTTGATGGACGGCTTACATGAAAACATCATATTGACTTTAAAGTAATTCAAATGAAACTTAAGTTAACTCAAATACATTGGCAGAAATTCAACACTCAGTCCAGACTGCAAACTTTTGATATACAAGTCGCTTTTGAAACCAATATGGTGCTACGGAATTCAGCTATGGGGCACTGCTTCAGCTTCAAATGTGGAGAGAATCCAACGACGGCAAAATACAATTTTACTGTTAATAACATCGGCTCCATGGTACATCAAAAATATGCCACTAGTTACTGAAGAATTCGCAAAATACATAGCCAAATATTTAACAAAACTCGAGTCGCATCCTAATCCGCTTGCTCGTAATATATTGAACTTTACTGGACACATCCGCTTAAAAAAGAGGGACACAAGGGCTCTAATACTCAGCACTCCAAATGATACTTCTTGAAAATAATTATTGTGCTTAATACGAAATTTATGTATTATTAATTACTATCACTAAGTTTATGTCCGATACTGTTCGGGCTTAATAATAATATTTAGATTTAAGGTTTGAAAAGTTATTGTTTGTTCATATTTGAAGATACAATAAATAAATATATGTGTGTATAAAAAAAAGATTAAATAGACTACCTGAACAGGTTGCCAAATAAAAAAAGTATGTAAGTACCTCTCAAGAATCGATTATTTTAGTCTCACGCCTTGTTAAAATCATTAAGTTGGTAATCCAGTAAGGAACAGCTTCCACCAAAAATGCTTACTTCCAAACCCGATTACCTTTTGTGACATTTTTTGCTGGGAGTCTTTACCCAAATAGTGTAATATTTATATATAGTCTGCCTACCCGGATATGCCGGCGCTAATGAACGCCACAGGCTCTATTAAAACTTAGGCAGATTTATATGCCTGAGCAGGTGTATGCTCTGAATGCTTTTAAATAAAACAGCCGATTTAAAGGCTAAGCTAAAATTGATCTTTATTCCAAAAATTTCTTTCTTTTATACTTAACTAACGGCATCCTTAAAACTAATAACAATACAATAATATTTAATAATTGTTGCTTTACAAAACGGATAGTTATTTGTTGTAACAAGTATTATTTATTATTATTATTGTTTTGAGTTAAAATTGAGTGACATTCCTATGGGAAAGTGCACATACTAAATTGTGATATTAGGGGTGACCATAGGGGTACACTACACCCTACCCCTTAAGAAAAATTTTACAATTTTATGTTTCTTAAAATTCAAAAATTTTTTTTTTTTTTTTTTTTTTTTTTTTTTTTTATATATATATATATATATAATTTTGCAATTATAACATATTACTAATATTTTTTTAAATTATTATTATGTATTTCTTTTAACTTACTTCCTAGATCTATGACAGAGTTTACTCCTTTAGTTTGTACTATTCTATATGGACCATGGTATGGTGGTTGATTCTTTTTCCTATTAAAGGTTTTTACTAAGACCATATCTCCTACATTCAAATTTAATGGATTAAATTTTACACATTGTTCAATGCGTTTCTTTTTTGATATCTCCAGTAACTCTTTTGCTTTTTGCAACGAAAATTTTAATCTAGCTTTCAATTCTTTCGAATAATTATCTATATTATAGATTGGTTCAAAATTCGATAAGTTTTCATTAGGCAAGTTTGGTAATCTACCGAATATTAACTCGTATGGAGTGTAGTTTGTGTCTATATGCGGTGTTGTATTATACGCAAAACAGAAATAAGGTATCCAATGGTCCCATTCATTATCTTTACAGAAGCCTAAGAGAAATTCATTCAGTACTCTATGACTTCTTTCAACTGATCCAAGAGTTTCATGGTGGTATGGAGTGCTGAAAATCTGTTTTATTTCCAGTAGCTTACATACTTCCGCCATTAATTCGTTTACGAACTCGGTACCTCTATCTGACTTAAGAACTTTGAAGTGCCCGTATCTTAAAATCAAGTTTTCTACAAGAGCCTTTGCAACGGTCTTAGCATCCTTCGTCTCAATGGGGCATGCAATAATATACTTTGTTAAATCGCACTGTATTGTTAGTATGTATCTAAAATTATTTGAGAATCTAAGGGGACCCACCGTGTCTATTGACACTGTTTCGAAACTAGTCCCTGGCGTATCGGTTAGTGTTAGGTTTTCTTTGGTGTGTTTCGTTTGCTTGTTAATTTTGCATTCTTTACAATTTAATATATGCTGCTTAATCATCCTACCCATATTCTTCCATATGTATTTTTGTTTAAGTTTTAGCGTCGTTTTCCTGACACCTAAGTGTCCTCCTATAGTTGAACTATGGTACTCATTAATGAGAGTATCCTGTACTTTCCTATCATATACCCTTACTGGTTCTTTATATATTAGTATTCTTAAATTTGCTTTATTTTTACCTCTTAATGCGTTGAACGTGTCTTTAAACTGTTCCTTTGTTACTAATTTGAAAATTTCATCATGAGCATTTAATGCTAGCTCTTTTACATTTATTGATAGTAATTTCGATAGTAGCTTCTCCAAATACAGCTTTGTGTTTATTGGATTATCACCACATCTCACTACAACTTCTAAATCACTTGCTACAATTTGAGGTGTTTTAATTTTACTCATTATTTCAAACCTAAGTTTTTTCATCGATTTAATGTCTGAGATTGAAGTACATTCCCAAATAAAAAGTTGATCAGGCTCTTTACTGGAGATGCCACCTCTATGCTCGACATCTTTTTGTGCATCATGTTTATTTTTCATGTTTCTAGTCATCACTAATATATCATTACGCTTTTGTAAATTTTCGGTAGGGATTAACGTTTTTAATGCTTCGCTGTCCAATACTATCCTTGACAACGCATCTGCATTGCTATTCATCTTACCTTTCTTATACGATATTTCGAAATCGTAGTCACATAAATCCAACCTAATTCTAGTCATTTTTGATGATGGATTTTTGTGAGAAAATAACGATACCAAGGGTCTATGGTCTGTCACTACGTAGAATTTTCTACCATAAAGGTACGGACGGAAAAAGTTTATAGCCCAATGTATAGCTAACAGCTCTTTTTCTATAACTGGCTTGTTTATATCATGCTTACTCAACGATTTGCTCGCATACGATATGGGCATATCTGACCCAATTTCACCTTGTGATAGGACTGCTCCAAGTGCATAATTAGATGCATCGGTGGTTAATATAAACGGTTTCCTAAAATCAGGATATTGGAGTATTGGTGGATTGATTAATTTTGATTTTAATGTTTCAAAAGACTTTTGACAACCTTCGTCCCACCTAAAAACAGTATTTTTTTTTAACAGTTTATTTAAATTTCTAGCTATTTCAGCAAAGTTTTTAACGAAACGCCTGTAGTAATTACAGAACGCTACGAAACGTCTGACTTCATCTACATTTTTGGGAACTGGATAGTTTTCTATTACTTCGTGTTTAGCAGGGTCGGTACGTATACCCTTGTCAGTTATAAGGTGACCTAGATAAACTACTTCTGTTTTCAAAAAACGACATTTACACGTATTCAGTTTTAAATTATACTGCCTCAATTTTTCAAAGACTTTTATCAAGTTCTCGTGATGGTGTTGAATACTACAACCAAAAACAATAATGTCATCGACATACAAAAACGCTTCTGCATCTAAGCCGCTCAATGCAATTGTAAGCATCCTTTGAAAACTATTTGACGATATCTTCAGTCCAAAGGGTAACCGAGTAAATTGAAAATGACCATTCCTGGTAGAAAACGATGTAATCGGTCTTGATTCTTTATCCAAACCGATTTGATGAAATGAACTGGTCATATCCAGTGTAGAAAAATATTTTGCCCTACCTTATTTGTCTAGGACATCTTCGATTCTTGTTAGAGGAAACTTGTCGCTTACTATTTTTTCATTTACTTTCCGGAAATCAACTACTAATCTCCATTTCTTCGTGTCATTTGCTGATTTTTTTGGTATTACCAATAATGGAGAATTGTAAGGACTCACAGATGGTTCAATGATACCATCTTCTAACAATTTATTTACCTGTTTGTTTATTTCGTTCATTTGTGACTCAGGTAGTCTATAAGGTTTTATGTAAACAGGTGAAGAATCTGTCATCTGAATGTTTTGACTATAAAAATTATTTGTTGTTAATTTGTCACCATCAAGGTGGAATACATCATTATATTCTGTAACTATGTTTTTTAAGGACTGCCTAGCTAATGGATCTATAGATTCGATATTTAAATCTTCTAAAACTTTCTGTACTCTGCCTTTACTTGTATTGATATTGTTGCCGCAATTATATATATTGTAATTTGATAATGGCTTCGTTTCTAACTTCAAATTTTTCAAAACTACGTCTTTGTCAGTTGTATTCAACAATTTTATGTGTTGTAGTCCTATTGTTGGTATAATGCTATTCCCTACAAAAATTCCCGGACATAATTCTTTGTTCAAAACAATGCTTTCCTGACTTATACATATGTTGACTGGTGTTATAAGTTCTGAGCGTGCTGGTATACATATTTCAGTTTTATAAACGCGTTTTGGGGTAATCGGTAAAATAACTTCTTCATCAGCTATATTGAAGGTTAACGTGTATGTTTCAAAATCAATTTTGCATTTATATCTTTCTAAAAAGTCTCTACCAATGATTCCATTAGTATTGATTGGAAAATTATCTTCAACTATGTGAAATTTGTGTGTTATCGGCTTATTATCGAATTCTAAAGTTAGATATGCGGTGCCAAGACTTTCAATCGTATCTAAAGTAATACCACTTAGTGATGATATGTTACGTTCATTTATGTTTTCTATATTACCTCGCTTGCAAATAGAAATATCTGCTCCAGTGTCTACCAAAAACTTAAGCTCTTTATTTATGGTACTGCAAGTTATTGTTATCGAATTATCAGTGTTATTTGAAATTTTGAAACATTTTTGCCCTCCTGGATAACAATCTTTGCTATCCGGCGCTATTAGTTTCCCTGGTTATGTCTGCCATTACTGGGTCTATACGACGAATTGTTCCTGTTATTATTATTTCTATATGAGGAATTCATATTATTATCATTACTTCTTGTTGCAAAGTTTCTATTCGCATTATTACCACTATTTCTGTACCTATTATTGCTATTGTTACTATTGCTGTCGCCATATCTATTGCGATTGTAATTAGCATTATTATTATACAATCCATTATTATAATTGTTGCTATTTCTGTTACTATTTTGGTTTGGGTATCCCTGACCTCTGTACCCTGTATAATCCCCATACACTCTTTGCGAATTGTACATACGTTCATTATCACGCCTATTAATTCTAAAAATACTATTATCATTTGTTTGCATATTTCTTTCCACTGTAATACATTTCTCTACAGCTTCACTGAGAGTTTTTGGACTACTTGCTACCAATATATTTTTATATTCCACATTAACACCTTTTATAAACACATTTAAGGCCATATTTTCACTCATTTTAGATATTGCGTTTTTTGTTTCCTGCGATGGATTTGCTATTGCCTTAAGTTCAAAATTGCTCAATTGTTCTGACAACAATGCAACTTTCTCTCTAAAGGCTGATATACTCAAATTTCCTTGCCTTATTGATCCTAATTCACTTAAGACTTGTTGCAGAGTTCTTGGGTTCGGGTACGCATCAACCAACAACTTCTTCAATTCATTAAACGTATTAGGTATGCTGGAACGTCCCAAAACACTCCTGACATTTGCAGCTAATTTAAAGTTATAGACATACTTTATGAATATCTCTCGGTCTTCTGTTCTTAAAATATCATGCAATAACTCTGTTTGCACTATAAAGTCTTCTAACACCTCATATGAACCTTTAAAAACGTTAAGGTTTTTGCCCACAACTCCAATATCGAATTGTGCCATATTAATAATTTCCCTTGCAACACTTGCGTCCGAATTATCTGTTAAATCTGTACTTTCTTTAGTACTTATATTTTTCACTAAGTTCAACACTATTGTGTATAATTCATTAAATTTGATTATAAACGATTTGGTCCCTTCTTCCTGCAAACGACTACAATTATTGTCAATTTCTAATTTAATTTCAATTAAGCGCGATAATTTTTCAATTTTATAGTTAGAGGAGTAAATTCTGTCTTTGCTCTTTTTTATGTTCTTTTCTAATTTTTCTAATTCAATATAATATTGTTTTAATTCTTCCATCTAAAATTATATTAGTTTATGTCTATTAAAAGTTAAGCAGTTGTGCGATTTCAAATCATAACTTATGTTATAACATATATTATGGCAAAAAATATGTGAACCAAATAGGTAACACTGAACTTTTTTTTTTTTTTGGGTAAACTTTACAACACTACTAATTCTTTCGATTTGGTAGCACTTATTTCTCAACATCTGTGATTGACATTTGTGTTCTTATTAATGCTTCTTCGCGTTATATTTTATTACATTAGTAATTTATAGTTTTCTTCAAATGTGTAATTAAGTTGTGTGTTTATTTATAAAAAAATAAAAATGAAATTAAATATAAAAATGAAAAATAAAAGTGTTTTATTTAAATATAAAAATGAAAAATAAAAGTGTTTTATTATTTTGGTTTGCGGTGTTCCGCCATCTGCTCCTCCAGTGCAATAATCTGTCGCCAAATTTCTGACGCACGTTGCCAAGATGGTGGTGGATCGGCCTCCACAACAGCTCTGAGTGCGGCCAGCTTCCTCCGCAAGCGGACAATTTTACCACCTCTTCGGTGCCGTGGCCTTTGAATATGGGGAATCGCAGTAAGTGCCTCTTCTTTTTTTTGTATCTGCCTTCTGCGGTATTCCTCTATCGTCAGTGGCTTTGGGCCTGCCTTCAACGGTGTGGCCGTATATGAGGGAGCTTGTTGGTCCTTGCCTGCAGGTTTGTATTCTTCTACAGGGACATCTTTGTTATTATTTGGCAGGATCGCCATGTAATATTTATATATAGTCTGCCTACCCGGATATGCCGGCGCTAATGAACGCCACAGGCTCTATTAAAACTTAGGCAGATTTATATGCCTGAGCAGGTGTATGCTCTGAATGCTTTTAAATAAAACAGCCGATTTAAAGGCTAAGCTAAAATTGATCTTTATTCCAAAAATTTCTTTCTTTTATACTTAACTAACGGCATCCTTAAAACTAATAACAATACAATAATATTTAATAATTGTTGCTTTACAAAACGGATAGTTATTTGTTGTAACAAGTATTATTTATTATTATTATTGTTTTGAGTTAAAATTGAGTGACATTCCTATGGGAAAGTGCACATACTAAATTGTGATATTAGGGGTGACCATAGGGGTACACTACAGTAGATAGATTAGAGTGCTGATGAAGTGCGTAGCTGTACAAAAAAATATCGGTATTACCCCGAGATATAAAGTCTAATTTAATTTTTCTTCTCTTCTTTAGAAACTCATATTAATTAATAAACATGTTTCTTTCAATTAGAATTGAAATGAGTGAACTTAAGCCCGATTAAGGAATAATTTCGAATTAAAATTTACTATAGTTCCATTTAAAAATGTCTCACTTAAAATGCATTAAACTAATTTTGGAAGTTAATACTAAATCACCTACAACGAATTTACCGATAATCGGCTTATACGGTAATCTCTTCCCATTGAATGAAACGTGGTTTGATTTATTACCAGATCTTCCAAGTTTATTGTTGTAGAATCAAAGGAAACATCCTTCATTTTATTTAGAACGGCGAAAGCAGTTGCACTAATAATATGCATATCATGTCCTGTATAAAGCTTGCTAGCATTCTGCCATCAATAAATTTAATAACTCTCTGGACTCTGTTGATATATTCGAATACATTCTTATTATCCAAGACATTTTGGGAGCCCATTGCTAGACTTAGTTTAACATCTTTGGCTTCTGTGACATCTGAAATCATCGTACCTAGTTCAGCTAAAATTATATGCCAAAGAGTTTTTTTAAGAAACAGTATTAATCCAATAAAAAGTCAAATAAATACTATGTGCTTTAGCTTTGCAGTACGACTATTTTCTTCTTCCAATCGTTTCTCTTTACGTTTTTCTTTTTTTCAGGAGAATTGAATCCACACCAAGTATTATATCTGGGCGACTCCCTCTTTCTTTGAAGCACTAAAAAATGTCTGCCTTCTTTTTATTTTAATTTTTTCTAAAGCATCTGAAGTTGCGATATCAGAAATCAAATTTTCGATTTCATGATAAAAACGTGGTTCTTGGTTCCCATTTTTCAAAGGGGAGTCAAATTTGTGTAATGCATCGCACAGTGACGACTTTTGCAAAATAAATGGTAATAAATCTGGAACTTTTAAACTACTGATTGGATTTATATGAAACTTCAAACATCCATAGAAGAGGACTCAGGCTTTATAACAAATGTCTTGGCAGCCGTCTAGCTTAAGCTGCACAGGAGTTGCAGTGGGCCTAAGTTGAAAACATGGGACTCTAAAAAAATTCTGAGGCTTGTAACTTTTTGAAAAACTATCCAATTTTTATGAAATAAAGCGTTTTGATCTAAACTTAATATTTTCAAGAAATAATGTTGGTAGATGTGTTTTCATATCTCTCATAACTTAGGAGATATTTAACATTCAAAAAAAAAAATTTTTTTGCCTTGACTTTTTTTAGTATTTCACCTACAAATTTTTAGTCAATTGTTGGATTTTAAATTAAAAGACAGCATTAAATTTTCGATCAAATTTTAAATAAAAATAAGTAAAAAAAACCTATTAATATTTGCAGTCGTGAAATTGGGAAAAGGCAAAGAATTCAAAATTTTTCTGAAAAAGGCACGTTTTTTTTAAGAAAATGTATCTACATTATTTTCAATTTTGTGAAAAACTTTGTTTAACACATGCACTTTTAAACCACATAGCGCTAAAGACAATCTACTCAAAATATGCTAAGAGCCAATTATTTTGTATTATGGGCATGCACTCTACACTCAGCAATGTTCGAAAATTGCCAATTTTAAATTTTTTTTGTGCTCATGCGCTTATAAAAAGTTGTGACTGTATATTTTGAAAGATTTAACTAAATCATTTAATTGTTAAGATAGTTTGCAACATGTTAAACTTAAATTTTTAACAGCCTCTTTATAAATACGAACATGCGCGCAAATTTTCTGAAAAAAGTCAAAATTTTAGAAAAATTTTAGCAAAGGTGCTTATAATATATACTGTATTGCATAACAAACTGGAAAAGTTTTATTTGTGTGTATTGTTTTTTTATTATTATTTACCAATAGATAATCTATTTAATATTAGGCTATAACTTAGAAAAACTTTTTAACACTAAATAATTTATTTATTTTTTTATAACATGTTTTAGCTATGTTAATTACCATAATTTTACAATTTATTTATTTCAATTATTTTTTTGATTCTCGTTGTACCTTCATAGTGAACAGACGTAATAGCGGAATTTTTCTTACATACAAACTAAACAAAAAAAAAATTATACAAAAAATATTTGTAGTACATATTGACTATAATAAATAAGCTTTATTTGCTTTGCAAATATTTTTTACATATAGAAATAACAAAAACAAAAAAAAACCGTAAACACAAAAACATACAAATTACCCTTGAGGAATACTCTATATGAGTACTCCTACGGAAAAAAATTGTGAAGTGAGTTCTAACGGCAGAAATGCCTATTTTACTGTGAGTTTTGATGATAAAATAAAAAATCTGATAATAGACTTGCTGTGAGTTCTGGAGCTCTTAAAAAAAATCAAAAATCTTATAATAGACTTTTTCTAACGGCAAAACCACAGTTTCGTCAGCGATCAACTTCGCTTTGTCCAATGCCAACTAGTGAATCGTTGATATTATTGCCTAGTACTTCTACATTTAACTCAGCGATATCATCCGCTTCGGGCTCGTGGTCATCACTTAAACAAGTTGTCACTGAAGATAAGAGCAGCCCAAAACCCAAGGTCCAAGTCCGAATGAACAGATACATTACAATTTTAAAGCGCGGGTGAAGCCCAAATTCTAGTGAAATTGCATCTGCTCCAAAGATGTCTAGGGATAACAGCGCATCCTCTACTAATCGGCAAAACCGTTTTAAAATATTGCAAGATGACAATGACAAACCCGCTGAATCTGCGAATAAAACCTCCAAGCCGCCACCAATCTTATTAAAAAATTAATTTCGGTCATTGGTGAGAATAAATTTTACATTGTTCCAATAAAACGTGGTAATATTGATGAAACGAAAATTCAAATTTATGAAGCAAAAGATTTTCGCAAAATGGTTTCTGAATTTGAAAAAAGTAAAACAAATTTCTACACATATCAGCTCAAGAGTGCTAAAGGTCTGCAGATTGTGTTGAAGGGCATAGATTCCTATGTTGCTCCAGAAGAAGTAAACGATGCTCTCGTCCTCCAGGGTTTTAAAGTAAAAAATGTATCTAACATAATAAATAGGGAAAAGATCCCTCAACCTCTATTTCACGTTGAACTTGAGCCAAATGATATAAAATTGAAAAAAAAAATTAAACCCAATCCAATATAAAATTTAAAATATCTCTTATATCGAAAAATAACCGTTGAAGAACCACACAAGCGTTCAGGACCCGTACAGTGCCATATTTGTCAAGAATATGGCGATACTAAAACTTAGTGCAAATTACCTACTCTTTGTGTTGTGTGCGGCGAGTTACACGCACTGCTAGTTGCAATAAACCAAAAGATCAAAGTGACAAAAAATGCAGTAATTGTGGAGGTAATCACACCGCTAACTCCTGTGTACTCTTTCGTCAAACAGACTGTGAGGCAAACACCTAAATTGGCCCCAGCCCAATCAGCAAACGCTTTATCAGCCACTATTGCGCAAGTGAGCCAACCAGTTAGTTCCCGTGTATCGTATGCCGATGCTGCTAAGACAAGTTCTATTTATACACAAAATTTTTCACAACCAAATAATTCAACAAATACAAACTCGAACTTTAATTTCAATCGCCTTGAAGCTACTATTGAAAATCTGGTCCAAACTACAATTAATTTAACAACAAATATTACTAGCATGATGCAAGAAATGCTGCGAATGCAGAATACATTGCTTCAAGCTTTAGTTAACAAACCATGAACCCGTTAAAAATATGTTTCTGGAACGCAAACGGCATTTGCCAATATAAAAATGAACTTGAGCACTTCCTCACGGAAAAAAATATTGATATAATGTTGGTCTCAGAGACTCATTTGACTTCGAGAAGCCTTTTTAAAATTTATGGCTACACCTTATATGATTCAAAGGACCCGAGAGGAAGAGCATGCGGTGGATCAGCAATTTTAATAAAGTCAAGACTCAAGCATTATATTATTGACAACATTTGTGAAGAACATTTACAAGCAACGAATATTTGTGTCGAAAATTTTTGCACTAATTTTGTCATATCATCAATGTACTCTCCTCCTAGATTCGCAATTACTGAGGATCATTATGAGGATTTTTACAAATCTCTGGGCCCTTGTTTCGTAGCAGCTGGCGACTATAATGCTAAACATACGTTCTGGGGTTCGCGTCTTATTACACCCAGAGGTCGAGCGTTGTTCAATGCAATTTCCAAAATGGGCTTGGATGTCATTTCGAGTGGAGAGCCCACTTATTGGCCTACTGACATACATAAAATTCCAGATGTTATAGATTTTGGCGTCATGAAAAATTTCTTTTGGGGTTTTAATTCAAATTGAAGATTCTCTAGATCTCTCGTCCGATCACTCTCCCACGATCGTTAAAATTTGTAGCCCATTAAGATTTACCTCACCCATATGCGAATTTGATAAATCGTGTTAATTGGCTGGGATATAAAAAATATCTTAGTAGTCATCGCACGGAAAATATTACGCTAAGAACACCTGATGATATTGAATCTAACATTGCCAGTCTTAATGAAAATATTAAACAGCCTGCGGAGCATGCCACTACCTCCCATCCGCAGACTAGGGTAAATAGAAAGTAGTATGAATATGGTGGTTTTAGATAGAAATGTGCAAAGGAAAAATGTGCATACCTTAACCCTTTAACGGCCGATGGGGTAAAATTCAACCCCATGATATTTTGTGTTATGAGGCGGCAGCGTGTTCGGTTTTGCTTAAAGTGAAGTCGTGGTGGGGGGTTCGGTTTTGCTTAAAGTGAAGTCGTGGTGGGGGGTTCGGTTTTGCTTAAAGTGAAGTCGTGGTGGGGGGTTCGGTTTTGCTTAAAGTGAAGTCGTGGTGGGGGGTTCGGTTTTGCTTAAAGTGAAGTCGTGGTGGCGGGTTCGGTTTTGCTTAAAGTGAAGTCGTGGTGGGGGGTTCGGTTTTGCTTAAAGTGAAGTCGTGGTGGATGTTATTTTTGTTGAAGTGAAGTCGTAACATTTAATGTGTTCGTTAGAGGGTTAATACAATATGAATTAAACTACATTAGGGCGGTTTACGAAAGTCTGTGATTTTTTGCTAGTATTTAATAAATAAAATTCATTTACTGCGGTATATATTAATCTCCCTAATACTACTCGTATTTGTTATCAGTATAAAATGTTAACCACATTATTTAAAAACAAAACACTAGTATTTATTAAATAAAATTCATTTACTGCGATATATATTAATATCCCTAATACTATTTGTTATCAGTATAAAATGTTAACCACATTATTTAAAAACAAAACATTTATTTATTTTTAGTGTGAATCATATACCTACATACTTATAAAACATATGTATATTAGCAACAATTCTATATTTTTGTAGACTAAATAATTTACAATTACACATAACACTCGAATCAGCCGTAATTTGTTTCAATTTAAAACAATTTTCATTGAAACAAATTTTCAATTTGTTTCAATGAACACCATGAACTGATGAATCTACTAACTCCAAATCTTCATATAAAGGTATGATTTCTAGGAAATTTTCCATATATCTGATGAGATCTATTTAAGATTCATATTGTTTCTTTAGTGTATCTTGAGCTAGAACGATAACAAAAAAAATAATATTTAGATTTAATAATAATAAAATAAATAAAAAAACTATTTACCAAAAATTACCTGTCGCAGCTGCATGTATATTCAGCTCGTAATATTCATTGCTGCTGCTACCTTTGCTACCTTTGCTACCTTTTCTATCTTTAGTAAGATAGTAGGTATTGCGCTGGAATTCTTCTATACTATCATCGTCTAGAGTTTCGTTGAATATACCAGGTAGGTATATGTATTTGGTGTTTTCCACCAAACAACGTACTTTTTTCCCATAAGGCGTCTGGACACGCTCCATTTTTATAATTTTATATTTATATTCAAAAAGCATCTCCTTTATGGGGAGAATGCTTTTTGTTTGGGTTTTTTTGAAAATTGATTTTAGGTATGCTTCCATTTCTGTACTTAACTTGAATAGTAATTAAATAAAAACTAGATGGGTGGTGGGTTTTTATATAAAATTATGAGAAGTAATTTTATAGCTTATCATTCTTTTCAATAAAATTTTAAAACAATGTTTCTGATGCGGTTTGTTCGTTGTTTATAAAGTTTCTATTTAATTAAAAGGTGTGAGAAAATTTTAAAAAGTTTCTGTTGCGGTTTTTCCGTTTTTTAATAATAAAGTTTCTATTTAATCAAATGTGAAAGAAATTTTAATGTATGCAGAGTTTTGTTGATATATATATATATATATATAAATATATATGATTTTAATTTTAAAAGGTTTCTGTTTAAAATGTTTCTTCTATTTCATCATCATCATCATTGTCATCTTCTTCTTCTTCAGTACTGTCATACAAGTTGTTGTAGAATACATATTGCTTCTTCTTTTTAATGATTAGAGTATATAATCCATTCACTTCTTTAACTTTCTTTAAAATGTGTGGATTTACGTTTAGATAATCCATCTGATTTTTAGTAATAATCAGAAATCGTTTAGGTAAATAAATATGATATTCTTTATTTACAAGACATCTTATACTTTCACCATATTTTGTATCTACTCGTTCTATCTTGTTGATTTCATATGCAGTATTTTCTTCCATATTCTTTAAAGGTAAGTATATAATATTAGGATTTTGAAACAATTTTCTTAAACTTGCTCTCATTATTTTGCTTTTAACTTTTCACCGTAAAACGAATTTTCAAACTGATTCTTTATATTCAATAATTGATGCTATAAGGTGTTTTTAGATATTTTAATAACTTCTTATCAATTGCGGTTAAGCATAAATATTAAAAAAAATATACGTATGTATGTATGTAATAATATATAAACAGCTGGTGTTTTAATCTTATTGTATCCAAGTTTGTGTTATATATATATACGTTATTTATAATGAGAGATTTAGTTGAATTAAAAAACTTTGTTAAATATGTATTGGGGTCAATTTTTAAAAACTGGTGATAAATATTGTACTTGTCATGCACAGTGGAAAACTTTTCAAATAATAAATGCAGTAGTTTTGGATATTATAATGCAGGTGTTCCTAACCGCAGAAGGAGGGACAAGAACTCAAATTTTTTCTCTTAATAGAGGACAAGAAATGTCAACAAATATTCCAATATTTCATTTTAGTCACAATCAACATATAAAAATTGAGGTTATCTGTGGTATGATATCACTAGTTGGAACAGTCTATGAGGGTGGTTTTAAAGATATAAATGTACACTCATACAAACCATCGTGCGTTTATAGTGAAATAGAGGCTATTGTTTTCAGAGATACAAATAAACTATATAATAGTAAGACTGATATCCACTCATTGAATAAAAATCAACAAAAACCTCTTCTCCTTCAAAAAATAGTTAATGATAGTAAAGTTAAGAATGGTGGTAGTAACGTTGGTGGCGACTCAGTTGATAAATCATTTGAATACGATGATTATTAAATTAGTATATAAATATGAGAAACAATTCTTATCATCTCATTTAAAAATATATCGCTAACTTAAGAACACATCTATTAAAAAGAAAAACTAAAATGAAAAATATTTTTATCATATTTTTTTCATATATCTATATCATACAAGTGTTTTCAGCTTCATTACCTATTGATTTGAGTGAAAATTAACTTAAAAATACAGAATTTGCTATAAAATTACCGAATAATGATACTGTGAGCATACAACTAAATTTCAAACTTTTAAAGTATAGTAATGATTTAAATAAAAACATCGAGTTAACAACAAAAGCAGAAAATAAATCAAACGAAGAACAAGAAGACTCCCCACCGCCTATAAGTCAACCTTTTACTGTTGAACAAGCTATTGAAGCATTTAGGCAAGATTTAGTAAAAAAAGAAAAAAATATTCCAGGAATAATTGAAAGTTCGGCTCCATTTTATAGACATTTTCAACTTCAATACAAAGATAATATAAAATTGAGAATCCGTTGCACATATGACAGCAATTACTTGAAACGTCGATTAAATATTTCATGCTTCGAATATCGTCAAGTTGAATACGAGAGAATTTTAAGTAATGGTGAAATTGAGGTGGCTTCTGAGGATGATACAACGTACCGATCCGATGTTACATTAATCAACATTCAAGATTACACACATGATTTGGATATGGAAATAATATAAATTAGCTGATATGATGAAATACATTTACTATTAGTTAGTTAGTATAAACTTTGATGTTAATGTGATAGGAGGTTTTATTTAACATAAGTAAAAAAAAAGTTAAAATAAGAAAATAATGAATAACGAGTTTTATTCGAAAATTTTACATAAATTCATGAAGGAAGAAAAGCTTTTGTGTTATGATCATGAGATTATTTTGAAAAAATTAAAAGCTCAATTCGATGAATATGCATTTTATAAGAAAAGTAAATCAAAATTTGGATATCATTATAACACAATTGTTGTGTTGTCCAACGATGAAACAACTTGTCGACCTGATACCTGTAAATGTTCCCTTATCGATAACAGTTGGGATCAAGCATTATATATAATGAATTTTTATTATAATTTAAAAGCATAGACTTTATCAACAGTTCTACAGTCATCGTTGTCACTTAATTAGTACTAAACAATGTCGGAGGAGAGAATTTTAGTTGTAGACGTACAAGGTTTTTATCTCAACAATAAATTCATTGTAAAAGAACTGAGTATTTCAATTGACGACTCACAAGTTCAAACATTTATTATTAAACCACCTTTTCCATATTCATCGTTGACAACAAAAGAAAAAGCTTTAATTGACTGGCTTTATAATCATCATCATGGATTAAAATGGAAAGATGGTGATTCAACCTTATCAAATATTATGAACTATTATATTACACATGTTAAAGACAACAATTTTATTTATTATGTTAAAGGATTATAAAAAATTAAGTGGATTCAAAATATTTTTAAAGACGAAATTAATTTTTATAACCTAGATGATCTAAATTGTCCAAATTTGAAAACATTATATAAAAATGATAAATCTATAAATGTTTGTTCTTATCATAGGAAATATTGTATATGTGCTGAAAAAAATGTAATACTCTTAAGAAAGTTTATTAAATCAAATATTAATAAAGAAAACATAAAATTATAAAAAAAGAAATTTTTGATTATTATTATTTAACACTTAAATCGACTAAAATAAACATCAATCATCAGTTCATTCTGAATACTTGAAATGTCAATAACAATATCTTTAAACGGAAACACTTCAACTCTGGTTGGAGAATATTTTCCTCCAATTGAACTCCCTACAAAATATGTTTGTGGACTTATTGATTTTGTAACATTCAATTCCATACCCAATGTAGATGTTCACAACAATTTGTTTCATATAGGAAATCATATTATTACTATTCCGGTTGGTTCATATGAACTTGAGGATATTGGTTTTTTCTTAAACTCAAGCTTACAAGATATTGATGAACCAATTTATCTAACAATTGAAGCTAACAATAACACACTTAAAACTGAAATAACCTCATCAATGGATATAGATTTTTCACAACCAAACAGTATAGGAAAGTTACTTGGATTTAGTAAAAGAAAACTAGAAGTAAATTCAACTTACTATTATAATACTAATCAAAATCTTAAAAATGATAAATCTTTGGAAGTGATGATTGTAGATGTTAATTCATTGAATACCAAAAAGTTAATTGAATCTGACTTACCTACACATATTACGGATGTTAATACAATACGCATTGAAAGCAACTTAACAATCGGTTCATTTATTAATAATACTTCGAATCATACTATTCATGAATTTCCTCTTGATATTCCTCCAGGATATAAAATAAACGAAAAACCTCGAAATGTTATTTATTTACCCGTCAACTGTCAGCAAATAAACAACATAACGATTAGAATCTTAAATCAAGACGGTGAACTTATACATTTTAGAGGAGAAAAAATCACTCTTAGACTCCACTTCAAACCAGAATAATGATCATTTACAATAAAAACATAGTGCAAAGAGGATTTCCATTCAATATCGCACCAACTCACATTCGAGAAAGTATAAAAAATAAAAAACTGT
The DNA here is from genome assembly GCA_944452675.1 of Tachina lurida. Classification (NCBI taxonomy): domain Eukaryota; kingdom Metazoa; phylum Arthropoda; class Insecta; order Diptera; family Tachinidae; genus Tachina; species Tachina lurida. The sequence continues at coordinate 94,879,231 of OX101753.1, read as the reverse complement.
TGTCCTCATCTAATACAGAATACTTAAAATCGTTGGGATTTAATCTTCAACAATGAATGAAATACTAAATGTTCTTCAAAAACCTATGTATGATGAGAGTATTGTAAAAAGGGAATATCATAGTTACTATCCATATCTAAAATCATTTAACAACAACGATGAGATTCGTATACCAATTCAAAATCAGGATCTCTTCGTCTTACCAAGTGAGAGTATGATTTACATTCATTGTTTTATAGTAAAGAAGGAAGCAACCAAAGAGGTTCCAGCTATAGATGTGAAATTAAAAAACAACTTTGCTTCATATTTGTTTGATGAAATTCATTACGAAATTAATGGTTTTGAAGTTGATCGTACACGTAAACTTGGAATTTCATCCACCATGAAAAATTTTGTATCGTTGAATAAGGCTGAAAGTAATGTATTAAAAAACGCTGGTTGGTCTCTTACTGAAACTTTTGTTTTAGAAAAAAGTCATTTTAGCTGTTGTATACCTCTGAAAATGTTGATGGGGTTTGCTAAAGATTATAACAAAATACTATTAAATTCGAAACATGAGCTTATCCTTCAACATTCTACATCCGATGAGAGATCATATTATTCTACAAATGCAACTGATCAGTTGAAATTAACAATTCTGGATATAACTGTCATGTAAATCCTGTTTTACCAAAGAGTACAAAGGTTTTATGGAATGTAAAGCTTTCTCCACAAAACGAAAGACCACGATTTCTTATAATTGGTTTACAAAAAGAGAAAATTAAAGAAGAAGGAAATATATTTGATCATTGCAATATCTCTAATTTAAAAGTTTATCTAAACTCAGAGTCATATCCATATGATGATTTAAATAATCGTTTCGAAATGGGTCAGTATTCTGTTCTATATAATATGTATGCAAAATTTCAACAAAGCTTTTACATGCGAGAACCTGAACCATTATTAAATGTTGATGAATATAAGACTTATGCACCGCTTATTGTTGTTGATGTTTCACATCAAAATGAGGCTGTTAAAATAGGACCTATTGATGTACGAATTGAATTTGATACTGAAGCAAACAAACTAATTCCAGATAATACATCAGCATACTGTTTAGTTATTCATGATCGTTTAATCGAATACTCACCTCTAACAAGCGCAATTAGAAAAATTATTTAATTATATTTATTTTGAAATTTTTTTAATAAATGAAATAATATGTTTATTTATAAATAAAACAAATTCTTAATCAACGTATTTTATTAAAACAATTATAGTTTCTTTTTAGTTTAGTTTCGAAAACAAAAACTTTAAACATAAATGGCCACAATTTATTGTATTAAAATTTTGATATCTATCATAATTATAACTTATGTTTTTTCCTAAATATTTTATTAATTGTTTCGGTGGTTGCAAGTTACCAAAGCTATCAAAATATTCAATTTGATTGTTGTTTTTCCAGTACGCTACCCAATGTGTGCCAGATCCCTTTGAAGTATCCAGATTAATTATTCCACATTCTTTTTTAAATGATGTACTTGGAAGAGTGTTGCACATAAACACACCTCTAAAATTTAGAATATGTTTTGCATATTTTCTCAAGTCTATATCAGAAAGGGCTCTTTTAGGTAGCTTCATTAAAAATTTTGTTGATAAGGCTTTAAATATAATCCAAAACCTTTTTTATATGGTTTTAAGAACATGCCTTTTCCCATCGCAATGGCTTCCATTGTATTATTGTGTCGTTTTGCTTCAGTCAGCTGTTCCTTTCCACTTTTAACTGCATTGATTGCTTTTGTAATACCAGATACACCACCAGCTAAACCACCAAGTGCACCCAGTGCAGCAAATATAGGGGCAAGTGGAAGAAAACCTCCAGATTTTGGTAGCGGTATTATTCGAGGTGTTTTTATTAACGATTTTTTCTTCCCCTTGAAAATATTGTTTACAACTTTTCGTGAAATCTTTATAGCATCTTTCAAGTTTTCACTTTTCTTTATATTCTTTCTTGCACTTTTCAATGCATGTGTAAATAGTTTGTGGGTATTTACTGGAGACGACTTTTTAGTTTTACTAATAACGTTACCCATACCGAATTTTGTTTTTGCTTTCATTGCAGTAGCAACAAACCAAGCGTTTGATTTTTCACCCAAACTACTATCGCTTGCTTTGACCCTTTGCCAAGCCTTTTCAGTTAAAATTCTATCAGCAATATGTCTTTTCTCTAAATCTTTATTGTTTGAGTATGCTATATCGTGCTCTCTGCAAGCAGTACCCAATGGATTGATTCCTTGATCACCTCTAGCTAAACGTTTCTTTAATTTTGTACCAGGTCCGCAAAATTGATAACCAGGTAGATGAAGTTCAATGGGAAGTTTATTAATTATTTTATTTAGAAAACCTTTACCAATGAAGGATGGATGACGATTGAATATCTTTTTATAAATGATTGTCATATCTATTGATACTTTGTCGATTAAAGATTAAAATCAAATTGATTGAAAACAAATAAAAGAGACTGGTTTATATATTACGTTATCATTAGATTTCAGAATGCGTTTTTTTAAACAACATAAAAGGATTAACGTAAAGAATATCGAATCAAAGTTCGATTCATCAAATAAAATTCGTCATAGTTCATTACTACCGAATTCTATTCGAGCTCTTATTGTAGGTCCATCAAATTGTGGAAAAACAAATGTGATGATCAGTCTTATTGAAAGTCCTCATGGATTGAAATTTAAAAATATTTACTTATATTCAAAGTCAACACAACAACCGAAATATAAGTATTTAGAAAGTCTAATTAAACCTATCAAGGAGATAAATTTTTCATCATTTTCCAATAATGATGATGTTCTATCGCCAGACGAAGTTAAACCAAATTCAGTATTTATATTCGACGATATAGCTTGTGAGAAACGAAATCATGTACGTTCTTACTTCTGTATGGGTCGTCATAAAGATATTGATAGTTTTTATTTATGTCAAACCTATACACGTATACCAAAACACTTGATTCGCGATAATGCAAATATGATTATAATTTTTAAACAGGATGTAATGAATATTAAGCATATTTACAATGATCATGTTGGTTCTGATATGACTTTAAAAACATTTCATAAGTTATGTGCCGAGTGTTGGAAAGAAAAATATGGTTTTCTAGTTATTAACAAAGATGATCCTATGAATAATGGTCGATATAGAAAAGGTTTCGATATATTTATAAATCTATAAAAGAAACATTACAGATATTTTAAAATCAGTACAAGATTAATTATTAAACTAATAGCTTCTCAACTATTAAACCGCTAACTGCTAAACTGATCTGTTTTGAATCTGTTTCTAATTCAATCTATAAATATGAACACAAATCTAGTTAATAATCTTATTAAAACTCGAAATATTTTAAAAAAGAAATATAGGAATATTTTGCTTGGAGAAATTGCAAATAATGAATTGTTGGAAAAGACATTGAAACCAATATCAAAACCATTAAAAGAATTAGTTCAATCAACTAATAATAATAATAATAATAATAATAATAATAATAATAATAATAATAATAATAATAATAAAGCAACATTTTAACCCTAATGCATGCTGGCTGCAAAGTGAAATACTACGGACACAACAAATAGAGCAACAGCAACAAAGTGATATTACAACTACTGAGCTAGAGGCCATTATAAAATCATTGCCAAATTGGAAAGCGCCAGGTCCAGATAACCTTCAGAATTTCTGGATAAAAAAATTTACCAGCTCATGGGAGCAACCCCAAAAAAATACCCGACTTTTTATTACACGGCATAACGTATCTGCTCCCAAAAGATCCGCAAAACTCTCATGACCCTTCGAAATACCGACCAATAACTTGTCTCCCAACATTGTACATAGTCATAACATCATGTTTAGCCAAGAGAATCTACAAGCATTGCGAAAACAATAACATAATAGCATCAGAGCAGAACGGTTGTAAAAAAGGATCTAAAGGCTGTAAGGAACAACTGATTATAGATTCAGTGGCCTGTAACCAAGCACACACAAAGAATCGTAATTTGTATACAGCGTATATAGACTATAGGAAGGCGTTCGACTCCGTGCCACATGACTGGCTTATCAAAGTGCTAGATATCTACAAAATAAGCCCAAAGTATATAAATCTACTTAAACAGACTATGGCAAAGTGGAAAACGGAGATTTATCTCAAGATACCGAGTACAGCGATAAAAACTCGGAAGATTGAAATAAAAAGAGGCATCTTTCAAGGCGACTCACTAAGTCCTCTTTGATTTATATTAGCCATGAACCCTCTGTCATTTGGCTTAAATCCCACAGGCTATGGATTTTTAATTAAAAATAGCATAGGGGAGCAATACCGTCTAACTTATCTTCTATACATGGATGATATAAAAATATATGCTTCAAAACCCTCACAATTGGAGCATCTGTTAAGGATTGTTGAAAGCTTCTCGAATGACATCTGTATGAACTTTGGGCTTGACAAATGTCGAACACTACGAATAATTAGAGGTAAATTACAAGAAGGGGAATTTGCGCTACAAGATGGACAACATATCCAGGCAATGATTCAAAGCGAGACTTATAAGTATCTGGGAATCAGACAAGCGAAAAATATACACCATACAAAAGTTAAAGACGAAATAACAAGTGAGTTCACAAGGAGAGCCCAACTACTTGCAAGGTCCCCTTTAAAGAGTAAGTACCTATTTAAGGCCTTAAACACTTTCGCTATCCCAGTATTATGCTATTCTTTCGGTATAATTCACTGGACCCAAACAGATGTGGAAGCCCTGGAAAGAAAAATTAGAACTCTGCTATCTAAGGAATATAAGCATCATCCAAAGTCAGCAGTCGAAAGGCTTACTCTGCCAAGATACATGGGAGGAAGAGGCTTAACTGATATAAGCAATCTTCTAGAAAACCAGAAAACAACATTGCGGGAATACTTCTTAAGTAAGTGTGAAACATCACCCCTCCATCGTGCTATATGCTATGCAGATGAAAATACCCCAATAAGACTGGCAGACCGTGAGTACCAAAGCAACACCGTCTCTAATGCTGACAAAATAGATAGGTGGATGAGCAAAGCCTTGCATGGGAAGCATATATACTCTATGAGCCAAGAAAATATCAATAAAGATGCTTCAAATTACTGGCTTAATGCAGTTCTGCTGTTTCCGGAAACAGAAGGACTTATGGTGGCCATCCAAGATCAAGTTATACCAACAAGGAACTACATGAGAAGAGTTGTTGGTGACCCTGTAGTTACAAGGGATACTTGTCGATATGGGTGTGAAGCGGTAGAAAACATACAGCATGTAATATCAGGCTGCACATATTTCTCAGGAAACGAGTACAAAAGAAGGCATGACGCTATAGCCAAAACTGTGCACCAGGAGCTTGCATGCAAATATAATCTTAAGCACAGGAAAGAACCCGGCTACTTGTACCAGCCATCAAATGTATTAGAAAGCGAAACGTCACGACTTTACTGGGATAGGACAATACTAACAGATCTAACCGTTCAGTCTAATAGATCAGATATTGTCCTCTTTGACAAGGGAAAAAAGAAGGTCTTCCTAATAGATGTGGCCGTCCCGAATACTCAGAATCTCGAGATCAAGTATACGGAAAAAATATCAAAGTACGCGCAGCTCATAGAACCCATAAAAAGGCAATGGAAGGTGAAGGAAGTTAGAATAATACCGATAGTGATATCGAGTACTGGAGTAATACCACACAATATGCTGGTTGGACTTAAAGAATTAGGGTTAGACTCTGACCTCTATAAAGATATCCAAAAATCAACGGTCATAGCAACAACCAGAATAGTGCGACGATTTATGGATGCAAGATACAATTAAACAAAATAAAAATGATAATTACAATAAAAATTATCAACAATTCCTACCGAGCCTAATCCTTATGATAAAAATATCTGGGATAGGTGAATTTCCAGCCATAGGGCTGAAATGATGTAATTCGATAATAATAATAACACCATTATAAAACATGAAAAATATCCGGATGGCTCTCTTAAACATGATCTTGAGAATAATAAAGTTGCCTTCAGTACACCATATAAAAAGAGTAAGCTTGATTATAACACGTTTTCTTCAAGCTCTAATAACAAGAAAATCGAGAAAAGTTCAAACACGTTTCAATCATTTGATGATGAAAATGATCATGATGATGACCGATGATGATAATAATGATAATGTTGATAATGAGGATGATAACAATGATGATGATAACACCATTGCAATACATCCCAATCAAAGTATTCAATATAATTTATCAAAAAGATGGGTAATGAACCCATCGCTTTCAATTCAACCAATATTACTGTAGGTAATTTAAAATGGCCCTTCACATCAGGCTTATATGAATTGTTAGTTTATAAGAAACCAATCAGTTATAATAAAACAGATTTAAATAATTATAAACAAATATTGGAGATGACTAATGTCCATAAACGAAATAACAGTATTAATGGTCAAATTAAAGGAAATCGTTCAATTAAATATACAACGATTATTAAAAACCTATTTAAACAACAACAGAAAATTTATAAGGGAAAAGGTTTAATGAAATTGAATAGAAAAAAGCATAATTATGTTTATTGGGATGATCCTAATGAATTGGTTGATAGATTGCGTCTTTTGATTTCATCAACAACAGCTGGTCACTCAAATCATAATAATGAAATTGTATCAATTATTGAGGAATTGAGAGAAGCAAAAATTATTATATAAATAGACTTAAAAATGTTTAACAATTCATATTCATAAAATGTCTATCGATAAGTTTGGACATTATATTGAAAAATCTGCAAGATACCAAAATCAACATTTTAAGATTCATTTGGATAGTGATCGTAATTTCAACTTTAACTTGCGGAGAATAAAAAATATTGCTAGTCCTGTATTGGAAAACGATGCTGTAAACAAAATTTACATGAAAAGTTATTTAAGTGAAATAAAGAAACAACTGGATACAATGTATATGGAGAGAATTAAGGGAATGGAGGATCGTTTTAACGAAATAATACGACAACAAAACGTGTTGACTACAGAAAAATTTGATAATGTAGAAACACGTTTAAGTAAATTAATACATGATCAAAGTATAATACCAAATAATCTCAATCAATCACTAAAAGAAATGAGATCATTATTTAATTACAAAATTGATTCAGTTGAAGAACGTCTAAATGAAAAACGAAGCTCATTACAAACCGTTTAAACATAGATATATAAATCGTTTTTGATTTAAATTCAATATCAGCAGCATTTAAATTGATGTAATCTAAGATAGACGTTAGAAATGAAGCGACAAGAAGTGGTTCAGGAGCTTCATAAGCAAGCACGTAGAATTTTCATTCGACGTCGAGTGGTGATCAAGGGAATTGATGATCTTTGGCAAGCAGATCTTGTTGAAATGGGTGTTTACTCAAAATATAACAAAGGCTTTAGATTTATTTTAACAGTTATAGATACATTTTCAAAGTTTGCTTGGGCTGTACCCGTAAAATCTAAAAGTAGTGAAGATATAACCAATGCTATGCAATCTATTTTTTCGCTAAAGAGAATTCCAAAAAACTTGCAAACAGATAATGGTAAAGAGTTCTATAATAAAATATTTCAAAACTTGATGATAAAACATAATATCAACCACTATTCTACATATAGTATCATGAAAGCGTCTATTGTAGAACGATTTAATAGAACTCTAAAAGGAATGATGTGGACAAATTTTAGTCTACAAGGAAATTATCAATGGATACATATATGCAAGGATTTAATTAATCAATATAATAATAAAAAGCATAGAACAATTGGAATGACACCAAAGTCTGTTAACACAGAAAATGAAAGTTCTATACTAAAACAAGTCTATAATCATCCCAAAATATTTAAATTTGGTAAACTAAAAGTTGGAGATTACGTTCGAATTAGCAAATATAAACATATTTTTTCAAAAGGATATACTCCAAACTGGACAACTGAAATTTTTAAAATTCGTACTTTACAGAACACAAACCCCATTACTTATTTATTGGAAGACTATCAAAGGAATCCGATTGTTGGTGGATTCAATGAACATGAACTATTAAAGACACATTTTCCAAATACATACTTGATTGAAAATGTTATTAAAACTAAGGGGCACCAGGCGTACGTAAAATGGTTGGGATTTTCCAATCAGCATAATTCTTGGGTCAATAAAGATGAACTTCAATAATATTATATATATACATCAATATGAGATTTATTTTTATTATATTATTATAAAATTCTCAAAAAAAAATAAAATAATATATAAAAAATTTTGTTTTGATTTTTTTATTTCTAAACGATTAAATTTTATATCAACTTAGTTGAGTAAGGTTAAGAACAAGCACGATTAAATTTTATTCACACAAAAACAAATTGTGGTTACTTGTGTTTAAAATTCCTATTCAATAGATAACTATAGTTTAAAATAAAAACAAACTAAAATATTTTAATGATATTCTTTATTTATTTATTTATTTATTGTTTTTTAACGTTATATATATATTCACTTATAATCTAAAATCACTTAAAGCCGTTTCACACTATAACACAAGTATTAATACTTTTGTGGAAAATGCAACTCTGACATGTTGAGTTGTTATTGTCTTTTGAAATTTTTGAAACAGAAATTAGATTAGGGATGTATTTTCGTCAAAAGTATTAATACTTGTATTATAGTGTGAAACGGCCTTTAATACTATTGTACAATATTATCACTTGAAGATGATGTTAATGCATTTTCATTGGGATATGATGATGATGATGATGGTTGTTGACTATTTATTGCATAATGTCCCCATGCATAAGTATTAATACTATTATCTCTAATAAATCGCTTATCATCTAAATAACTTAATGCTAATTTACTAATGTGTTGAGTATATATTTCATGAATCTTTGATCTAAATACATACATAGAATCATAGTACATTTTTTTTCAAATAAACATTTTCTAAAGTCATTAATCGTTAGTCTATTGGTTACGCATTTTTTAACTCCTTTAATTTTTTTAATTTCTTTTTCCTCTTCATCAATTTTAATTGAATACATTTTAGCGCGTAAACCAATGAACTCTTTAATTATTTTACCATTACATTCATCCTTCATCATTCCTAAAACCTTTTTGTTTAACAATGGTATATTAAAAACATTATCTTTCGGATAAGCAGACGTATCAAACTGTAAGATGATATCATCTAGAATATCCTTATATAGATCATATGTCTTAATATCGTAAACAAAGGAATCAGTATCCATATAATTCAGATAAATATTTTCCTGATACTTAGGTTTCATGTATTCATAATGAAAATTATACATTTTCAACTTAGATAATTCTAGAACAGAAAACCCAACATAAATTGGTTTATTATATTTCGTTCGCACTCGACTCATTTCAATGACAATCATTTCTTCTTGAATCTTAAGTAAACTATGAAAATTTGGTTTAGCTATAAGAGCTCTAGCTCCCAACCTCTTACCTCTACTCTCCCATGAACAAACTATTTTAACATCTTTTCTCTTAGCTACATTTTAAAAGTTTAAAAAAATTTTTTCAAATTCATTTTCGGCATTGGTTCTATGATCATTATTTAAATCAATATAGCTTTTCAACCAATCCGACTGATTGAATTTAAGAATTCTATGAATTTTCTTTAGAATAAGACCATGTTTAATACATTGTTTAAGATTTCTATAATGTATTACATATTTTGTTTTATCATTTAAATCCGTTATTAATTTAGACTGTTTCATATGTTCATTTTTTTATTTTCTGCACAAAATAGGAAATCATTGTGATGATCGTGTATGGTGGATGGATATTCTAAATCCACTTCCAATATATACCCTAATGGTGAATCATCTTCCACAGCATTAAAATTAAAATTTTCAATGTTTTCAACCCATTCAAAATTTTTATAAGGAAGGTACTGCGACATGACATAACCGTATAAATTGTTTACATCTAAATAAATAAGATAATTCGATTCTTTAGTAGAATCATAATCACTTACATATTTATTGTTAGCTACAGAATGTCGTTTACAACATTGAACAATTCCTCCCCTAATACCACGTGTAACAAAATTATACATGTTAATGTCAGTTAATAGTTCTAACTCTATTCTTGTTTTTTTCAACATTGCATCCCAAGATAATCCAGGAACAGTATAATATTGGCATGGATCTAAATTATAAATGTTTTTGCAAACTTTACGGAAATTTTCAAAAACATCACATAGTAATAAAACATTTACTTTCAAGTATAATAGTAAATAGTCCAAGAGAGTCGTACATCTAAATGTATTCCATACCTTTTCAGCATGTTTGTAATTATCTTCACTACATGCTTCATCAGTTAGTTTATTAAAGAAGAGAGAACGAGGTGGTAATTGTGTTTCCATGAGACGATTCTTTGAATCCAAATAATCATAGGGAAAGACACCTTTACGTTTCATTAAATCAAATTCATTATCATTTAAACAAACCGATTTTATAGTTTTCAAATCATCATCAGACAAGAAACCTGCAAGTTGATCTAAACTCGATGCTATAAAACGATATGAATCGAGAAAACGTAGCTCAATAGTATATTTTTCACTCACCCTAATTCTCTTCGATACGGATACATATAATTCCTTATTTAAAGGAATGATTTTTATATCACCTTCTACTGATGAAAGTTCTCTTATAAATAAATGACAATCATATGCCGAAAGGTTGTGAAAAAATATAGGGATAAAATTTCCAATTTGATACTCTAAGTTACATATATTATGTGCAGGACCTCTATAATCACCTGTTAGATGACAATGGTCAGTTACTTTATCTCCAATAGATATGATTTCACCGCATATATGACAATTCATATCTTCATCTTGTCTTTTTTGTTGTATAAATGTTAAAGGTTTCATTGGTATTACTACACTCAAATAGTTACTATAAATATATAATGCGTCCTCGACTAAACTTTTAAAAAAATGTCTTGATGCATTTTCACCACTATAAATTCTATGTATATCTAAACTAGAATTATAAGAACATTTAATATAATAACTAAATGCAAATGGAATATGCTTTTGTACTGAATTAATATTAGCTGAGTTTTGAATATCAACTGATTCCAGAATACATTCGAAATCTGCATAAACTACAAACGGAACATCTAGTTGATTTTTATGATTCTTAAATCTAAGTATAGAATTTTTATCGGTTGGCATTATAGTAACAATTTTGTTACATTCCTCCTTATTTTTCTTTAAAGATGATTCTTTGTAAAAGTGTATGAGGCATGTATTACAATTATACACCTTATTTTCATGTTTTGTAAATTGACTTCTTAATAATCTATAATTAAAGAAATATAAAAGGAAACATTTTTTTTTTAATTAGTTTAATTTCACTTTGAGTATAAATTTAAATAACGATAAACATACCTTGATATATTTTTTATCCAGACATAATGGAATAGTTCTTCATCTTCCATCAATAATAAATTTATATGTTTACTTTTTTCTTCTTGAGAGAAATAATATGGTCCCACAACATTATAAACTTCTAAATACGTATCTTTTTCAAGAGATCTTTCCAGACCAAAGACATTTATGCTTATTCCCGGGTTGTTGTCTTCAAACTGCTGTATTTTGTTGACAGATAGCGGGAAATTTAAATTTTTAAAATTTAATAATATATTATTTTCCAGGACTATAATATCATCTTGAATGTTGGTTATGTTATACGAAGAACAAATTACACTATTATTTTCTATTGGATATAGCGCTGATATTATAGCCCACTTAAAACAATATACGTCATTGTTTTGTATATTAACACAAGCTTTTTTTTTTGATATGTATGTTGGTAAAGAAATATACTGTGAACCTTTTATACATGAATATTTATTAATATTAACATCAAGGTGATTAATTTTTGTTAACGCAAAACCACTATCACGTTCTTGGAACTCATACATTTTTTGCATAATTATTTCACATTTATTTGCATAAAATCTTTCAATATCATTCATATGGTTAGTTAAAGACAAAATATGCATTTTTGTTTGATGTAGTATAGTAATTATGAGTTCTTCATCGTCTTTCATCTTCATATATTCACAGAGTAATTCGAAATTAAATTTTAAACTTGTATGTTTTTATAGATGATCTTTCAAAACACATGCTACATTAACCTTTATGTTATTGAAAAACAATTCGGGATTTAGATTATCCATATTGTTGTTTTTAAACCGAAATGTAGTAATACGGTTTTTGAAACAAGCATCTAAACATTTTATATTATTGATTTCATCAACAATTTTTAAACAATTATCTTTATGTTTGTTTGTGCGTTGATGATATATCCACAGTTTCCTTACTACATCTTCTTTACACTCCTTACAGTGTATAATTTCTTTCTTTTGATTATTTTGATGCTCTATTAAGTGGATATGTTTAAGATAATCTTGTTTACTTGAAAAATTAATGTTGCAAGTCGTACACCTTAATGAATAACCTTGATGATGATGCATCCTGATATGTCTATTTAATGAAAAGTTGCGGCTGTACACTTTTCCACAGATATCACAAATAAAGTTGACACCCATTTTAATTTGATTTATTTTATTAATTTTTTTTTGTGGATAAATAACTAAAAGTATAATCACACCTTAGAGTTTAGTACAACAATGAATATATTTTATAAATTTGATTTTATTTTATTACCACTACACTTAATTAAATAATGTGGTTAACATTTTATACTGATAACAAATAGTATTAGGGAGATTAATATATACCGCAGTAAATTAATTTTATTTATTAAATACCAGCAAAAAATCACAGACTTTCGTAAACCGCCCTAATGTAGTTTAATTCATATTGTATTAACCCTCTAACGAACACATTAAATGTTACGACTTCACTTCAACAAAAATAACATCCACCACGACTTCACTTTAAGCAAAACCGAACCCCCCACCACGACTTCACTTTAAACAAAACCGAACCCCCCACCACGACTTCACTTTAAGCAAAACCGAACCCCCCACCACGACTTCACTTTAAGCAAAACCGAACCCCCCACCACGACTTCACTTTAAGCAAAACCGAACCACCCACCACGACTTCACTTTCAGCAAAACCGAACCCCCCCCGAATTCACTTTAAGCAAAACCGAACCCCCCACCACGACTACACTTTAAGCAAAACCGAACACGCTGCCGCCTCATAACACAAAATATCATGGGGTTGAATTTTACCCCATCGGCCGTTAAAGGGTTAAGGTATGCACATTTTTCCTTTGCACATTTCTATCTAGAACCACCATATTCATACTGCTATAGAATTTATTCTACGGATATTAAACGTCCCGTAACTGAAAAAAGAAGAGCTAGAAGAGAATGGCAACAGCACAGATCACCCCAACTTAAAATCAGATTTAAAGAGTGCACTAAACGACTCCAAGAGTTGCTTGCATTTGAAAAAACTGCATCTCTTAAAAATTATTTGGAAGGTCTTGATGTCACACCAGCATCTAATTACTCTTTGTGGCGCGCTGCTAGAAAGCTTAAAACACCAGTTGAGTTTAAACCACCTCTGCGCACATCTACAGGAGGTTGGGCAAGAAGCGATACTGAAAAAGGTAAAATATTTGGTTAACATTTAAAATCCGTATTTACCCCAAACACATGTTCTGGTGCTGTTGATTTGCCAAATGTAGTTGCGCTACCCCCTCGACCAATAAAATTTAAGACGCGTGATGCACAAAAAATAGTTGCAGAACTCAACCCGAACAAAGCTCCGGGTATTGATGGAATTAGTAACCAGATTTTGATGAAGTTCCCTCGTATAGCCATTAGAATCCTGTTATTCATTTTTAATGCTATTTTACGACTGGAGTATTATCCAAACAGCTGGAAGCTTGCCAAGGTTAAAATGATTCCAAAGCCGGGCAAAGATCTTACCAAAGCTGAGTCATATAGGCCAATAAGTTTACTGTCAACAATGTCAAGGCTCTTTGAAAAGTTACTCATGATAACATTGTCCCCAACTCTAACTGATAATGAGTGCATACCGGATCATCAATTTGGATTTAGAAGTCAGCATAGCACGATTGAACAAACTCATAGATTGGTTCAATTTATAAGAAAAACTTTTGAAGAAAAAAAGTATTGCTCTGCGCTATTCATTGACGTATCTCAGGCATTTGATAAAGTGTGGCATGAAGGCTTATTTTAAAATTAAAGACTTACCTACCAATAAACATTCTAAATCTGCTGGAAAGTTACAATATTGCCCGGAAGTTCGCTGTTGAGGAAGGAGACTTTATGAGTACGCCTGAAATAATCTCATCCGGTGTGCCACAGGGGGGTATACTGGGACCAGTTTTATATTTGATTTATACTTGTGATATGCCTTTGAGCAGCAATATCCATACATCTACGTTTGCGGATGATACAGCCTGCCTTAGTATGTACGAAAACCCTCACGAGGCTTCTTGATATCTTCAGCAACATGTTACTCAGCTAGAATGATGGTTAAACATTTTTTTTTTCATATACATATTTATTTATTGTATCTTCAAAAATGAACTAACAATAAGTAATCAAATCTTAAATCTCAATATAATTATTAGGCCCGACCAATATCGGACATAAGCTTAGTGATAGTTATAAATAATACATAAGTAGTGATAATCAAAAAGAAGTATTTTTAAGCAGTCCCATCTGGAGTGTTGGGTATAAAAGCCCTTGTGTCCCTCTTTTTTAAGCGGATGTGTCCAGTAAAGCTCAAAATATTACGGGCGAGCGGATTAGGATGTGACTGGAGTTTAGTTAAATATTTGCCTGCGTATTTTGCAATTTCTTCACTCACTAGTGGCATATTTAAATCACGATGAATATTTGAATTTTTAACGTACCATGGAGCAGATGTTATCAAACGTAAAATTTTGTTTTGCCTTCGTTGGATTCTCTCGACATTTGAAGCTGAAGCAGTGCCCCACAGCTGAATTCCATAGCACCATATTGGCTTCAAAAGCGACTTGTATATCAAAAGTTTGTAGTCTAGGCTGAGTGTTGGATTTCTGCCAATTAACCAATATATTTGAGTCAATTTAAGTTTCATTTGGGTTAGCTTAGAGTCAATATGGTATTTCCATGTAAGCCTTCGATCAAGGTGTATTCCAAGGTATTTCACTTGAGAATGTTGAGGAATATTTTGATTGTTGATTCGAATGGGGGAACAGGTATCTTTTCTTAGGGTAAACGTTATATGAACACACTTTTGTTCATTTACTTTTATTCTCCATAAATTCAACCATATTTCAAGCTGGGTAATGTGTGCTTGGAGATTGCGGGATGCCTCATCAGGGTTCTTGTGAATACTCAAACAGGCTGTATCATCGGCGAATGTAGAAGTGAGTATGTTATTGCTCACAGGCATATCACAAGTATATATTAGATACAAGACTGGCCCCAGAATACTACCCTGTAACACACCAGAAGCTATAGACTTGGGTACACTCATGAAGTCTCCTTCCACAACGGTATATTTCCTATCAACAATATAACTTTCCAAAAGCTTTTGTATGTTTATTGGTAGGTATGTCTTCAATTTTAAAACTAGGCCTTCGTGCCATACTTTATCAAATGCCTGAGAAACATCAATAAAAAGAGCAGAACAATACTTTTTTTCTTCAAATGTCCTCCTTACAACTTGAACCAATCTATGCGTTTGCTCAATAGTGCTATGCTGACTTATAAAGCCAAATTGATGGTCCGGGATGCACCCACTATCAGTTAAAATTGTGGACAATTTAGTCATGAGCAGGTTTTCGAAAAGTTTTGAAATTGTTGATAGTAAGCTTATAGGCCTATATGACTCAGCCTTGGTAAGATCTTTGCCTGGCTTTGGAATCATTTTAATCTTGGCAAGTTTCCAGTTATGTGGAAAATACTGCATTCGTAAAATTGCATTAAAAATAAATAGCAAGATTCTTATTGCAATATGAGGCAAGTTCATCAGCATCTTGTTAATAATGCCATCAATACCTGGAACTTTCTTCGGGTCGAGTTCAGCAACTATTTTTTGTAGTTCACGCATCTTAAACCTTAAGGGACGAGGGGGTAGAGATACTACACTCGGTAATCCGGCAGCACCCGTACATGAATTGGGAGTGAATACAGATTTTAAATGCTCAGAAAATAAGTTACCTTTCTCACTATCGCTTCTTGCCCAGCCTCCGGTCGAAGTACGCAGTGGTGATTTAAGATCAACGGGTCTTTTAAGATTTCTAGTAGCGCGCCATAAAGAGTAATTAGATGATGACGTTACATCAAGACCTTCTAAATACTTTTCCAGTAATGCAGTCTTTTCCGACGATAGCAGCTCTTTGAGTCGTTTAGTACATTCTTTAAGTCTGATTTTATTTAGGGGTGATCGGTGTTGTTGCCATTCTCTTCTAGCTCTCCTTTTTTCACATACAAGACGTTCAATTTCCGTAGAATAAATTCTATTAAAGCCAGTCTGCGGATAGGAAGTAGTGGCATGTTCAGCAGCCTGTTTAATATATTCGTTAAGATTGGCAATATTAAATTCAATATCATCAGGTGATCTTAGCTGAATTTTTTCTACGCAGTGACTACTAATATATTTTTTGAATCCTAGCCAGTTGACCCTATTAATCGTTTTCGCATATGAGTTAGTTAAATCACTTTTTAGTGGGTTGAAAATTGTAACTATTGTGGGAGAGTGATCGGAGGACAGATCTAGAGAGCCCCCTACGTGAATTAAGTCCCTATGGATATTTTTCGTGACGCCAAAATCTATAAGATCTAGAATTTTTCTTACGTCAGTAGGCCAATAAGTAGGCTCCCCACTCGAAATGACATCTAAGCCCATTTTTGAAATTGTATTAAACAACGCTCTATCTCTAGGTGTAACAAGACGCGAGCCCCAGTACGTATGTTTTGCATTGTAGTCACCAGCTGCCACGAAACAAGATCCAAGCGATTTGTAGAACTTCTCATACTGATCTTCGGTAACTGAAAATCTGGGAGGTGAGTTAATTGATGATATCACGAAGTTCGCACAAAAATTTTCTACGAAAATATTCGTAGCTTGCATATATTCTTCACTAACGTTCTCAAGGATATAGTGCTTCTTCTCGAAGTCAAGTGAGTCTCAGAGACCATCATTATATCAATATTTTTTTCCGTGAGAGAGTGCTCAAGTTCATTTTTATGTTGGCGAATGCCGTTTGCGTTCCAGAAACATAGTTTTAACGTGTTCATGGTTTGTTGACTAATGCTTGAAGCAGAGTATTCTGCATTCTCAGCATTTCTTGCATCATGCTAGTCATATTTGTTGTAAAGTTGTTTATAGTTAGCACCAGATTCTCAATAGTAGCTTCAAGACGACTAAAGTTAAAAGTAGAGTTTGCATTCGTTGAATTACTTGGCGGTGGAACATTTTGTGTGGGAATAGAACTGGTCTTAGCAGCATCGGCATACGATACACGTGAAGTAACTAGTTGGCTAGTTTGAGGAAGAGTGGCGGAGTAAGCATTTGCTGATTGAACTGGAGCTAATTTAGATTTTTGACCCATAGCCTGTTTGACGAAAGAATATACAGGGCATCCTCTGTAGTTAGCAGTGTGATTACGTCCACAATTACTGCATTTGTTTTCTGCTTGTACTTTTGGCTTGGTACAGTTAGCAGTACCATGCAATTCACCGCAGATAACACAAACTGTAGGTAATTTGCAGTAGGTTTTTGTGTGGCCATATTCGTGGCAATTATGGCACTGTACGGTACCTGAACGTTTACGTGGCTCTTCAACTGTGATTTTTCGGTGTAAAAGGTATTTTAGACTATAAATTGGGTGCGTCTCATTTTTCTTTAACTGTATATCATTCGGCTCCAGTTCAACACGAAATAGAGGCTGGGGAATCTTCTCTCTATTGATTATATTGGTAACATTTTTTACCTTAAATCCTTGTTCGATAAGTGCACATTTTACTTCTTCAGGCTCAACATATGAATCTATGCCCTTTAATACTATTTGTAGGCCTTTAGCACTCTTAAGTTGATATGTGTAAAAATTTGTTTTATTTTTTTCAAACTCACTAACAATTTTTCGGAAATCTTTTTCATCATATATTTGGATTTTAGTTTCATCAATATTACCTAGTTTAATTGGAATGATGTGAGAAGTATTTTCACCAATGGTCGACAGTAGATTTTTTAGAAGCGCGTTTGAATTTTTTCTCTCAGATAAATAGGTGGTGGCTTAAAAGACTTTTGCGATGATGCAGCGGGCTTGTCGTTTTGGTCTTGCAATAATGAAAAACGATTTTGACGATTGATAGAAGATGTGCTGTTGTCCCTAGACATCTTTGGGGCGGATCCAATTTTAGTAGAATTTGGGCTTCGCCCGCGCTTTAAAATGGTTATATATCTGTCCATTCCTACTTGTATCTTTGGTTTTGTACTACTGTTGTCTTCAGTAACAACTTGTTTAATTGTTGACCACGAGCCCGAAGCGGATGATATCGCTGAGTTAAATGTAGAAGTACTAGGCAATAATGTCAACGATTCACTAGTTGGCATTGGACAAGGCGAAGTTGATCGCTGACGAAACTGTGGTTTTGCCGTTAGAAAAAGTCTATTATCAGATTTTTGATTTTTATTAAGAGCTTCAGAACTCACAGCAAGTCTATTATCAGATTTTTTATTTTTATTGTTATCATTATGAGCATCAAAACTCACAGTAAAATAGGCATTTCTGCCGTTAGAACTCACTTCACAATTTTTTTCCGTAGGAGTACTCATATAGAGTATTCCTCAAGGGTATTTTGTATGTTTTTTTGTTTACGGTTTTTTTTTATTTTTGTTATTTCTATATGTAAAAATATTATCAAAGCAAAAAAATGCTTATTTTTCAAAGTTAATATGTACTACGAATATTTTTTGTATTTATTTTTTTTTTTGTTTAGTTTGTATATAAGAAAAATTCCGCTATTACGTCTGTTCACTATGAAGGTACAACGGGTTATTTGATGGTTAAACATGTCGAGAATAAAGGTAAACGAACAGAAGTATGCTCAGGTAACATTTACCTTAAGAAAAGACACTTGTTCCCCCGTTACAATCAATAATCAAATTGTTCCTCAAAACTAACATGTGAAATACCTTGGTATACATCTTGATTGAAATATTGAAAAATTCCAACAAAGGCAAAACAAAATTTTACGTTTGATAACATCGGCTCCATGGTACATTAAAAATTCAAATATACATCGTGATTTAAATATGCAACTAGTAACTGAAGAAATTGCAAAATACGCAGGCAAATATTTAACTAAACTTGAGTCACATCCTAATTCGCTTGCTCGTAACATTTTGAGCTTTAATGGACACATCCGCCTAAAAAAGAGGGACACAAGGGCTCTTTTTCTTAGCACTCCAGATGGGACTTCCTGAAAATAATTTTATTTGTTATATTTTTTCCTTTTGACTATCACTACTTATGTATTATATATACCCTGCAGAAAATTTGGTGGCAATTGATCCAAATGTACTCGTCCTATAACTGGAGATAATGTGGGTGTTATCAAAAGTACGTAGTAGTGTATGGTGAAAAAAGTCACATCGTTTAAATGGTGGCATATTGACCATTTTCGTGGTGTATCGTCTTGATCTTGAGCCAATTTAATTCGGACTCGGTCTAGTATGTAGTAAACTGCACTGAACATGTTCGATGTGGTCGAACACAGGACCTATCAAATAGTGTAAATATAATGTTAATTGCTCCCTTCAATGTGACTCTGGGATCAGTCCCGTAACTATACTTAGATATTAACCTAAGCTTAAATGGTATTTATACTTTTGAAATATGAGTGGCCCTGTGGTCGAGTGGGTAGTGTGCCAGCCTGTCATGCACAAGGTTGTCGGTTCGAATCTCAAAAAATTTTCAGATTAAAAATAAAATTAAAAAAAAATGTCATTGCATTTGTAACAATAAAAAAATATATAAGCGTTAAATTATTACAGTTAAATGTCAAAATTTAATTTATAAATAATTTATATTATTATACATCGAATAGGTCCCTATGGGATAGTTCAGTGACAAGTCACAAGGTGCATACAAAGTATCAATTAACCCCATCCTAGGCCATCTCCATGTAAAAGTGACTGGTCCGCTTCATAGGAAGTATTAGAACTCGGACTGGTCCCTATCACTTGGGGACCGGTCACGTGACTAGTCTTGTGTCAGTTCCATTTCCTGCAGGGATATTACTCAGCTAGAACTATGGTTAAACATGTGGAAAATAAAGGTAAACAAACAGAAGTGTGCTCAGGTTACATTTACCTAAAGAAAAGACACTTGTTTCTTCATTACAATCAATAATCAAATTGTTCCTCAAAACTAACACGTGAAATACCTTGGTATACATCTTGATCGGAGGCTCACATGGAAATACCACATTGAATCTAAGCTTACGCAAATGAAACTTAAACTAACTCAGATACATTGGCTGGTTGGTAGAAATTCAACCCTCACCCTAGATTGTAAACTTTTAATATTGTAACGTGCCGCCACAAAATTCCATATGTCATATATTATGTTACGTACACCATGACTGCGGGGTATCTACCAAGCCAATTAATGTAGAATACATTACTAATAGTTTATGCGCAGTTGTGAGTAAACATACATATTGAAAAAATATACCTTAGAAGTCTCATCAAGTTAATCAGCGAAACAGTATAAGACTTCAAGCTTTATACTCAGTCGGGGAGCAAAGCACGATATCGTACGATTGTTTCTTGTTCCGAAGTAGTTATAGGCATGCTGTATCATAGTTATATGCATGCTGCATTGTTGTTATTAAAACTGTATATAGCCGAGTGTACGATCTCCCGCATTATTCGTGCATTCATATTCGTAGTTATTAACACTGTATATAGCCGAGTGTACGATCTTCCGCATTATTCGTGCATTCATATTCGTAGTAATTAACACTGTATTTAGCCGAGTGTACAATCTCCCGCATTATTCGTGCATTCATATTCGTAGTAATTAACACTGTATTTAGCCGAGTGTACGATCTCCCGCATTATTCGTGCATTCATATTCGTAGCTATTAACTCTGTATTTAGCCGAGTGTACGATCTCCCGCATTATTCGTGCATTCATATTCGTAGCTATTAACTCTGTATCTACCCGAGTGTACGATCTCCCGCATTATTCGTGCACTCATATTCGTAGCTATTAACTCTGTATCTAGCCGAGTGTACGATCTCCCGCATTATTCGTGCATTCATATTCGTAGTTATTAACACTGAACTTAGCAGAGTGTACGATCTCCCGCATTATTCGTGCATTCATATTCGTAGCTATTAACTCTGTATTTAGCCAAGTGTACGATCTCCCGCATTATTCGTGCATTCATATTCGTAGTAATTAACACTGTATTTAGCCGAGTGTACGATCTCCCGCATTATTCGTGCATTCATATTCGTAGCTATTAACTCTGTATTTAGCCGAGTGTACGATCTCCCGCATTATTCGTGCATTAAAATTTGTAGCTATTAACTGTATTTAGCCGAGTGTACGATCTCCCGCATTATTCGTGCATTCATATTCGTAGCTATTAACTCTGTATCTAGCCGAGTGTACGATCTCCCGCATTATTCGTGCATTCATACTAGTAGTTATGAACACTGTATTTAGCCGAGTGTACGATCTTCCGCATTATTCGTGCATTCACCTTCGTAGTTATTAACACTGTATTTAGCCGAGTGTACGATCTCCCGCATTATTCATGCATTCAAATTTTTAGCTATTAACTGTATTTAGCCGAGTGTACGATCTCCCGCATTATTCGTGCATTCATATTCGTAGCTATTAACTCTGTATTTAGCCGAGTGTACGATCTCCCGCATTACTCGTGCATTCATATCCAAAGCAACTAACTCTGTATCTAGCCGAGTGTACGATCTTCCGCATTATTCGTGCATTCATATTCGTAGCTATTAACTCTGTATTTAGCCGAGTGTACGATCTCCCGCATTATTCGTGCATTCATATTCGTAGCTATTAACTCTGTACTTAGCCGAGTGTACGATCCCCCGCATTATTCGTGCATTCATATTCGTAGCTATTAACTCTGTATCTACCCGAGTGTACGATTTTCCGCATTATTCGTACATTCACCTTCGTAGTTATTAACGCTGAACTTAACCGAGTGTACGATCTCCCGCATTATTCGTAGCAATTAACTCTGTATCAAGCCGAGTGTACGATCTTCCGCATTAATCGTACATTCTTCTTCGTAGTTATTAACACTGAACTTAGCCGAGCGCATGATCTCCCGCATTATTTGTGCATTCATATTCGTAGCTATTAACTCTGTATCTAGCCGAGTGTACGATCTTCCGCATTATTCGTGCATTCACCTTCGAAGTTATTAACACTGTATTTAGCCGAGTGTATGATCTCCCGCATTATTCGTGCATTCAAATTTGTAGCTATTAACTGTATTTAGCCGAGTGTACGATCTCCCGCATTATTCGTGCATTCATATTCGTAGCTATTAACTCTATATTTAGCCGAGTGTACGATCTCCCGCATTATTCGTGCATTCAAATTTGTAGCTATTAACTGTATTTAGCCGAGTGTACGATCTCCCGCATTATTCGTGCATTCATATTCGTAGCTATTAACTCTATATTTAGCCGAGTGTACGATCTCCCGCATTATTCGTGCATTCATATTCGTAGCTATAAACTCTGTATCTACCCGAGTGTACGATCTCCCGCATTATTCGTGCACTCATATTCGTAGCTATTAACTCTGTATCTAGCCGAGTATACGATCTCCCGCATTATTCGTGCATTCATATTCGTATTCATATTCCCATCCGCAGACTGGGTTAAATAGACTACATTCTACAGATATTGAACGTCTCGTATGTGAAAAAAATAGCTAGAAGGGAATGGCAACAGCATAGATCACCCCAGAATAAAATTAGATTCAAGCAATGCACTAAACGACTCCAAGAGCTGCTTGCACATGAAAAAACTGCATCTCTTAAAAAGTATCTGGAAAATCTTGATGTCACACCAGCAGCGCGCTGCTAGAAAGCTAAATACACCCGTTGAGTTTAAACCATCTCTGCGCACATCTACCGGAGGTTAGGCAAGAAGCGATACTGAAAAAGGTAACATATTTGATGACCATTTAAAATACGTATTTTCCCCAAACACATGAACGGTGTAATTGATTTGCCAAATGTAGTCGCTCTACCCCCTCAACTAATAAAGTTTAAGACGCGTGATGTACAAAAACTAATTGCTGAGCTCAACCCAAAGAAAGCTCCGGGTTTTGATGGAATTAGTAACCAGATGCTGATGAAGTTGCCTCGTATTGCAATTAGAATACTGTTATTTATTTTTAATGCCATTTTACGACTGGAGTATTATCCACACAGCTGGAAACTTGCCAAAGTTAAAATGATTCCAAAGCCGGGCAAATATCTTACCAAGGCTGAGTCATATAGGCCAATAAGTCTCCTATCAACAATGTCAAAGCTTTTCGAAAAACTGCTCATGACAAAATTGTCCCCAATTTTAGTTAGTAGTGGGTGCATACCGGACCATCAATTTGGTTTTAGAAGTCAGCATAGCACCATTGAACAAACTCATAGATTGGTCCAATTTATAAGAAGAACATTTGAAGAAAAGAAGTATTGTTCTGCGCCGTTTATCGACGTTTCTCCGGCATTTGATAAAGTGTGGCATGAAGGCTTAATTTTAAAATTAAAAACATACCTGCCAATAAACTTTGTAAGTCTTTTGGAAAGTTACATTACTGCCTGGAAGTTCACTGTTGTGGAAGGAGACTTTATGAGCATGCCTGAAACTATCTCATCCGGTGTGCCACAGGGGAGTATACTGGGGCCAGTTTTGTATTTGGTTTATACTTCTGATATGCCTCTGAGCAGCAATATCCACACTTCCACATTTGCTGATGATACAGCCTTCCTTAGTATGCATGAAAATCCTTACGAGGCATCTCCATATCTTTAAGAACACATTATACAGCTGGAACTATGGTTAAACTTATGGAGAATTAAAGTAAACTAACAGAAGTGTGATCAAGTAACATATACATTACGAAGAGATACTTGTTCACTCATTCGGATTAACAATCAAGTTGTCCCTCAACATACTCATGTGATATATCTTGGTATACACCTTGATCGACGGCTTACTTGGAAACACCACATTGACTCTAAGTTAAACCAAATGAAACTAAAATTAACTCAGGTACATTGGCTGATTGGTAGAAATTCAACCCTCAGTCTAGATTGCAAACTTTTGATATACAAGACACTTTTGAAACCTATATGGTGCTACGGAATTCAACTATGGGGCACTGCTTCAGCTTCCAATGTCGAGAGAATCCAACGAAGACAAAACAAAATTTTACGATTAATAACATCGGCTCCATGGTATATAAAAAAATCAAATATACATCGTGATTTAAACATGCCACTAGTGATTGAAGAAATTGCAAAATATGCAGGCAAATATTTAACAAACCTCGAGTCCCATACTAATCCTCTTGCTCGTAATATTTTGAACTATACTGGACACATCCGCCTAAAAAAGAGGGATACAAGTGCTCTTATACTCAACACTCCAGATGGGACTGCTTGAAAATACTTTTTATCTAATTTTTTTTCTTCCTTTTCACTACTTATGTATTATTTATAACTATCTCTAAATTTATGTCCGACAGTGGTCGGGCCTAATAATTATATTTTAGATTTAGGATTAGAATACTTATTGTTAGTTCATATTTGAAGATACAATAAATATAAAATATGCATTAAAAAAAAATTTAAAAATGGGATTTTTGACTCATATCGTTCACAGAAAAAAATAGACAAGAATTACATATGTTCAACAAAACCATGTTATTGAAATAAGTGTTTAATTTCGCTAATATTTGTCAATAACTTAAATATTGTATTTATCAATGCCGCGCATTTTAAAATATCATTTAATTTAATTTGTTTGTGTTGGTTTTTATCTTGCTTGTTGATTGACTCAACGCGGTTATGTACTATTGTTGTCGTATATTTTGATTGCTCGTGTTGTGAATTCCAACAAGAACCCGAAAAACGTCGCGGCTTGTTTTCTTTACTCAACAAATTTATTTTTAAACTATATAAACGCAAAACGCGCATTTAGAAGAAAAATAAGAAATCATGTTTTGCGTGTATTCATTATTTACGTAACTATCCAAAAACGATTTACTCTTTAGCTGAGTGGTAAGTACGTTAGTTTATTAGTCATTCCCGGTTCGACTCATCCCAAACAACTTTAAAATTTAACAAAAAAACCAAATTCTAAACAAAAATTAAAAAAAGAAAACAAACAAAGAAACAACACATTAGAATTTGAAAAACAAATTTATTAAAAATTTTTGTTTTCTGTTAACAACTCAATTGTGAATATCACAATCATTTTAATTGGAAATAATTGAGTTGATTTTGTTTTCTTATGTTACAAATGTGTGTTTGTATCTACAAAAATCGTTGTAGGTGCCTTTTTCAGTAATATTTTCATTGTGTTCACAAAAAAATTAATTATATTTACAAATCTTTTTTTCTGTGTTATTCATATTGTGTAAAAATTTCATGCAAATACTCGTATCTTGTATACTTAACTCTCAAGAGAAAAATAAAATTTTTCGTTTCCATTAAGTGTTGCGTAAATTCAAAACTTTAAAATTTAAAATAAAAAATTTTTCATACAATAATTGAAATTTATTTGTTGGTGGTTTAGCATGTCTATATACGTATTTCATTGGCGCTTCAACCAAATCATCAGTAGACTTCAACCCTGTTGCATTATTAATTATTTGAACTTTTGTTTATGTATGACAATACTATACATGTTAATTTTTAATAATATTCATAGTATGCTTTTTTAAAATAGCATTTTAAAAAATATATTTGTATATATATAAAAGTATCAGTCAATAAAAATTTATACATTGTTTTACATGGTGCAGTCGGTAGGATGAAATGGAAAGAAAAGCCAATAACTTCGAAAGGTATTACAATCGAAACACAAAAAGAAAGCAAAATTTTTTGATTGGAGATAATGTATATTTTAAAATTGATTCATCCCGCAAGTAGACACCTGGAAAGATAATTGCTTATCATACTACACCTAGATCTTATATTATAAAGTATAATTGATGAAAAGACTTACAGAAGAAATTCTTTTCATATTAAAGGAAGAAAAAATTGTAAGTTTGAAGATTTAAAATATGACAATGATGGAAATAGTAATGCTGTCAATTCACGTAGAAGTAGTCGTGTTAAAAAGAAAACAAATTTTTACAAGTCTACGTAATCCATTAATTCAGTTTAGTTTTAATTGTTTATATATGTATTTAGTTAATATTTTTTTATTTTTTTTAATGCATGATTTTTTTATTTATTGTATCTTCATATATGAACTAACAATAAGTATTCAAATCTTAAATCTAAAAAATATAATTAGGCCCGACCAATGTCGGACATAAGCTTAGTAGTAGTTATATATAATACATATATAAGTAGTGATAATCAAAAGGAAAAAAAAATAAAAGTATTTTCAAGAAGTCCCATCTGGAGTGATGTGAATAAGAGCCATTGTGTCCCTATTTTTAGGCGGATGTGTCCAGTAAAGTTCAAAATATTACGGGCAAGCGGACTAGGATATGACTCGAGTTTTGTTAAATATTTGCCAGCGTATTTTGCAATTTCTTCAGTCACTAGTGGCATATTCAAATCACGATGTATATTTAAATTTTTGATGTACCATGGAGCCGATGTTATCATGCGTAAAATTTTATTTTGCCTGCGTTGAATTTTCTCTACATTTGAAGCTGAAGCTGTGCCGCATAGTAGAATTCCGTAGCACCATATTGGCTTTAAAAGCGACTTGTATATTAAAAGTTTACAGTCTAGGCTAAGTGTTGAATTTCGACCAATCAGCCAATGTACCTGAGTTAGTTTAAGTTTCATTTGAGTTAACTTAGAATCAATGTGGTGTTTCCATGTAAGTCGTCGATCAAGGTGTATACCAAGATATTTCACATGTGAATGTTGAGAAACAACTTGATTGTTAATCCGAATGGGGGAACAAGTATCTCTTCGTAAAGTAAATGTTACTTGAACACACTTTTGTTCATTTACCTTGATTCTCCATAAGTTTAACCAAAGCTCCATCTGGCTAATGTGTTCCTGGAGTTTGCGGGATGCCTCATCAGGGTTTTCATGCATACTAAGGCAGGATGTATCGTCGGCAAATGTGGAAGTATGGATACTACTGCTCACAGGCATATCACAAGTATAAATTAAATATAAAACTGGTCCCAGTATACTCCCCTGTGGCACACCAGATGAAATTGTTTCAGGTCTTCAATTTTAAAATAAGGCCTTCATGCCACACTTTTTGAAATGCCTGGGAAACGTAAATAAACAGCGCAGAACAATACTTTTTTACCTCAAAAGTTCTTCTTATAAATTGAACCAATCTGTGAGTTTGTTCAATGGTGCTATGCTGACTTCTAAAACCAAATTGATGGTCTGGTATGCACCCACTACTAATTAGAATTGGGGAAAATTTTGTTTTGAGCAGTTGTTCGAAAAGCTTTGACATTGTAGATAGTAGACTTATTGGCCTATATGAGTCAGCCTTGGTTATATCTTTGCCCGGCTTTGGAATCATTTTAACCTTGGTATGTTTCCAGTTGTGTGGATAATACTCCAGTCGTAAAATAGCATTAAATATGAATAACAGGATTCTCATTGCAATACGAGGCAAGTTCATCAGCATCTGATTACTAATTCCATCAATACCCGAAGCTTATTTCGGGTTGAGTTCGGCGATTAATTTTTGTAAATCACGCATCTTAAACTTTATGTGTTGAGGGGGTAGAGCGACTATATTCGGCAAATCAGCACCACCAGTACATATATTTGGCGTAAAAACGGATTTTAAGTGCTCAGCTAATATTTTACCTTTTTCAGTATCGCTTCTTGCCCAACCTCCGGTAGATGTGCGTAGAGGTGGCTTATACTCAACGGGTGTTTTAAGCTTTCTGGCATTGCGCCACAAAGAGTAATTAGACGCCGGTGTGACATCAAGACCCTCCAGATAATTTTTAAGAGATGCAATTTTTTCAGATTCAAGCAACTCTTGGAGTCGTTTCGTGCACTCTTTAAATCTGATTTTATTTTGTGGTGATCTGTGCTGTTGCCATTCCCTTCTAGCCCTTCTTTTTTCACGTACGAGACGTTCAATGTCTGTAGAATAAATTTTATTAAACCCAATCTGCGGATGGGAGATAGTGGCATGTTCAGCAGCCTGTTTAATATTCTCGCTGAGATTGGCAATGTTCGATTCAATATCATCGGGTGTTCTAAGCGTAATGTTTTCCGTACAATGACTGCTGTGATATTTTTTGAACCCCAGCCAATTTAAACGATTGAACATCTTCACATATGGGTCAGGTAAGTTACTTCTTAATGGGCTACAAATATATATATTTGATATTTTTTATGACGCCAAAATCTATAACATCCGGAATTTTTTGTATGCCAGTAGGCCAATAAGTGGGCTCCCCACTCGGAATGACATCCAAGCCCATTTTTGAAATAGTGTTGAACAATGCTCGACCTCTGGGTGTAACAAGGCGCGAACCCCAGAACGTATGTTTCGCATTGTAGTCTCCAGCTGCTACAAAACAAGGTCCAAGAGATTTGTAGAAATCCTCATATTGATTCTCAGTGATTGAAAATCTGGGAGGGGAGTAAATTGATGAGATAACGAAATTTGAACAAAAACTTTCAATGCCAATATTTTTTGCTTGTAGGTATTCTTCACAAATGTTATCAAGAACATAGTGCTTGAGTCTTGACTTTATTAGAATTGCTGATCCACCGCAAGCCCTTCCTCTAGGGTCCTTTGTATCATATATAGTGTAGCCATAAATTTTAAAAAGACTTCTCGAAGTCCAATGAGTCTCAGATACTAACATTATATCAATATTTTTCTCCGTGAGGAAGTGCTCAAGTTCATTTTTATGCTGGCGAATGCCGTTTGCGTTCCAGAAACATATTGTTAACGTGTTCATGGCTTATTAAGTATTGCTTGAAGCAGAGTATTCTGCATTCGCAACATTTCTTGCATCATGCTAGTCATATTTGATGTAAAATTGTTTATAGTTTGCACAAGATTTTCAATAGTGGCTTCAAGCCGATTAAAATTAAAGTTCGAGTTTGTATTTGTTGAATTATTTGGTGGTGAAACATTTTGTGTCGGAATAGACCTAGCCTTAGCAGCATCTGCATACGATACACGGGAAGTAACTGGTTGGCTCATTTGCTGAAAAGTCGCAGAGTAAGCGTTTGCTGATTGAGCTGGAGCTAATTTAGGTTTTTGCACCATAGTCTTCTTTACAAAAGAGTACACAGGACAACCTCTGTAGTTAGCGGAGTGATTACCTCCACAATTACTGCATTTTTTATCAATTTGATCTTTTGGTTTATTGCAGCTAGCGGTGCCGTGAAATTCGCCGCACACAACACAAACAGAGGGTAAATTGCAGTATGTTTTTATATGGCCAAATTCTTGGCAATTATGGCACTGTACAGGACCTGAACGCTTATGTGGCTCTTCAACTGTAATTTTTCGGTACAAGAGGTATTTTAGATTATAAATTGGATGCGTCTCATTTTTTTTCAATTTTATATCATTAGGTTCTAGTTCAACACGAAATAGGGGTTGGGGAATCTTTTCTCTATTTATTATATTGGACACATTTTTTACCTTGAACCCCTGGAGCATCTTTTATTTCTTCGGGGACAACATAAGAATATATGCCCTTCAATACGATCTGCATGCCTTTAGCGCTCTTAAGCTGGTATGTGTAGAAGCTTGTTTTACTTTTTTCAAATTCAGCAACCATTTTGCGGAAATCTTTTTCGTCATAAATTTGGATTTTAGTTTCATCGATGTTGCCACGTTTTATTGGAAGAATGTGAAATTTATTCTCACCAATGACCGAAATTAATTTTTTAATAAGGGCATTTGAATTTTTTTGTCTCAAATAGATTGGTGGCGGCTTGGATGTTTTGTTCGAGGATACCTCGGGTTTGTCGTTGTCATCTTGAAAAATTTTAAAGCGGGTTTGGCGATTAGTTGAGGCTGCGCTGTTATTCCTATACACTTTTGGAGCAGATAAGATTTTTGAAGAATTCGGGCTTCGCCCACGCTTTACTATGGTTATATATCTGTCCATTCCAACTTGTACCTTTGAGCCTGAAGGGGATGATATTACTGACTTATATGAAGGAGTACTGGGCAACTGTAATGTTAATGCATCATTACTATTTGGCATTGGACAAAGCGAAGTTGATCGCTGACGAAAAATTGGCTTTGCCGTTAAAAAAAGATTTTCATCAGATTTATTTTTTATATTTTTTGCATTCAGAGTTTCAGAACTCACAGTAAAATAAGCATTTGTGCCATTATTTTATTTTCGGTATTTTTTGTTTTTGTTATTTATGATTGTTTGTTTGACTTTGAGGTATTCCTCAATATCACTTGTTTAAGTTTTTTTTGCGGTTTTTTTGTTTTTGTTATTTTTACTATGTAAAAAATATTAGCAAAGCATAAAGCTTATTTATTAAAGACAGTATGTATGTACCTATTACGAATAATATGTACTACTAATATTTTTTTTTTGTATAATTTTTGTTTGTTTGGTAAGTAAAATTCCGCTATTCAACTGTTCGCTATGAAGGTACCACGAGAACTCCAGTTAATAGTTAATATTTAAAAAATTAAAAAAAGGAAGATGTTGCATTATTAATTATTTGAACTTTTGTTTATTGTATTACAATACTATACATGTTAATTTTCAATAATATTCACAGTATGCTTTTTTTAAATAGCATTTTCAAAAATATATTTGTACATATATAAAAGTATCATTCAATAAAAATTTATACATTGTTTTACAAACCCCAAGTTTTGAAGAGTCACAAATCTATTACCTTATGTATAGACTTTCAAAAACTATATGAGAATTCATAAAAAAATAATATTTTTGAAAATCACAAAAGAAAAAATAAGGTTAGTAGGCATTGAAACTGATACAAAGCCCAGCAAATAATTTATATCCACGTGAACTCATTTTATTTTTCAACCTATAAACCAAACTTTAGCTCTCTCGTTTGGGCTGGGCGATGATATGCCATCAGTAACGTTATGTTTTTATATATATTTCTAGTTCTATAAAGGAAAATAAAATAGATTAATTCCTAATAAAAATTATTTGCTAGGTTTTGTATAAGTTTCTTAGCCCACTACGCTTATTTTCTTATGTGCTTTTCAAATATATTATTATTTGCGAATTCTTCAATGGTCTTTGAAGTCTCTGCATAAGACAAGAGGTTTGTGACTGTGTGGTTGAAGTCTACTGATGATTTCTTAAAGCAGCAAGGAAATGTATGAAGATAATGCCACCACACCATATTTCTTGCATATTATTGGTGTATTTATTTTCTTCATTTAATTTGATAAATTTCCTTGTATTTTGGCAGTAGACTTTAACCCAAAAAAATTTTGAACTAAGCTAAGAAACTTCTTATGTTTATATAATAGTGATGTCAAAAATAAAACTATAGTTGTGTGTGTGTGAAAAAAATTGTCTCATTCCTCTCTGAAGTACATAGGAAAAAAAATAAATATTTGGAACAAATGCCGTTTAGTAAAGCAGCTAAAAATAAATAAAAAGGAGCCTATGTGATAGAAAATTAAATAAATATGAAGAAACAATTATATAAAAAGTTGTCGGCGAAAAAGGAGTTTTTAAATAGGTTATCTGATATTAATGTGGAAAATCAGAAAAAGAACTTAATCAAAAAAATTTGGTGCAGCCCGAGCTATTGGTCTTTATAGTATAAATAGGAAGTGCGCTCCAAAAAAAAAATTAAAAATGTCTTTTAAATGCTCCAAAAGAAAATTAAAATGTCTTTTAAATACACATTAGTTTCTCTCTTTAAAAGATTTGCAACATAAAACAAATTGAATATCGCGAAAATCATTGGTGGTCATAGAATATTTTTCGCATGGCACATCTTTTCTTTCATAAAGAATTTAATACACCCGCTACGCCTGTGTTTTCGTCGCTCTCTCATTGACGACTAATGCATTAAACACATTCGACACAGCAGGCTACGGGCTACAATCTGTCAAAAATAGAATACAGACATTCTTATGGTAACAATTATTTTAACGACAGCAGGCTACACGACTGCACGACCACCGTTGTAGCTGTCGCCAACTTTAAACTAATTTCTATTTCTCTGGCTACAATGAGCAAATGCAGTGTTACCAGTATAATACAAAATGGTGAATGAATGATGTTAAGGTTGCTGTTAAATTCTAGGTACATAAACCAAGAATTTGTTTGGTGTCACAAGGTACTTGGGACCATGTAACAAAGAAAGGTGCAGTAAAACAAGTCAATTTGTCTACTACGCTATGTCTTTATTTTTCTTCTATATTTATACAAAATATTATAGCTAACTAAACTTATACGCTAAATAATTAGGTCACTTATTAATGCAAGGTAAAAAGAAAATAACTAAAAATGCTGAATTTGTAAAGTCGCTGACCACTGAAGACATTGAACTTATGTTCTTTATTTTGGTCATTGACAGGTGTTGAATAAACAAAAAAAAAACTTATTGCCAGATGAATGAGAACGTCAACGTCCTGGAAAATAAAAACATAATAAAGGTTTTTTTTAATACATGATTTTTATTAATTGAATCTTCATATATGAACTAACAATAAGTATGCAAATCTTAAATCTAAAATATAATTAGGCCCGACCAGTATCAGACATAAACTTAGTAATCATTACATAGTATAAAAAAAGTCGCTTTTTCTGTCCCTATATCCCCATGTATGCTTAAATCTTTAAAACTACGCAACGGATTTTGATGCGTTTTTTTTAATAGATAGAGTGATTGAAGAGGAAGGTTTATATGTACAAAAAGCTGAAGCAGCACCCTATAGCTGAATTCCATAGCACCATATAGGTTTTAAGAGCGACTTGTATATTAAAAGTTTACAATCTAGGCTTAGGGTTGAATTTCTACCAACCAGCCAATGTATCTGAGTTAGTTTAAGTTTCATTTGCGTTCGCTTAGAGTCAATGTGGTGTTTCCATGTGATCCTTCAATCAAGATGTATACAAAGGTATTTCACATGTAAATTTTGAGGAACGATTTGATTATTGATTGTAATGGGGGAGCAAGTGTGTTTTCTTAGGGTAAATGTTACCTGAGCACACTTCTGTTCATTTACCTTTATTCTCCACATGTTTAAGCATAGTTCCAGCTGAGTAATATCCCAGTAAAAAATGTTCATGTTTTTTGAAGCAACAAGCCAATAAAGCGTATCATAAATCGCTTTAAAATATGAGCTTCTTAAGAAACAGTGAAAGTATATGAAAAAGTGAAAAAGCACAGGAAAAAGTGATGTAATAACGACACAATAACGCAGGTTTTAAAGCTAGAAAAATATCTAATGTACACACATTCAATGTTATATACTCATATTATGTCATGTACATATCCATATGCACAAGAAGATTTTTCTCATCTAGGTTGTAAACCTAAACGCACCATTGCATACAAAACGCAACTGACGAGAATTTTAGACTGTAAACGAGCAAAAGCATATCAAAGGAATTTTTCAAAAAAAAATTTAATTTTTCAAAAAAAAAATTAATAAAAATTAATATTTAATTGCTATGTATGCATGTTTTATTAGATTAAAATAAAGCGCTTTTGTGAGCAAAAATGTAGTACTCCAAACCTGAAACTCGTCATACAAAAATCAGCAGCGATATCAGCAGGTTTGTCAGCACTACTTCTTTTCTCTAAAAGTAGAAACCTGCTTTATTTGAAGCAAAATTTTTACTGGGATGTTGCTGAAGATATCGGGAAGCCTCGTAAGGGTTTTCGTGCATACTAAGGCAGGCTGTATCATCGGCAAATGTAGATGTGTGAATGTTACTGCTCAATGGCATATCACAAGTATAAATCAAATACAAAACTGTCTCCAGTATACTCCCCGGTGGCACACCGGATGAGATTATTGCAGGCGTAGTCATAAAGTCTCCTTCCACAACAGTGAACTTCCGGGCAATAATGTAACTTTCCAACAGATTTAGAACGTTTATTGGTAGGTAAGTCTTTAATTTTATAATTAGGCCTTCATGCAACACTTTATCAAATGCCTGAGAAACGTCAATAAACAGCGCAGAGCATCACTTCTTTTCTTCAAAAGTTTTTCTTATAAATTGAACCAATCTATGAGTTTGTTCAATGGTGCTATGCTGACTTCTAAATTCAAATTGATGATCCGGTATGCACTCATTATCAATTAGAATTGGGGACAATTTTATCATGAGTAACTTTTCCCGGCATTTGAATCATTTTAACCTCGGCAAGCTTCCAGCTGTTTGAATAATAAATACTCCAATCGTAAAATGGCATTAAAAATTAATAACAGGATTCTAATAGCTATACGAGGCAACTTCATCAGCATCTGGTTACTAATTTCATCAATACCCGGAGCTTTTTTCGGGTTAAGTTCTGCAATTAGTTTTTGTACATCACGCATCTTAAATTTTATTGGTCGACGGGGTAGCGCAACTACATTTGGCAAATCAACAACACCAGAACATGGGGTAAATACGGATTTTAAATGCTCACCAAATATTTTACCTTTTTAAGTATCGCTTCTTGCCCAACCTCCTGTAGATGTGCGCCGAGGTGGTTTAAACTCAACTGGTGTTTTAAGATTTCTAGCAGCGCGCCACAAAGAGTAATTAGATGCCGGTGTGACATCAAGACCTTGCAAATAATTTTTAAGAGATGCAGATTTTTCAAATTCAATCAACTCTTGAAGTCG
Source organism: Tachina lurida (assembly GCA_944452675.1). NCBI lineage: Eukaryota > Metazoa > Arthropoda > Insecta > Diptera > Tachinidae > Tachina > Tachina lurida. The sequence goes on along the minus strand of OX101753.1, from coordinate 94,844,097 downwards.
TTTAGTACACTCTTTAAATCTGATTTTAAGTTGGGGTGATCTGTGCTGTTGCCATTCTCCTCTAGTTCTTTTTTTTTACTACCGAGATGTTCAATATCCGTAGAATAAATTCTTTTATGGGATGGGAGGTAGTGGCATGTTCAGCAGCCTGTTTAATATATTCATTAAGGTTGGCAATGTTAGATTCAATATCATCAGGTGTTCTTAGCGTAATATTTTCCGTGCAATGACTACTAAGATATTTTTTGAATCCCAGCCAATTAACACGATTAATCAACTTCACGTATGGATGAGGTAAGACACTTCTTATTGGGCTACAAATTTTAACAAACAATAAAAAATCTGATGATTGACTTACTGTGAGTTCTGAAGCTCTTAATTAAAATAAAAAATCTGATGATATACTTTTTCTAACGGCAAAACCACAGTTTCGTCAGCTATCATATTCGCTTTGTCCAATGCCAACTAGTGAATCGTTGAAATTACCGTTGCTTAGTACTTCTACATTTAATTCAGCGATTTCATCCGCTTCGGGCTCGTGGTCATCACTTAACCAAGTTGTCACTGAAGATAAGAGTAGCCCAAAACACAAGGTCCAAGTCAGAATGGACAGATACATTACAATTTTAAAGCGCGGGCTAAGCCCAAATTCTACTAAAATTGCATCTGCTACAAAGATGTCTAGGGATAATAGCGCATGCTCTACTAATCGGTAAATCTGTTTTAAAATATTCCAAGATGACAAACCCGCTAAATCTGCGAACAAAACCTCCAAGCCGCCATCAATCTATTTAAGAGAAAAAAACTCAAACGCTCTTATTAAAAAATTAATTCGGTCATTGGTGAGAATAAATTTCACATTATTCCAATAAAACGTGGTAACATTGATGAAACGAAAATTCAAATTTATGAAGAAAAACATTTCGCAAAATGGTTTCTGAATTCGAAAAAAGTAAAACAAATTTTTACACATATCAGCTCAGGAGTGCTAAAGGTCTGCAGATCGTATTGAAAGGCATAGATTCTTAGGTTGCTCCCGAAGAAGTAAAAGATGCTCTCGTCCTCCAGGGTTTTAAAGTAAAAAAATGTATCGAACATGATAAATAGTGAAAAGATCTCCCAACCTCTATTTCGTGTTGAACTTGAGCCAAATGATATAAAATTGAAAAAAAAATGAGACCCATCCTATATATAATTTAAAATTTCTCTTATATCGAAAAACAACCGTTGAAGAACCGCACAAGCGTTCAGGACCGTGCAGTGCCATAATTGTCAAGAATATGGCATTAATAAAACTTACTGCAAATAACCTACTATTTGTGTTGTGTGCGGCGAATTACATGGCACTGCGAGTTGCAATAAACCAAAAGATCAAAGTGACAAAAAATGCAGTAATTGTGGAGGTAATCACACCGCTAACTACAGAGGTTGTCCTATGTACTCTTTCGTCAAACAGACTATGTCGCAAAACCTAAAATAGCCCCAGCCCAATCATCAAACGCTTTATTAGCCACTATTGCGCAAGTGAGCCAACCAGTTAGTTCCAGTGTATCGTATGCCGATGCTGCTAAGACAAATTCTGTTCATAAACAAAATGTTTCACCACCAAATAATTCATCAAACGGCATTCGCCAACATAAAAATAAACTTGAGCACTTCCTCACGGAAACAAATATTGATATAATGTTGGTCTCTGAGACTCATTTGACTTCGAGAAGCCTTTTTAAAATTTATGACTACACTTTATATGATTCAAAGGACGCGAGAGGAAGAGCATGCGGTGGATCAGCAATTTTAATTAAGTCAAGACCCAAGCACTAAATTCTTGACAACATTTGTGAAGAACATCTACAAGCAACAAATTTTGGCATTGAAAATTTTTGTGCAAATTTCATGATATCATGAATTTACTCCACTCCCAGATTTTCAATCACTGAGGATCAATACCAAAATTTCTACAAATCTTTTGGACCTTGTTTTGTAGCAGCTGGCGACTATAATGCAAAAAGTATGTTTTTTGGTTCGCGTCTTATTACCTCCAGAGGTCGAGCGTTGTTCTACACAATTTTAAAAATGGGCTTGGATGTCATTTCGAGTGGGGAGCCCACTTATTGGCCTACTGACATACAAAAAATTCCAGATGTTATAGATGTTGGCGTCACAAAAATATCTCTAGGGATTTAATTCAAATTGAAGCTTCTCTAGATCTCTCGTCCGATCACTCTCCCACGATCGTTACAATTTGTAGCCCATTAAGAAGTGATTTACCTCACCCATATGCGAATTTGATAAATCGTGTTAATTGGCTGCGAGTTAAAAAATATCTTAGTAGTCATTGCACGGAAAGTATTACGCTAAGAACACATTGAATCTAATATTGCCAACCTTAATGAAAATATTAAACAGGCTGCTGAACATGCCACTACCGCCCATCCGCAGACTAGGTTAAATAGAATTTATTCTACGGATATTGAACGTCTCGTAAGTAAAAAAAAGAAGATCTAGAAGATAATGGCAACAGCACCGATCACCCCAACATAAAATCAGATTTAAAGAGTGTACTTAACGACTCCAAGAGTTGCTTGCATTTGAAAAAACTGCATCTATTAAAAATTTTTTGGAAGGTCTTGATGTCACACCAGCATATAATTACTCTTTGTGGCTCGCTGCTAGAAAGCTTAAAACACCAGTTGAGTTTAAACCACCTCTGCGCACATTTACAGGAAGTTGGACAAGAAGTGATACTGAAAAAGGTAAAATATTTGGTGAGCATTTAAAATCCGTATTTACACCAAACACGTGTTCTGGTGCTGTTGATTTGCCAAATGTAGTTGCACTACACCCTCGACCAATAAAATTTAAGATGCGTGATGTACAAAAACTAATTGCAGAACTTAACCCGAAAAAAGCTCCGGGTATTGATGAAATTAGTAACAAGATTCTGATGAAGTTGCCTCGTATAGCTATTAGAATCATGTGATTCATTTTAATGCCATTTTACGACTGGAAAATTATCCAAACAGCTGGAAGCTTGCCAAGGTTACAATGGTTTAAAATCCGGGAAAAGATCTTACCAAGGCTGAGTCTCATAGGCCAAAAGGTTTACTGATAACAATGTCAAAGCTCTTTGAAAAGTTACTCATAATAAAATTGTCCCCAATTCTAACGGATAATGACTACATACTGGATCATCAATTTGGATTTAGAAGTCAGCATAGCACCATTGAACAAACTCATAGATTGGGGCAATTTATAAGAAAAACTTTTGAAGAAAAAATGGATTGCTCTGCGCTGTTCATTGACGTTTCTCAGGCATTTGATAAAGTGTGGCATGAAGGCCTAATTTTAAAATTAACGACTTACCTACCCATAAACATTCTAAATCTGCTGGAAAGTTACATTATTGCCCGGAAGTTCACTGTTGTGGAAGGAGACTTTATGAGTACATCTGAAATAATCTCATCCGGTGTGCCATAGAGGAGTATACTGGGGCCAGTTATGTATTTGATTTATACTTGTGATATGCCATTGAGCAGTAATATTCACATATCTATATTTGCCGATGATACAGCCTGCCTTAGTATGCACAAAAACCCTCCCGAGGCTTTTCGATATCTTCAGCAACATCCCTGCAGAAAATTTGGTGACAATTGATCCAAATGTACTCGTCCTATAACTGGAGATAATGTGGGTGTTATCAAAAATACGTAGTAGTGTATGGTGAAAAAAGTCACATCGTTTAAATGGTGGCATATTGACCATTTTCGTGGTGTATCGTCTTGATCTTGAGCCAATTTAATTCGGACTCGGTCTAGTATGTAGTAAACTGCACTGAACATGTTCGATGTGGTCGAACACAGGACCTATCAAATAGTGTAAATATAATGTTAATTGCTCCCTTCAATGTGACTCTGGGATCAGTCCCGTAACTATACTTAGATATTAACCTAAGCTTAAATGGTATTTATACTTTTGAAATATGAGTGGCCCTGTGGTCGACTGGGTAGTGTGCCAGCCTGTCATGCACGAGGTTGTCGGTTCGAATCTCAAAAAATTTTCAGATTAAAAATAAAATTAAAAAAAAATGTCATTGCATTTGTAACAATAAAAAAATATATAAGCGTTAAATTATTACAGTTAAATGTCGAAATTTTATTTACAAATAATTTATATTATTATACATCGAATAGGTCCCTATGGGATAGTTCAGTGACAAGTCACAAGGTGCATACAAAGTATCAATTAACCCCATCCTAGGCCGTCCCCATGTAAAAGTGACTGGTCCGCTTCATAGGAAGTGTTAGAACTCGGACTGGTCCCTATCACTTGGGGACCGGTCACGTGACTAGTCTTGTGTCAGTTCCATTTCCTGCAGGGTAACTATTACTAAACTTATGTCCGACACTGCTCGGGCCTAATTATATTTTTATATTTAAGATTTGAATACTTATTGTTACTCGTAGTTCATATATGAAGATACAATAAATTAAAATCATGTATAAAAAAAATTATTTTTAAGAAAACAATCCAAAATATCGAAGCTTAAGAGGTTATTTATTTGAACTGCTTTACTATCGTCTTTCTCTATTTCTTTAGTTATCTTTGGTAACCATTTCAATCGTATTGCTTGTAAAACTGGATCTGAGGATAACAATAAGTGAAGCATTAAATCATAATTTTCTGCTAATTTTGAACACTTTCGACTATTAAATAATCTATACTGCTTTACATCTTTGTTTCTTGCTTCTTGAGCTTCTTCTGTAAGTTCTTCCAGAGGTAGGATATTGGTTTCAAGGATGTAGTCTCAGGATCCGCAAAAAAGCATCTAGCAGTATTTCCATTATTCGAGCTACCATAACCCTTAATTGGCTTATCAATTATAAGCCCATGCTTTCTAAATTCATCTTGTATCCTTTTCTTCTCAGTTCTTTGTGTATCTGCTAAGTCTTTGTTGTTTCGTGAGGAGACAGTTTCATTACCTTTGATATTTCTATATTTTATATCATATTATAGATGCAAGTAATACTCCATAAATCTAATGCGAGCATGAAGTGGGGAAATTCCAAATTTAAGGGCTTCCTCTTTTATAGTTTCATCAGATTTATCTTTAAACTCAGAGCTTTTTTTCCCACATATATTGTATTTCCAGTGTAACTTGGTATCCGTTAGGGCATTGGCAATTTTTCCATCTATCATAGTCAATTGTAAATCAAATGTGACATTTATAATGCAGTCAGAAATTTTAACTGCAATGCTTGGTAAGTTCCTTATTCTTCTGATATAGTAACCACAATGTTTTGAGTTTCATCTCTATTTTCTTTCAAAAATTCAAATTTTATTGGTCGACATAATAACTTTGATGCAGGCGTCCTATTTATCCATACGTCTTCAAATGCAGATACAGTGGATGATGATGATGAATTTGTATATAAACGCATTCTAAGAGGTACCAACGTAGACATATATATCGATGACAAAGATATATTATATTCGCTTTGTTGTCTATATTCAGAAAATCCAGTAGTCCCATCACAACCCCATTTACAAATTAATACTAGCTCGGACTTGTGGCATTTGCTTATGTCTTCTTTGCTAAAGGTTGAAATTATCCTAGAAGCAGTATTTTTGAGGAAGCATAACTCAATAGTGGCGCCCGTGCTATTAACGTTCGAAACCGATGGCAAAATTACATCCTTTGTTGCCTTCAATGACTTTGTAGATGAAAAATTTCCCCATTTCTTTTCAGTCATAACTTTTCTTAATATTTCATATTTATTCCTTGTTAGACCCAAGTTTAGAAAAAGGGCTAATGCATCTTCAATATTAAAATCTGTTTTAGATTTAGGCGTTGGTATGCTTTCCACCCATACGTTGTATTCTCTTTGGAGATGCTTTTGGAAGAGCATCTACAATTTTGCCAACTTCCTTCGGTTTGTTCTTTGTTAAGGCACTTCTAAAGACATCCCTTATAAGGCCAAAAGAGTTTTTTTTCAATGAGGTCTTCTTGCTTTCTTTTCTGGCTTCCTGTTTGAAGTTCCTCGTATAATTTATTAGGCCTTCTCAATTGTTTCATACCAATCTGTGTAACTATCTCGGCTTTTAGCCATTGTTCATTTTGTTTTTGGAACTTAGTTTTGTGATAATTTAATTCTTTCATTTTTCTTTCGTACGCTACCAAAAAGTTCTATATTTTTTTAGTAGCATCTTCATTTAGTTTTAATCCAAAGGAGTTGTCAATTATATCTATGATTTTAGAACATTTTTCTTGGCGGAATAAACTAACAGGAACGTATTCCCATAGAAGTTTGCATACCGCGTTATATTTAATACTAATCTCCATAACAGTTCAATATAGAGTGATTATTCTTATAAAAGAACCCTGCGTTTTTATGCAATACAGCATAATTTATAAGCACCTTTGCTAATTTTGTTTAATTACCTAATACTGTGAAGTGTTATTAAGTAGTAGTACCATAATCAGGTAGCACCTCCCGATGTTGCTGTAATAAAATGCGCGAAAACCTTTTTTTAATCCATTAAAAATGTGTGTTGTTATTCGTTAAATGCTTACCTGTTATTAACATTAACTACACTTACATGGAGAAACATATGGTATAATTACCATAAATATTTTTTATTGCGAAAAATATACATAGACTTATTGGATAACATTCCAAATTTATTTTTGTTTTTCTATTTAGGTTGAATTTCAGAATTCATAAAAGTTTTAAACAGCTGATGTGTGAATAAAGGGAAAAAAGTTAAGCGCATTCTACATATTTTTTGAATTGCATTCTACAATCGGATTATCTCGAGATCAGTTAATTATATTGGAAAGTAAAAAGACTCATATGAAAGCTAAAAATGCCAACATAAGAAAAGAAAATTATTTTTATATATATTTTTTATGGTAAAAAACAAAATTTTTCCAAAATTTTGACTTTTTTCAGAAAATTTGCGCGCATTTCAATTTGCTTCATTACAAACACATGAGCAAATTGAAATGCAATGAATCAAACCAATTCAGATATTCCATTTGCAATAAAGTTTCGTATATAAGGCAGACATCTACATCAACTGACACCACACACAGTGGACCAAAACATAGAAGAACGCTGATGAGGAAGGTTTAGTGGCCTTCGAAAACGGCTGGCTGTTCCGTTCAACTATGTGTTGTTGTCAGAATATTTACAACTAACTTTGATGTTATTTGTTCATTAATAATTATCACATGTAATTTGGCTTAAAAAGCGTTACGAACATTAGCCTGTTCTATTCATAAGAATATAGATATCAGGGAGTCATCAAAAAACAGTATCTTCATTTCTAATGCAAAGACCAAATGTGAATGATGACAATCGCAATAATAGCGCCACTGCTGAAGCCGCTTTTGCATATCACACAGTAATTCATGGCCATACCTACGCTTCAGCTGATTGTAGCAGCAAACTTTTCAAAGAAATCTTCCCTGATTCCAAAGTTGCTTCCAATTTTAGTTGCGGAAGAACTAAGTGTTCTAAATTTGCAACCAAATTATTAGCTAAGTATTCCATAGACGCATTAGTGAAATAATTAGATAATAATCATCCCTTTTCTGTTTCAACCGACGCATCCCATCCAATAAGGGAAATATAAAAACGTTCCCGGTAGTGATAAGGTATTTTTCTAAGGAAAGTGGTATAAATTCTAAGCTTCTTAGCTTTTACGAATCTAGTTCAGAATTATCTACTGATATTGCAAATTGTTTAAAGTCGAAATTAGAGAGTTTAAATTTAAATAACATTGCAAGTTTTTGCGCAGATAATGCAAATGTTAATTTATTATTTTATAATATTATTTTATAGTATGATATATTATAATATGATATTGAGTTATTTTTATTAATTTTTTTAATTGTTAGTTTTCTTCAAAATAGTCATTAACATTTTGATCGATTTCTGCTTATACTTCAGTAAATTTTACATTAGATGGCACTGCTTCTTTTTTGGCAGGGGTAACCTTTTTATATCCAGGAAGAACATTCACATTATGATTCTTTAAAGAGCTTCGTAAAATATTATATTTCTCCTTTGGCAATCCCAAGTCTATAAATAACGCTAAGGCTTCTTCTATGCTATACTTTGTGGGTAATGCATTCGGAGGAATTGGAATACTTTCTTTAATCCTTCGTAGTCGATCTGGGCTGGCAAGCTCCACAGCTTTTGTAATATCAGACCTTGATTTATCTTTTACGTACTTAAGACATAATGCTTCTGACAGATTCGATGTAGATATATCTGTTGTAGCATTTTGAAGTTTACGTTTTTTTGTGTACTCCGAACACTCGTTTATCGTTTTAGCAGGCCTTCCTTTTCTGCTGTCAAAGGATGTATGCGGTTCTTCGATGTTTTCAAAAGTTGTTACTCCATTTAGCCGGTCTGAGTACTTTTACATAAAGGTTTTTGTCGTACGGTTTGAGGCAAGCCATTTTCTACGAATATCCAAGAAAACGAAGTGAATTTTGTTTTTAACATCCCTTTCGTGGTATCCTGGTAAGCCGCGCAATTTTTCCACAATAGCCAAATTAAATATATTTTCATTATGTGATTTTCTAAATAACTCGAACAATTCCGAATTTTGAAATGAGATTATGAGTTCTGGTACTGATCACTACTTTTGCAAAGTAAAACCTTAAATGATTGCATTACACAATTGCAGATTAATTTATACCCAAAAATAAAAAGGTTCAAACTACCTTATTTGCGAAACATAAATCTTTGCCACAGTTAACTGGATTATATACAACTGCAGTTTTTATTTTACTTAGTATAAAAACTTAGTTTTAAAACTACCTGCCTTTTTTCATAATGTGTTCTTAAATTTAAATAAAAAAACAAATTGTAATAATTATACCTACCTGATTGACACAGCAAAATATTGTTTATCATTTATATGGGATTCATACTGTGACTTTTTATGGTGACTTTTGAAGACTTTATTGACGAATGGTGTACAAAGTCTATCAACTTAGAGAATTAAAGAAAAATGTAGGGAATAAGTCACTGCGAAAATTTCGTATTAACGAGAAGCAATAAATATTAGTTACAAGTGATGCAGTGAAAACAATTTTATAGAGAGAATAATTTCTTTTCATATTTGGAACGCATCTTTGTTACATATATAAAATAATTTTTTATCTTTTAGTAATAAAATACATTTTATAACATAAAGTACAAGTTATTTTTCTCTTATTTTTGTAAAAAAAGAAAACTAAGATTTGATCTTTCTATACGATTATATATATTTCAATGAAATAAGGCTACATACATATTTATAAGTAGGCACATATCGCTCATTTTCTTCAATAGCGGCACAACTCGAAAAAACTAGTTTTGCAGAAAACGCGTTTTAAGTTTTCAATTTGCATACAACTCAATGGAGATATGAAAAAAACATCTTTTCTCAGGAGGTGATGGTACAAGCTATTTGTATGAAATTTTTACACAAGACAAAATACGAAATGCCGAATCTTTTTGCATTATTAACTAAAAAAACCCATTTTTTGAGTTACTATTGAAGTAAATGAGCGATATGCATACATAAACAAAAATATGTCAATCAGTTCCAATTATATTTACATTTTTATGCTGTAAAATAACATAAAATATAAAAAATATTAAAATTTTGGTAGCTTTTTTCCTTATTTGGCAATTTTTTTTTTAATTTTGGTTGTAAAAATATCTTGGCTGTGGCAGCGCTGGCTATAAGATTGTAACATCTTTCTTAAAATTTCAAGAAAACCTGTCATTTTTTGTGGCCCAATTTAGCTTAATTATTTAAAGTACTGTGTAGTTAATATGCTAAGAAAATATGGGCGTGACCATTTTTGCCCATTTTTAGATATTCTCTATTTTATTTGTAAAAAGTACCTAAATATAGGGTGTCTGAAAAACGGCAACTGCCGAAAAAGTAGGGTATCTGGTTGACATTTTATTACTTTTTATAATAAACAATAAATATACCTTTAAAACAATACCAAAAAAGTAGAGATCACATGGCAATATTTCTGACACTTCAATTCTAAAATGTTTTTTTTTTCTCAAAATCATAATTTTTTTGGACTTTCTAAAAAACTGTCGACTTTAAGCAGCTCCACCAGCTATAATTCTTATCCAATTAAGAAAAACGTTTTTGAATTCTGATCAGCAAAAAGGTCTTTATACGATGTGTTCATTCATTTTACAAAATTTTGTCATCAAATTTTGTATTTTTGCCACGGTTTTTGGGAAAAGGCGCCACAGTGCGGCGATAAGATGCATAATTTTGGATAGTTTGATGTTTGAACAACGCAAAAGAGATATGTGAACGTTAATCTGTGAAAAAACTGGTTTTTTAAAAATTGTATTTTACAACGTTATTCGCGGCTGTGCTTCAACTGTTTGCACTAAAATTGAAAAGGGGCTTCATGAAACAAGTCTCGCAAGTTTGCCCAATTGCACAAATTGCAATTTTAAGAGTTTTCATGAAACCCCTTATTATTTATTTGTGATTAAAAATCAATTTGCACTACTTATCACGTCAACGATTGAAATATTATCTACAAATCAGCAAAACACATATGACGATTTCTGTCAATTGTGCGTATTTTGAGACAAGACAACAGCTGAATTGTTAAGTTTTGTGCTGCGTTCAAAAAACTGTCTGCCAAAAATTTACAGCACTCAAAAATAGCTGAAGACAGTAACAATGACACATACAGTAATAATTGAGGAGCTAGCAAACAAACACAGACTCTTCCCCTAACTTTTTTTACGGGAAAGTCAAATTAGTGAACTACATACATGGAGACAAGTAAGGAAAAGTCAGTTTTCGTTATTTTTTAAGGTACGATCGAACTGGTGTTAAATGAAGGTATTTCGTGACTTCATAGATGTGTACATGAAGAGCCCGAAAAAATTAACAACAAAATCATTTACTGAGGATATGTCTAGTTTTGCTCGCCAGCTCCTCAATTTATGTAGCCGCAGCTCAGCTTCAGCCGGGGCTGCGGCTGTTTAAACTTATATACATAGCTGCAGCTCAGCTTCAGCAGTTTGACTGAAAAATTCACAGCTTTTTAATGCTGCTATTGCGAAGCGCGTGCCGAAAATATCGAGAAAAATAAATTATTTTAAGAAATTGTCGCGTATTGGCTTCTTTGATTGCCGCTCGACATTGGACATGGCTGTCTATCAACCGTTTACGTGATTGCCGTACCAGAATTGCATTTGATTGCTGCAAATCAGCACAATATTGTTCTCGATTGTCGTATGGGCCAACAAACTGTGAAATCACACGATTGACATGTATGTCAATAAAAGTTCACGTGAAATGTGTTCCCTTTCCCTAAAATTGTGATAGCCAATATCTGCGTTGTTGTTGTGTCAGTACAATATTTTCTTATTTTGTTCACTATTTTCGCCTTTTATTGCCGATTGGTCCAATAAATGGTGCATTGCGGCAATCATGAGATCCTACCTTAATACTTCATAAAAAATAATAGCAAACTAATGAATAATAATTTTATTTAAATGATAAATTAAATAAACGATAACTAAAAATGTCAAAGAAATCAATGTGAAAATTTGCATAGTATTAGTTGCTTTTAGCAAAACAGGCATTTCAAAATTTTATTACTAACTTATTTCTCCGAGGAGCGTCTACCAACCCACTAAAAGAAAATAGCAGCTCAACTGGGGCAGTAGATGGTAAAGGTATGTAAAATTTAAATGCTCAATAGTCAAATGTGATGCTGTTTGCTGCAAGGGCTAGTTAATATTGTTTCAGGGCTAGTTAATATTGCTTACATGCCAAATTTTTCGTAAGAAATAATTAATGTTGCTCACAGTTTTCACAAATTTGAACAGAGTACTATGCTATAGGCATAGTAGGAAAGTTCAAGTGATGAAAGCATAGTCACTGGTCACTGAACTATACCGACTTCAGCAGATACTAATCCTAATGTAACATCAGAGCGCCCTCCTTCGTTGTGTAGCAAAATCATCGGCGAAGTAAAATAATCAATAAAATGGCTACAAGACACAGCTTCAAAAAATTAATACGCCCCATTTAACATCAGAGAGGCGCTGCAACACTGCATTATTAAAAACGTGTGAAAAGCAGAGTTGTAAAAGAATGAAGCTTTCCTCTATCTCTTCTTTCACCACCTGTCTTCTCTCTCACTATCCCTTTCCTAAAGAAGGTAACACCTTGTATTACCAGTAGGCATTAATTGCCTGAGTGTTACTTCTCTTTAAAAAAAAAAAAAAAACGAAGTTTGACTGCAAGATGAGACATGCCTGTAATTAAGATCACTTCTATAAAAATGTTTGCGTTAAAATAGTTGCGAGTACAAATTAAATTTAAACCTTTGAAAAAAGTTAGATGAGATTACGTATAAGTTGTCGATATATTATAAAAATGCTTATTTTCCTAATTTCATTCCAATCGTTTCAGGAAAGCTAGTTTCAATGTTGATTGCACCTTAAAAGTTTTCAGTAATTTCATTGATTGGAAATTTTTTCAAGCAATATTTGTTTATTAATATTACATTAACTGGCAATACCAATGAATTTTTTTTTGTGATTGCAATAATATTTTTTATCAATAAATTTGTAGAAAAAATATTGCAATAAAAAGTTTTGCAATTTTATTGATTGCTATTGCAAACCTGATTTCAATAAATTTTTATTGCAATACCTCCATCTATTGTCCTTACCATGTCCAACTATCCAATATGCAAATCGGCACTTTTCAGGAGAGCGAAAATGTCTATTCAATTGTGGAGTCTAAATCAGCGCATTACTAAATGCGTATGGTATTAAGTTTTTTTAGATAACTTGTTTTTTCTTACCAAAAAATCACACTCGTCACCTTGCATCGCAGTGATTTTCAATGATTTTCCTTGATTCGCTGTTTTGAATGATCGAATATGGCATTTTGAATAGTTTGCTATGTAATAATTTTTAATGGTTCATATTCGACATTGTCAAAACAGAATAAATGCAAATAATAATAATAAAAAAACCTAATTCATTGAACCAGTTCATTAAGAATGTAAGTATACACAAATTCAAATAAAATAATTAATTTAAAAAAACAATCAATAGTCTTGATCATCTTAATAACTAATGGATCACCTTAATACTTGAGCGCTGTCCGTCCGTGTGGTGGACGTGAAAATGGTTTTCCGAAGCTCCCAGAAAATCTAGATACTTTGGTCTTGAATTTGTGTATTAGAAATGGTCCAAAATAGATTGCAAAATCAGCGAAACCGAGCAGAAGGTTTCAGAGCTGGAAAACTTAAACTTGATTTTGCCATATAAAAGTAACTAGATAACTTTAATTTGAAATTTATTTGCTGGTGGTTCAGCGACGTCTGTATGCATTTCATTGTTGCTGTAACAAATCGTCAGTAGACTTCAACCACACATTTTGAACAGTCACAAACCTCATATCTTATGTACAGACTTTCAAAAACTACTTGAGAATTCACAAATAATAATATTTCTGAAAATTACAAAAGAAAAATAAGCAACAATGAAATGTGTTTATACATATCGATGTCTATAGACATCGCTGAACCACCAGCAAATAAATTTCAAAATAAAATAACCTTAAGACAATATGTCGAATAATAAATTTCTTAAATGTAACTAGATAACACAAATTTTTTGCTTTTTTGTTAAATAAACTTATTTTATATTTCAGTACGAACTAATTTTTTATTAAAAATATAAACATAAAATAAAAAAGGCGTTTCCAGGTTTGGGAACTTTAACTTTCTTGTTAGATAAAAATAACCTACTAAAACTAATTTTTCCTTTTTTTCTATAAATTAAACATATCTTATATTCTTAAAAGAAAAATATTGGTGTAATAAATCAGAAAAATTAAAAGGAATGATTCCAGGGTTGGGAAACTTACACTTTTTGTGATATATAAAAGTAACTAGGTCTAATAATTTTTTGTTATATTTTAATTTATATATATATATATATTTGGAAAGAAAAGTGGGGTATAGAAAATTAGAAAAACAAAAACCACCGCTCCGCAGATTTGGAATTTAAACTCTTTTTTATATTAAAGTAACTAAATAAAACTAGTATTTTACTTATTTCTTTTTCTTTTCTTTTTTGTTCACTTAACATATTTGATATATATTTTTAAGAAACAAGATTGGTGTAAGAAACCAAAAAAAAATCTAAAAGGATGATTCCAGGGCTGGAAAAGTACACTTTTTTGATATATAAAACTAATTAAATAAATCTAGTTATTTCTTTGGTAATTAAATATATTCTATATTTTAGAAGAAAATAAATTAGTACTCGTATTAAAACCAAAAAAATTTAAATTATGGTTCCAGGGATGGAAATTAAAAAAAAATGGGTAAAAACAATACCAAAAATTATTTTGTTTCATGCTTTAGAAAGATCTTTATACAAGCAAATTCTTTAGTCGAAAAAAACCAAGAGGTCACTTACTAAAAATTGCACTGTAGCAAAAAATTATAAATTTTATCACAACACAAATATGTACTTATGCATGTATGTAATTATGTATGTATCTGTATAATACATATACATATTTTTTTCTCATATGTATATATATTTATTGTATCTTCAAAAATGAACTAACAATAAGTAATCAAATCTTAAATCTAAATATAATTATTAGGCCCGACCAGTATCGGACATAAACTTAGTGATAGTTATAAAAAATACATAAGTAGTGATAATCAAAAAGGAATAACAGAAGTATTTTTAAGCAGTCCCATCTGGAGTGTTGAGTATAAGAGCCCTTGTGTCCCTCTTTCTTTCAGTAAAGTTCAAAATATTACGGGCAAGCGAATTAGAATGTGACTCGAGTTTAGTTAAATATTTGCCTGCAATTTTGCAATTTCTTCAGTCACTAGTGGCATATTTAAATCACGATGTATATTTGAATTTTTTATGTACCATGGAGCCGATGTTATCAAACGTAAAATTTTGTTTTGCCTACGTTGGATTTTCTCAATATTTGAAGCTGAAGCAATACCCCATAGCTGAATTCCATATCACCATATTGGTTTGAAAAGCGACTTGTATATCAAAAGTTTGCAGTCTAGGCTGAGTGTTGAATTTCTGCCAATTAACCAAAATATTTGAGTTAATTTAAGTGTTATTTGGGTTAACTTAGACTCAATATGATATTTCCATCTAAGCCTTAGATCAAGGTGTATACCAAGGTATTTCACTTGAGAATGTTGAGGAATATTTTGATTGTTCATTCAAATGGGAGAACAATTTCCTGTTATTAACGTAAATGATATATGGACACACTTTTGTTCATTTACTTTAATTCTCTCTAAGTTCAACCATATTTCAAGCTGTGTAATGTGTTCTTGGAGATTGCGGAATGCCTCATCAGGGTTTTTGTGAATACTTATGCAGGCTGTATCATCGGCAAATGTAGAAGTGTGGATGTTATTGCTCACAGGCATATTAAAAGTATATATTAAATACAAAACTGGCCCCAGAATACTACCCTGTGGCACACCGGAAGATATAAATTCGGGCACACTTGTGAACTCTCCTTCCACAACAGTGAACTTCCTATCAATAATATAACTTTCCAAAAGTTTTGTATGTTTATTGGTAGGTATGTCTTCAATTTTAAAACTAGGCCTTCGCGCCATACTTTATCAAATGCCTGAGAAACATCAATCAAAAGGGCAGAACAATACTTTTTTTCTTCAAATGTCCTCCTTACAACTTGAACCAATCTATGCGTTTGCTCAATAGTGCTATGCTGACTTCTGAAGCCAAATTGACGGTCCATGATGCAACCACTATCAGCTAAAATTGTGGACAATTTAGTCATGAGCAGCTTTTCGAAAAGCTTTGAAATTGTTGACAGTAAGCTTATAGGCCTATATGACTCAGCCTTGGTAAGATCCTTGCCTGGCTTTTGAATCATTTTAATCTTGGCAAGTTTTCAGTTATATGGAAAATACTGAATTCGTAAAATGGCATTAAAAATAAATAGCAAAATTCTTATTGCAACGGTAAATTCATCAGCATCTTGTTACTAAGGCCATCAATACTCGGAGCTTTCTTCGGGTCGAGTTCAACAATTATTTTTTGTAGTTCACGCATCTTAAACCTTAAGGGTCGGGTGGGTAGAGAGACTATACTCGGTAAATCTGAAGCAACCGTACATGAATTGGGAGTGAAGACAGATTTTAAATGCTCAGAAAATAAGTTACCTTTCTCACTATCGCTTCTTGCCCAGCCTCCGGTCGAAGAGCGCAGTGGTGATTTAAGATCAACGGGTCTTTTAAGATTTCTAGTAGCGCGCCATAAAGAGTAATTAGATGTTGACGTTACATCAAGACCTTCTATATAATTTTCCAGTAGTGCAGTCTTTTCCGACGATAGCAGCTCTTTTAATCGTTTAGTACATTCTTTAAGTCTGATTTTATTTAGGGGTGATCGATGTTGTTGCCATTCTCTTCTAGCTCTCCTTTTTTCACATACTAGACGTTCAATTTCCGTAGAATAAATTCTATTAAAGCCAGTCTGCGGATAGGATGTAGTGGCATGTTCAGCAGCCTGTTTAATATATTCGTTAAGATTGACAATATTAAATTCAATATCATCAGATGATCTTAGCTGAATGTTTTCTACCCAGTGACTACTCACATATTTTTTGAATCCTAGCCAGTTGACCTTATTAATCCTTTTCACATATGAGTTAGTTAAATCACTCCTTAGTGGGTTGAATATTGTAACTATTGTGGGAGAGTGATCGGAGGACAGATCTAGAGAGCCCTCTACGTGACTTAAGTCCCTATGAATATTTTTCGTGACGCCAAAATCTATAACATCTGGAATTTTTTTTGCGTCAGCAGGCCAATAAGTAGGATCCCCACTCGAAATGACATCTAAGCTCATTTTTGAAATTGTATTAAATAACGCTCTACTTCTAGGTGTAACAAGACGTGAGCCCCAGTACGTATGTTTTGCATTGTAGTCACCAGCTGTCACTAAGCAAGAACCAAGCGATTTGTAGAACTTTTCATACTGATCTTCGGTAACTGAAAATCTTGGAGGTGAGTAAATTGATGATATCACGACTTAATTAGAATTGCTGATCCACCGCATGCTCTCCCTCTCGGGTCTTTTGAATCATATAGAGTGTAACCATTTATTTTAAAGCAGCTTCTCGAAGTCAAGTGGGTCTCAGAGACCAACGTTATATCAAAATTTTTTTCCGTGAGGAAGTGCTCAAGTTCATTTTTATGTTGGCGAATGCCGTTTGCGTTACAGAAACATAGTTTTAACGTGTTTATGGCTTGTTAACTAATGCTTGAAGCAGAGTATTCTGCAATCTCAGCATTTTTTTCATCATGGTAGTCGTATTTGTTGTAAAATTATTTATAGTTAGCACCAGATTATCAATAGTAGCTTCAAGACGACTAAAGTTAAAGCTAGAGTTTGCATTCGTTGACTCATTTTGCGGTGGAACATTTTGTGTGGGAATAGGATTAGTCTTAGCAGCATCGGCAAATTATACACGTGAAGTAACTAGTTGGCTAGTTTGAGGAAGAGTGGCGGAGTAATCATTTGCTGATTGAACTGGAGCTAATTTTGGTTTTTGACCCACAGCCTGTTTAACGAAAGAATATACAGGGCATCCTCTGTAGTTAGCAGTGTGATTACCTCCACAATTACTGCATTTTTTTCTGATTGATCTTTTGGATTAGTACAGCTAGCAGTACCATGCAATTCACCGCAAATAACCCGAACAATGATATTCTAAAATTACAAATTTTTCTTTACAAATAAAATGGTTTACAAAAACGTATCTTTTCTCAGAGTAAAAAAGGAAGTAAGAAAAAGGTGCGAAGAGTAAGCATGTTAAAAGTTAAGCAGTGCTGCCACATACTGTTGCATAGACAATTATGTCTTTTATTTTGATAACACAGAAAAAGTTAAAGATCATTTGAAGTAATGAAATTGAGACCAATAATTTAGGCTAAAATAAAAATGTAGAAAATTTAATTTTGGAATCAAAATTGGATTTTGCATATTTCGAAAAGTATTGAAGGTATGAAAATAATTTTTTGACGGTTCGCAAGGCTAAGTGTGTACTATTTAACCGAATGAAAATGTTGCCAAATATATATTTTTATAAAACAATTTTTTTATTGGGAAAAATTGTGTTTGAACAATTTTTGCATTTTTAGAAAATCTCCTCTCCTGCCTACATTTATGTGTATGATGTCAAAGGATTCTTACAGGTTACTTAAAACAAGTTTATTTTTAATAAAAAATCAAAAAATTTACAAAAACGAGAGTAAAATTTTTTTGCCACATCCAAAAATTAGATTTTTTGCAAAAAAAATTCTAATTTTCGAACAATGCTGGATGTAGGGTGCACTCAAAACTCTCTAGAATTTAATTTACAGTCTTTCTTAATGCCTCTTCTGTCAGAAACAATAAAAGTTTTAATCAAATATATAATACTTTTTTTAATATTCCGTTGAATAGACAATTATGTCTTCTATTTTGATAATAGAGAAAAAGTTAAAGAATATTTGAAGTAAAGAAAATGAGACCAATAATTTAGGCAAAAATAAAAAATTTACAAAATTTAATTTTGGAATCAAAATTTGATTTTACATATTTCAAAAAGTATTGAAGGTATGAAATAAACTTTTTTAGGGTTCGCAAAGCTAAATATATAGTACTGAACCAAATTAAAATGTTTCCCAATATATAATTTTATAAAACTATTTTTTTATTGGGAAAAATTGTTTTAGGAAAATCTCCTCTCTAGCTAGGCTTGCCAAATCTAATTTGCCAAAAAGCTTGACATTGACCAAAAAAAAACTTGACAAATAAAAACACTCATAATATTGTTTTTTATTAAATTTTTTTCATAAAAATTATTAGAATAAGAACAAAAGTATCATGAAAAGTAAAAATAATAGAAACAATATAAAAGAAACAAAAAATAATATAACAATAAAAATTCAGTCTTTATATATGTATTTTAAAGAAAACTCGTTACTCGTTAAAACAAATTAACAAACAAAAATATAAACTCAATTTTTTTCCAAAAACTTCAATGTACGTATTGCAACTCAGCTGTTCAATGTTGTTAATTTACTAGTATTGAGTAATGGGATAAATGTCAGTGTTGGCACTTTTATTATAATTGTACAGAAAGAGAACTATATTCTTTAAACTATAATTGCACAGAAAAAAATATGTATCATATTAGTCCTTAGTTCAATTGATAGTAAAAATATGGGCTTTAGATTTGTTTTTTAGAAATATAAACTTATTTTTATACACTTTACCAAAAATGGAAAAGGGTATATATAGGTTTGTCATTCCGTGTGTAATTTCCATAATTTTAATTTGCGACCAAAAAAATATATATATTCTGGGTCCTTATGAATAGCGAAGACGAATAAGCGATGTCCGTCTGTCCGTCCATCCGTCCGACCGTCCGTCCGTCCGTCCGGTGTACGTGAAATAGGTTTTCCGAAGCTCCCAGAAGAGCTAGAGACTTCGTTCTTGGACTGGTGTATCAGAAATGGTCCAACTTAGATTGGTATTGAAATTCAGCAAAATTGAGCAGACGATTGCAGAGTTGGAAAGCTTAAACTTAATTTTGCCACATAAAAGTAACTACCGAAAACAAATTTTTATTTTTTTTTAATAAATCAATTTATTTTACACTTCAGTACGACTAAAATTGGAATTTTAAATTAAAAAAATATAAAAAAATAAAAAGACGTTTCCAGGGTTGGAAAACTTTAACTTTTTGTGTTATGTAAAATTAACTATGTCTAAAATTATGCAGGGTATTTTCTCGAGAACCGTAAGAGTTAGAGACCTGAAATTTGGACACAGTGTGTAGACCTTTGGCCGCTACAACAACATATACATCAGAATTGGAAATTAAAGGGTGTTCCAAAACGAGCATCGAAAAATGTTAAAATCCCAAATAATTGTATGTATATACACCTGAAATTTGTAAGGTTAGTGTATTTTTATACAGACTACAAAAATTAACACTAAAATTTCAAAAAATTTAAATTAAAGGGTGTTCCATCAGTGAATGCAATTTTGACAACTTGCTGTATCTGGGAAACCGTAAGAGCAAAACTCTTGAAATTTTCAAAAACGGTAAAACTACAAAATCAAAAAATTATAAAATCGCCAAACCGAAAAAAATCGCCAAAAACAAAAAAAAATTGCCAAAATGCAAAAAGCACCAAATTACAAAAATAATGTCTAAGACTAAAATAAATCGCGAATAACCGGAAAAATTGCTAAAATGAAAAAAAATCGCCAAAATGAAAAAAAACGCCAAAATGAAAAAAAAAATCGCCAAAACGAAAAAAACCCCAAAAAACAGAAAAAATCGCCAAAATGCAAAAAACCCCCAAACACAGGAAAAAATCGCCAAAATGAAAAAAAATCGCCAAAATGAAAAATATATCCAAAATGGAAAAAAAGCCCCAAAAAAAGAAAAAAATCGGCAAAATAAAAAAAAAACGCCAAAATGAAAAAAAATCGCCAAAATGAAAAAACCCCAGAAAAAAAAATAATTGCAAATATCCGAAAAAAGTCGCCAAAATAAAAAAAAAAACGCCAAAATGAAAAAAATACCGCAAAAAATAAAAAAATTGCAAAAATCCAAAAAAATCGCCAAAATGAAAAAATCTCCAAAATGAAAATAAACCCCCAAAAACGGAAAAAATCGCCAAAATGAAAAAAAGCCCCAAAACCAGAAAAAAATCGCCTAAATGAAAAAAATAGCCAAAATGAAAAAAGAATCGCCAAAATGAAAAAAATCTTTCAATGAAAATAAACCCAAAAAAAAAACAGAAAAAAAATCGCCAAAATGAGAAAAAAGCGACAAAACTGAAAATATCTTTTAAACTGAAAAAAAACTTAAAAAAAGCCACATTAAAAAATGCTCAGAACCGAATGTGCGGAACCCTTTGTGCGCGAGTCAAAGTCTCACTTTACTGAATTTTTTAATATTAAAGGAATTAAATGAAACTAAGTTTTTTCTTATTTCGTTTTTGCTTCGTTTACTTAACATATTTTATGTATTTATTAAAGAACTAGATTGGTATCAATAATCAGAAAAATCCAAAATTATGACTCCAGGGTTGGAAAACTTACACTGTTTGTGTTATGTATAATTAAATACGTCTAAATATTTCATTTTTCCTTTATAAATTAAATATATTTTATGCTTTTGAAAGAAAAAATTGGCGTAGAAAACTATAAAAATGAAAACCAAGGCTCCAGAGATGGAAACTTTGAACTTTTTTTGATAATAGAGTAACTAAATAAAACAAAGTTTTTTCTTTTTTACTTTTTGCTTTGTTCACTTAATATATTTTAAGTATTTTTTAAAGAACTAGATTGGTATAAGGAATTAGAAAAATCCTAAATTATGGTTCCGGGGTTGGAAAACTTACACTTTTTGTGTTATGTAAAATTAAATAGTTCTAAAAAGTTTTTTCTTTTCCTTTATAAATTGAATATATTTTATGCTTCTGAAAGAAAAGTTTGGCGTATAAAATTTGAAAAATTAAAATTACAGCTCCAACGATGGAAACTTTGATTTTTTTAAATATTAAAGTATAAAATTAATTTTTTTTATTTATTTGTTGACTTAATACACTTTATTAATTTTTTAAATCAGAAAAATCTAAAAGGTTGATTCCTGGGTTGGTAAATTAATTGTTTTTTATACAAAAGTAACTAGGTCAAGATAGTGTTTTCTTTTTGTTTACAAGTTTTATACACTTTATGACTTAGAATGAAATAGTTTGGCATAGAAATTAGAAAAATAAAAGACATAGCTCCAGAGCTGGAAAACTTAAATTTTTTCTGGTATATAAAACTAATTATTTCTTTGGTAATTCTATATTTTATAAAGAAATAAATTAGTATTAAGAAACTCAGAAATATGGTTACAGGGTTGGAGCTTAAAAAAAAGTTTCGGTAAGAAAAATAACCAAATATATTTTTTTTTTTCAGTTAAACAGATTTCATGTTTTAGGAAAATCATTATTCAAGATTTTTTATACATGGTTAATTTTTTGATGGATATCTAATCTAATTGAAGTATAAACGATGGTTTGTGCTTATTGTGCTCTCAGCATAATAACTATTAATTTTTAGTAACTGGAGATAAAACTAAAATTTATCGCTAAAGATAAATTAAAGGACATGTTCCGTTTCATTTTCCTGATACCTTTCCTTTCTGCTGAACAAATTTCAAAAAAATCCTGTAGGAATAAAACGTTTACATAATACCACGATGTATACCATTTGCAATGGGAACTTTAAATCAAGACACTAAGCAGTTTTGCAACATCAATGATTATTAAATACGGGAAAATAAAAAACAAGTTAGTTTACTTGATATGGAGGTGCAATACTAAGAATATTTTAGAGTTATTAAATAGCAGCAGGGTTTTTCAACATCTCGAGAGCGAGTAAATAAGCTCCATTTTTTGGTATTGTATTGACGTGACGTCGATGTTGACTGAAATAAGAATGAATGTAAAATATATCTTAACCACAGAGTGTAGAGTAAAATATTCAACTATTGCTAATATCGAAAAGAAAATAATTTAATCAAATTTTTTAATCGAAAAATACTGAAAAGTTACTTACTATTAATTGCTTTAGAGAAAAAAAATTATAAATTTTATCAGAAAACAAATATGTATGTATGTGTCTGTATACTATATATATGAACGTACGTTGGTAAAGGGTATTTAAGATTCGGCACAGCCGAATATAGCACTCTTACTTGTTTTAAGTATTATTACACAGCTCGAATAAATTTGAGAAAAAAATTAACTTACAAAAAAGCTTGACAAATCACTTTTTCACTTGACACTTGACGCGCATTACAAAACTTGACAATCAGGCCAAATCAGGCCCATCTGGCAAGCCTATCTCTAGCCTACATTTATGTGTATGATGTCAACAGGTTCTTACAGGTTACTTAAAAAATTTAATTATAATAAAAAACCAAAATATTTACAAAAACAAGCGTGCATTTTTTTGCCAAATCCAAAAATTAGATTTTTTCCAAAAAAAAAATTGCTAAACTTCGACCAATGCTGGTGCACCATCAAAACTCTCTAGAATTTAATTCACAGTCTTTCTTAATGCCTCTCCTCTCAGAAACAGAAAGTTTTTATATTTCTTAAGCTTGAGATCTTATTTTTTATAAAAAGAATTAACAAATTTTATAAAAAAATAAGATCTCAAGCTTAATAAATATAAAAACAAATTTTAAACAAAAAGATCGAAGAAATTTAACCAAAATTTTTATCAAATACTAAATTTTTTTTTAAATACTATAAAAAAATTAAGAATACTTTTTTCACAAAATACAGTCAAATCCCGATAATTCGTACCACGATAAATCGTAATTCCCGATAATTCGTAATAAACAGTCGGTCCCTTGAAAAAATCTCGTTAATTCGTAAAATTTCCATACATTTTGGTCCCCTCGATAATTCGTAATTTTTTTTTCAAATAAAATCTCCTTTAAAAAAAACCAAAAACAAATGATGAGTAAGAGTACGGATAAAAAGCGGGTCGTAATATACGCCCAAACGTCGGTGGCTGAATTGACTGCGTCCACCGGCGGGCACAGGGGAAGTAATGATCCTCTGCGTGTCGCCAGCGGTCAAACCTCTTCTGTGATGGAAACAGGTCACAGCAGTTGTAGTGCTACTGAAAAGTCGGATACTAATACATCCAAGAACGCGGAACACTCAAGTGCCTCGATAGATTCAGGATCGGACCTTGAAAACGTTACCTGCGTCAACCTTCAATCAGAGATCAAGCTCTTGAATATTCCGGGATCTTCCACCTCAACTCCAATTAAAAGAGAGAGAGTTCCGAAGAACAAGGAGGCTATTAAGGCTCTCTCAGAATACAAAGCGGCGGTACGGATTGTACACCTCCTTGGCTTACAGAAAGATCTGTCTTCTGTACAGTTAGACAGACTTAAGTGGGCTAAGGTAGCAGTGAACAAAGGCCTTGAACACTTCGCTGATAAGAAACGGTTTGAGACCACTGACCTCAGAAAGTGACAAAATGAATAGATCGGTTGATGGCTCACAGTCGACTGCAAAGAGGACATTCTTTGTAAGCGGAATGGCAAGATGGCATGGGGTGTAGGTAGTGTCTACCTACGTCTGAAGAAGAGACACCCAAATGACCAAAATGACAATACCATAAAAGCCGAAGAATTGGAGAGCGAATTGGCAGCTGCTACAACCGGCTTAAAGTTGGAGGAGCCGAGACGAGAGATCCCATACCCAGATATGGACTCCAGAAAGGTAAGCTTGGATGATGGAGCTGAAAATCCTTCAAGTGAACCTCTAACACTGTAAACTAGCGTCTACTGAGCTTCTCCTTACCTTAGAGGAGAGCAATTATGACGTGGCATTAGTCCAGGAGCCGTGGATCTCATCGGGAAACAGGGTTTCTGGGCTAAAGTTACGTAACTACCATACATACTTCTCAAAGACGGTAAGCAAGATACGATCAGCTATCCTAATTAAGAAGAACTTTAATTCATATATTTTGTATAATTACAGTACTGACGATTTAGTTGTTGTGGCGGTAGATGGTGACAAGGATGAGTCAATACTCTTTGCGTCATGCTACATGCCACATATAATTGAGGCACCTCCACTGGAGCTCCAAAGGCTCGTTAAAGAAGCCTGCGAGAAAAAACAAAAACTGGTGATAGGCACAGACGCTAACGCACATCATACTGTATGGGGAAGTAAGGACATCAATGAAAGAGGTGAGTCACTTATTCAATTCATACTGCAAACTGACCTTGTAATTGTAAATAGAGGGAAGGAACCTACTTATATAGGAACTACCTCATCGAATGTATTGGACTTAACACTTGTTAACAATGAAGATATTGTAGTAAAGGATTGGATGGTGCTTAGACAGCCGTCCTTCTCTGACCACCGCTACATAGCTTTTAAAATTTTGTCTGAAGTTTCAAAGCTTAGCAAATTATATAGGAACCCACGCAATACTAGGTAAGATTATTACGGAAAGAACATCGAAAATAATCTATATAGTGCCAAACCGATTGAGAGTGAGGCTGATATTGAAAAGTCTGTTAATTGCTTAACGAAAGCCATAACAAAATCGTATAAATCAGCATGTCCCCTCTCGCGCCTAAAACGTAAATCTAGACCACCATGGTGGAGTAGTGATCTAGACGCGCAAAGACGTGACCTGCGTGAGTTCTTCAGATTGGCTAGATACATAGACCAATTTGAGTGCTGGAGGGACTACAAAAAAGCACTGAAATCGTTTAAAAAAGAGGTAAGAAAGGCCAAGAAAAATTCATGGAAGAATTTTTGTGGCAATATGGAAAAAACTACGGATACGGCCAGAATGAGGAAGCTGCTTGCAAGCAATCCATCAGTGCCTAGCACAATTTTTAAAATCAACGGCGATTGGACTAGTTGCAGCCGAGAAACGCTGGAAGTTCTCCTGGATACACATTTCCCAGGTTGCACGGAGATCTCCCCTCGCTCAGAAATGACAATTGAATTGAATACTGAGAATTGTGAAGTCATTTCCTTTAATAAAGTGGAATGGGCAATCGATTCCTTTAAACCATATAAATCACCAGGACCAGATAGTATTTTCCCAGCTTTACTACAACGTGGTACTAGGAATATTTAGAGGATGCCTTAGACTGAATTATGTGCCAAAATCATGGAGGATAGCCAAGGTTGTATTCATACCAAAGGCAGGTAGGAACAACCACATGTATCCAAAAGACTTTAGGCCTATCAGTTTGACGTCTTTTCTACTGAAAACGTTAGAGAGAATTTTGGATATACACATCAAAGAATTTGTATATCCAAATATCCTGTCCTCCGACCAACATGTATACACAAAGGGCAAATCGGTTGAAACAGCACTTCATAATGTTGTTGAACTAATCGAAATATCGCTACACTATAAGGACTTTGCTATAGGGGTCTTTCTGGACATCGAAGGCGCTTTCAATAATGTCTCTGCGGACGCAATTATGGAAAGTGTAAATCGTTCCGGTGCTCACTCGCAGGTCAAAAACTGGATAGGCAACCTATTAAAATGTAGAATAGTATCTGCGGAATTAGGCAATGCCAATGTTAACAAAGAAGCTAAGAGAGGAACTCCCCAAGGTGGTGTTCTATCGCCACTTCTTTGGACGCTGGTTGTAAATGAAATGCTCATGGAATTCGAAGGTAAAGCAGCTAGGATTACAGCATATGCGGACAACATATCTATCATCATAACTGGTAAGTTCCTCGACACAATTAGCTCCCTAATGGAATCCTCGTTGAGGGATATTCATAGATGGGCAACGCGGTTAGGGTTAAACTTAAACCCAGGAAAAACTGACCTTGTGCTTTTTACTAATAGGAAAGTCAAGGAATGGAGAACACCAAAATTAGATGTACCGGTCGAAGAACGCAGTGGTGATTTAAGATCAACGGGTCTTTTAAGATTTCTAGTAGCGCGCCATAAAGAGTAATTAGATGTTGACGTTACATCAAGACCTTCTATATAATTTTCCAGTAGTGCAGTCTTTTCCGACGATAGCAGCTCTTTTAATCGTTTAGTACATTCTTTAAGTCTGATTTTATTTAGGGGTGATCGATGTTGTTGCCATTCTCTTCTAGCTCTCCTTTTTTCACATACTAGACGTTCAATTTCCGTAGAATAAATTTATTAAAGCCAGTCTGCGGATAGGATGTAGTGGCATGTTCAGCAGCCTGTTTAATATTTTCGTTAAGATTGACAATATTAAATTCAATATCATCAGATGATCTTAGCTGAATGTTTTATACGCAGTGACTACTAACATATTTTTTGAATCCTAGCCAGTTGACCTTATTAATCCTTTTCACATATTTTTTTTTTTTAATGCATGATTTTTATTTATTGTATCTTCATATATGAACTAACAATAAGTATTCAAATTTTAAATCTAAAAAATATAATTAGGCCCGACCAATGTCGGACATAACCTTAGTAGTAGTTATATTTACTACATATGTAAGTAGTGATAATCAAAAAGAAAAAAATAAAAGTATTTTCAAGAAGTCCCATCTGGAGTGCTGTGAATAAGAGCCATTGTGTCCCTCTTTTTTAGGCGGATGTGTCCAGTAAAGTTCAAAATATTACGGGCAAGCGGATTAGGATGTGACTCGAGTTTTGTGAAATATTTGCCAGCGTATTTTGCAATTTCTTCAGTCACTAGTGGCATATTCAAATCACGATGTATATTTGAATTTTTGATGTACCATGGAGCCGATGTTATCATGCGTAAAATTTTATTTTGCCTGCGTTGAATTTTCTCTACATTTGAAGCTGAAGCAGTGCCCCATAGTTGAATTCCGTAGCACCATATTGGCTTTAAAAGCGACTTGTATATTAAAAGTTTACAGTCTAGGCTAAGTGTTGAATTTCGACCAATCAGCCAATCTACCTGAGTTAGTTTAAGTTTCATTTGAGTTAACTTAGAATCAATGTGGTGTTTCCATGTAAGTCGTCGATCAAGGTGTATACCAAGATATTTCACATGTGAATGTTGAGAAACAGCTTGATTGTTAATCCGAATGGGGAACAAGTATCTCTTCGTAAAGTAAATGTTACTTGAACACACTTTTGTTCATTTACCTTGATTCTCCATAAGTTTAACCAAAGCTCCATCTGGCTAATGTGTTCCTGGAGTTTTCGGGATGCCTCATCAGGATTTTCATGCATACTAAGGCAGGCTGTATCGTCGGCAACTGTGGAAGTATGGATACTACTGCTCACAGGCATATCACAAGTATAAATAAAATATAAAACTTGTCCCACTATACTCCCCTGTGGCACACCAGATGAAATTGTTTCAGGCCTACTTGTAAAGTCTCCTTCCGCAACAGTGAACTTACGGGAAATAATCTAACATTCCAAAAGATTTAAAATGTTTATCGGTAAGTAAGTCATCAATTTTAAAATAAGGCCTTCATGCCACACTTTATCAAATGCCTGGGAAACGTCAATAAACAGCGCAGAACAATACTTTTTTCCCTCAAAAGTTCTTCTTATAAATTGAACCAATCTGTGAGTTTTTTCAATGGTGCTATGCTGACTTTTAAAACCAAATTGATGGTCTGGTATGCACCCACTACTAATTAGAATTGGGGACAATTTTGTTTTGAGCAGTTTTTCGAAAAGCTTTGACATTGTAGATAGTAGACTTATTGGCCTATATGACTCAGCCTTGGTTATATCTTTGCCCGGCCTTGGAATCATTTTAACCTTGGCAAGTTTCCAGTTGTGTGGATAATACTCCAGTCGTAAAATAGCATTAAATATGAATAACAGGATTCTCATTGCAATACGAGGCAAGTTCATCAGCATCTGATTACTAATTCCATCAATACCCGGAGCTTTCTTCGGGTTGAGCTCGGCAATTAATTTTTGCATCTTAAACTTTATGTGTTGAGGGGGTAGAGCGACTATATTCGGCAAATCAGCACCACCAGTACATATATTTGGCGTAAAAACGGATTTTAAGTGCTCAGCAAATATTTTACCTTTTTCAGTATCGCTTCTTGCCCAACCTCCGGTAGATGTGCGTAGAGGTGGCTTATACTCAACGGGTGTTTTAAGCTTTCTGGCAGCGCGCCACAAAGAGTAATTAGACGCCGGTGTGACATCAAGACCCTCCAGATAATTTTTAAGAGATGCAATTTTTTCAGATTCAAGCAACTCTTGGAGTCGTTTAGTGCACTCTTTAAATCTGATTTTATTTTGTGGTGATCTGTGCTGTTGCCATTCCCTTCTAGCCCTTCTTTTTTCACGTACGAGACGTTCAATGTCTGTTGAATAAATTTTATTAAACCCAATCTGCGGATGGGAGATAGTGGCATGTTCAGCAGCCTGTTTAATATTCTCGCTGAGATTGGCAATGTTCGATTCAATATCATCGGGTGTTCTAAGCGTAATGTTTTCCGTACAATGACTGCTGAGATATTTTTTGAGCCCCAGCCAATTTACACGATTGATCATCTTCACATATGGGTCAGGTAATTTACTTCTTAATGGGCTACAAATTGTGATAATCGTCGGGGAGTGACCGGACGAGAGATCAAGAGAAGCTTGAACTTGAATTAAATCCCTAGAGATATTTTTTATGACGCCAAAATCTATAACATCCGGAATTTTTTGTATGTCACATATGAGTTAGTTAAATCACCCCTTAGTGGGTTGAATATTGTAACTATTGTGGGAGAGTGATCGGAGGACAGACCTAGAGAGCCCTCTACGTGACTTAAGTCCCTATGAATATTTTTCGTGACGCCAAAATCTATAACATCTGGAATTTTTCTTACGTCAGCAGGCCAATAAGTAGGATCCCCACTCGATATGACATCTAAGCTCATTTTTTAAATTGTATTAAATAACGCTCTGCTTCTAGGTGTAACAAGACGCGAGCCCCAGTACGAATGTTTTGCATTATAGTCACCAGCTGTCACGAAGCAAGAACCAAGCGATTTGTAGAACTTTTCATACTGATCTTCGGTAACTGAAAATCTTGGAGGTGAGTAAATTGATGATATCACGAAATTCGCACAAAAATTTTCTACGAAAATATTCGTTGCTTGCATATATTCTTCACTAACGTTATCAAGGATATAGTGGTTGAGTCTTGACTTAATTAGAATTGCTGATCCACCGCATGCTCTCCCTCTCGGGTCTTTTGAATCATATAGAGTGTAACCATTTATTTTAAAGCAGCTTCTCAAAGTCAAGTGGGTCTCTGAGACCAACGTTATATCAACATTTTTTTCCGTGAGGAAGTGATCAAGTTCATTTTTATGTTGGCGAATGCCGTTTGCGTTACAGAAACATAGTTTTAACGTGTTTATGGCTTGTTAACTAATGCTTGAAGCAGAGTATTCTGCAATCTCAGCATTTCTTCCATCATGGTAGTCGTATTTGTTGTAAAATTATTTATAGTTAGCACCAGATTATCAATAGTAGCTTCATGACGACTAAAGTTAAAGCTAGAGTTTGCATTCGTTGACTTATTTTGCGGTGGAACATTTTGTGTGGGAATAGGACTAGTCTTAGCAGCATCGGCAAATTATACACGTGAAGTAACTAGTTGGCTAGTTTGAGGAAGAGTGGCGGAGTAATCATTTGCTGATTGAACTGGAGCTAATTTTGGTTTTTGACCCACAGCCTGTTTAACGAAAGAATATACAGGGCATCCTCTGTAGTTAGCAGTGTGTTTACCTCCACAATTACTGCATTTTTTTCTGATTGATCTTTTGGCTTAGTACAGCTAGCAGTACCATGCAATTCACCGCAAATAACCCGAACAATGATATTCTAAAATTACAAATTTTACTTTACAAATAAAATGGTTTACAAAAACGTATCTTTTCTCAGAGTAAAAAAGGAAGTAAGAAAAAGAAGAGTAAGCAAGTTAAAAGTTAAGCAGTGCTGCCACATACTGTTGCATAGACAATTATGTCTTCTATTTTGATAACACAGAAAAAGTTAAAGATCATTTGAAGTAATGAAATTGAGACCAATAATTTAGGCTAAAATAAAAATGTAGAAAATTTAATTTTGGAATCAAAATTGGATTTTGCATATTTCGAAAAGTATTGAAGGTATGAAAATAATTTTTTGACGGTTCGCAAGGCTAAGTGTGTACTATTGAACCGAATGAAAATGTTGCCAAATATATATTTTTATAAAACAATTTTTTTATTGGGAAAAATTGTGTTTGAAAAATTTTTGCATTTTTAGAAAATCTCCTCTCCTGCCTACATTTATGTGTATGATGTCAAAGGATTCTTACAGGTTACTTAAAACAAGTTTATTTTTAATAAAAAATCAAAAAATTTACAAAAACGAGAGTAAAATTTTTTTGCCACATCCAAAAATTAGATTTCTTGCAAAAAAAAAATGCTAATTTTCGAACAATGCTGGATGTAGGGTGCACTCAAAACTCTCTAGAATTTAATTTACAGTCTTTCTTAATGCCTCTTCTGTCAGAAACAATAAAAGTTTTAATCAAATATATAATATTTTTTTTAATATTCCGTTGAATAGACAATTATGTCTTCTATTTTGATAATAGAGAAAAAGTTAAAGAATATTTGAAGTAAAGAAAATTAGATCAATAATTTAGGCAAAAATAAAAAATTTACAAAATTTAATTTTGGAATCAAAATTTGATTTAACATATTTCAAAAAGTATTGAAGGTATGAAATTAATTTTTTTAGGGTTCGCAAAGCTAAATGTATAGTACTGAACCAAATTAAAATGTTTCCCAATATATAATTTTATAAAACTATTTTTTTATTGGGAAAAATTGTTTTAGGAAAATCTACTCTCTAGCTAGGCTTGCCAAATCTAATTTGCCAAAAAGCTTGACATTGACCAAAAAAAAACTTGACAAATAAAAACACTCATAATATTGTTTTTTATTAAATTTTTTTCATAAAAATTATTAGAATAAGAACAAAAGTATCATGAAAAGTAAAAGTAATAGAAACAATATAAAAGAAACAAAAAATAATATAACAATAAAAATTCAGTCTTTATATATGTATTTTAAAGAAAACTCGTTACTCGTTAAAACAAATTAACAAACAAAAATATAAACTCAATTTTTTTCCAAAAACTTCAATGTACGTATTGCAACTCAGCTGTTCAATGTTGTTAATTTACTAGTATTGAGTAATGGGATAAATGTCAGTGTTGGCACTTTTATTATTATTGTACAGAAACTATAATTGCACAGAAAAAAATATGTATCATATTAGTCCTTAGTTCAATTGATAGTAAAAATATGGGCTTTAGATTTGTTTTTTAAAAATATAAACTTATTTTTTTAAGGATTATTACACAGCTCGAATAAATTTGAGAAAAAAATTAACTTACAAAAAAGCTTGACAAATCACTTTTTCACTTGACACTTGACGCGCATTACAAAACTTGACAATCAGGCCAAATCAGGCCCATCTGGCAAGCCTATCTCTAGCCTACATTTATGTGTATGATGTCAACAGGTTCTTACAGGTTACTTAAAAAGTTTAATTATAATAAAAACCAAAATATTTACAAAAACAAGCGTGCATTTTTTTGCCAAATCCAAAAATTATATTTTTTCCAAAAAAAAATTGCTAAACTTCGACCAATGCTGGTGCACCATCAAAACTCTCTAGAATTTAATTCACAGTCTTTCTTAATGCCTCTCCTCTCAGAAACAGAAAGTTTTTATCAATTTTGTTTTTATATTTCTTAAGCTTGAGATCTTATTTTTTATAAAAAGAATTAACAAATTTTAAAAATAAGATATCAAGCTTAATAAATATAAAAACAAATTTTAAACAAAAAGATCGAAGAAATTTAACCAAAATTTGTATCAAATACTATATTTTTTTTTTAAATACTATAAAAAAATTAAGAATACTTTTTTCACAAAATACAGTCAAATCCCGATAATTCGTACCACGATAAATCGTAATTCCCGATAATTCGTAATAAACAGTCGGTCCCTTGAAAAAATCTCGTTAATTCGTAAAATTTCCATACATTTTGGTCCCCTCGATAATTCGTAATTTTTTTTTCAAATAAAATCTCCTTTAAAAAAAACCAAAAACAAATGATGAGTAAGAGTACGGATAAAAAGCGGGTCGTAATATACGCCCAAACGTCGGTGGCTGAATTGACCGCGTCCACCGGCGGGCACGGGGGAAGTAATGATCCTCTGCGTCTCGCCAGCGGTCAAACCTCTTCTGTGATGGAAACAGGTCACAGCAGTTGTAGTGCTACTGAAAAGTCGGATACTAATACATCCAAGAACGCGGAACACTCAAGTGCCTCGATCAATTCACAATCGGACCTTGAAAACGTTACCTGCGTCAACCTTCAATCAGAGATCGAGCTCTTGAAGTCTCCGGGATCTTCCACCTCAACTCCAATTAAAAGAGAGAGAGTTCCGAAGAACAAGGAGGCTATTAAGGCTCTCTCAGAATACAAAGCGGCGGTACGGATTGTACACCTCCTTGGCTTACAGAAAGATCTGTCTTCTGTACAGTTAGACAGACTTAAGTGGGCTAAGGTAGCAGTGAACAAAGGCCGTGAACACTTCGCTGATAAGAAACGGTTTGAGACCACTGACCCCCGATATGCTAATAGTATAGAGGAGGGTGTGCTCAAAAGACTGGAATCGAGCAGCGATAAGCCCGGTAAGAGGCAGAAAAGTGACAAAAGGAATAGATCGACCATCCACTTCCCAAGCTGCTCCCAAAGCACAATACACGGTCACTAAAGTCAGTGAGGTAGCGAAGCGACACTTGATCGTGGGACTCCTCGACAGAAGTGCACCTTTTGGAGAAGTGACAATGGAGCAGTGGAAGGTTGCGGAAACGGCTATCTTCAACGCAATTGTTGCACTGATGGAGACGAATCCGGAGAAACCACTACCTTCTTTTGAAGGATCTAGCTGGTTCAATGGTGTGAAACTCATCAGATGCAGGGACACAATGTCGATGGATTGGTTAAAGGAAGTTGTTCCGACACTCATTAACCTGTGGCCTGGTGCACAACTTCGGATTGTGAACAAGGATGACATCCCCATCATACCGAAAGCGAAGGTTATAATTCCGCGTGTAGTGAAGCCGGATATCACTCTTCGCCTGCTACAAAACCCGGAGATTCTGACGAAGGATGGGAGGGTACGGCATGTGGCAAAACCGAAGTCAGAGGGCCAAAGCTATATTCTACAAATTAATAAGAATGCTGAGGACATTCTTTATAAGCGGAATGGCAAGATGGCATGGGGTGTAGGTAGTGTCTACCTACGTCTAAAGAAGAGACACCCAAATGACCAAAATGACAATACTATAAAAGCCGAAGAATTGGAGAGCGAATTGGCAGCTGCTACAACCGGCTTAAAGTTGGAGCAGCCGAGACGAGAGATCCCATACCCAGATATGGACTCCAGAAAGGTAAGCTTGGATGATGGAGCTGAAAATCCTTCAAGTGAACCTCTAACACTGTAAACTAGCGTCTACTGAGCTTCTCCTTACCTTAGAGGAGAGCAACTATGACGTGGCATTAGTCCAGGAGCCGTGGATCTCATCGGGAAACAGGGTTTCTGGGCTAAAGTTACGTAACTACCATACATACTTCTCAAAGACGGTAAGCAAGATACGATCAGCTATCCTAATTAAGAAGAACTTTAATTCATATATTTTGTATAATTACAGTACTGACGATTTAGTTGTTGTGGCGGTAGATGGTGACAAGGATGAGTCAATACTCTTTGCGTCATGCTACATGCCACATATAATTGAGGCACCTCCACTGGAGCTCCAAAGGCTCGTTAAAGAAGCCTGCGAGAAAAAACAAAAACTGGTGATAGGCACAGACGCTAACGCACATCATACTGTATGGGGAAGTAAGGACATCAATGAAAGAGGTGAGTCACTTATTCAATTCATACTGCAAACTGACCTTGTAATTGTAAATAGAGGGAAGGAACCTACTTATATAGGACCTACCTCATCGAATGTATTGGACTTAACACTTGTTAACAATGAAGATATTGTAGTAAAGGATTGGATGGTGCTTAGACAGCCGTCCTTCTCTGACCACCGCTACATAGCTTTTAAAATTTTGTCTGAAGTTTCAAAGCTTAGCAAATTATATAGGAACCCACGCAATACTAGGTGGGATTATTACGGAAAGAACATCGAAAATAATCTATATAGTGCCAAACCGATTAAGAGTGAGGCTGATATTGAAAAATCTGTTAATTGCTTAACGAAGGCCAATACAAAATCGTATAAATCAGCATGTCCCCTCTTGCGCGTAAAACGTAAATCTAGACCACCATGGTGGAGTAGTGATCTAGACGCGCAAAGACGTGACCTGCGTGAGTTCTTCAGATTGGCTAGATACATAGACCAATTTGAGTGCTGGAGGGACTACAAAAAAGCACTGAAATCGTTTAAAAAAGAGGTAAGAAAGGCCAAGAAAAATTCATGGAAGAATTTTTGTGGCAATATGGAAAAAACTACGGATACGGCCAAAATGAGGAAGCTGCTTGCAAGCAATCCATCAGTGCCTAGCACAATTTGTAAAATCAACGGCGATTGGACTAGTTGCAGCTGAGAAACGCTAGAAGTTCTCCTGGACACACATTTCCCAGGTTGCACGGAGATCTCCCCTCGCTCAGAAATGACAATTGAATTGAATACTGAGAATTGTGAAGTCATTTGCTTTAATAAAGTGGAATGGGCAATCGATTCCTTTAAGCCATATAAATCACCAGGACCAGATAGTATTTTCGCAGCTTTATTACAACGTGGTAAACAGAGGATAATTCCCTGGCTACTAGGAATATTTAGAGGATGCCTTAGACTGAATTATGTGCCAAAATCATGGAGGATAGCCAAGGTTGTATTCATACCAAAGGCAGGTAGGAACAACCACATGTATCCAAAATACTTTAGGCCTATCAGTTTGACGTCTTTTCTACTGAAAACGTTAGAGAGAATTTTGGATATACACATCAAAGAATTTGTATATCCAAATATCCTGTCCTCCGACCAACATGCATACATAAAGGGCAAATCGGTTGAAACAGCACTTCATAATGTTGTTGAACTAATCGAAATATCGCTACACTATAAGGACTTTGCTATAGGGGTCTTTCTGGACATCGAAGGCGCTTTCAATAATGTCTCTGCGGACGCAATTATGGAAAGTGTAAATCGTTCCGGTGCTCACTCACAGGTCAAAAACTGGATAGGCAACCTATTAAAATGTAGAATAGTATCTGCGGAATTAGGCAATGCCAATGTTAACAAAGAAGCTAAGAGAGGAACTCCCCAAGGTGGTGTTCTATCGCCACTTCTTTGGACGCTAGTTGTAAATGAAATTCTCATGGAATTCGAGGGTAAAGCAGATAGGATTACAGCATATGCGGACGACATAGCTATCATCATAACTGGTAAGTTCCTCGACACAATTAGCTCCCTAATGGAATCCTCGTTGAGGGATATTCATAGATGGGCAACGCGGGTAGGGTTAAACTTAAACCCAGGAAAAACTGACCTTGTGCTTTTTACTAAGAGGAAAGTCAAGGAATGGAGAACACCAAAATTGGATGGTATATCGCTTTCGCCCAAAACACACACAAAGTACCTGGGGGTTATTTTGGATAGTAAGCTCACGTGGAGGTACAATATAGAAGATAGAGTCAAAAAGGCCACCATTGCTCTATATGCATGTAAAAAACTGCTAGGCAAGACATGGGGCCTTCCACCTATCCTTACGTATTGGACCTACACAGCGGTGGCTAGACCAATTTTACTCTACGGAATACTTGTATGGTGGAGGGCGACTGAGACAAAATCATACCTGAAAAAGTTGGAAAGTATCCAGAGGCTAGCAGAGCTCTGCGTCACTGGAGCTTTAAAGAGTACACCTACTGCAGCTTTAGACGTTATATTGGACGTTAAACCAATAAAACTAATTGCAGTGAACGTGGCATACAAATCGGCTATCCGACTCAGGACAACAGGTCAGATGTCGTACAGATCATTTGGTCACAGCAAATTACTGGAAAACATGGAGTGTAGCTCGGACTATATCATTCCAGTGACGAAATTTTTTACCAAACCACAGATCACTATAAGTGAAGAAGGCTATCTGGAAAGTCATAATCATAGTGGTTCTGGTTTTAACTTTTTCACTGATGGTTCAAAAATGGATAGAGGGGTGGGAGCTGCGGTTTACTGTCAGGAGCTCGGTATAGAGGAATCTTATAAACTTCCTGAACATTGTAGCATC
Source organism: Tachina lurida (assembly GCA_944452675.1). Lineage (NCBI taxonomy): Eukaryota > Metazoa > Arthropoda > Insecta > Diptera > Tachinidae > Tachina > Tachina lurida. Next base: position 94,807,122 of record OX101753.1, on the reverse strand, counting down.
TTCTAGGCGGAAATCGATGCTGTCAAAATGGCAGCAGAGTTAGCCCTCACTTCTCTCACTATGAATGCGTGTGTAAATTTGTATATAGACAGTCAAGCGGCTATAAAAGCAATTTCAGCTGACTGCAACTACTCCTCGGTTGTGCTTCTGTGTAGAAGGGCCCTGGATATATTATCTACTGGTAGACAAGTACATATATTCTGGATCCGGGGACACATAAGAATAGAGGGAAATGAAATGGCCGATACACTGGCCAAAAGGGGAATTCAATTACCGGCTGAGGTAACGGTATATATCCGAAAACCAAATCAATACCTTAAAGAGATCGTATACTCTCAAATGAAGGAAGAAGCGGAGAAATGTTGGCGCGCGACGAAAACTTGCAAAACTTATAAAATCATGTAGAGTTCCTATGATCCCAAATTGACTAAGTTCATTTTATCATTAACTAGAAGCAACTGTAAACTTCTAGTGGGAGTATTAACTGGGCACTGCTGGACGGCTTCGTACGCTGTCAAAATAGGACAAATAACCGACGGTACCTGCAGGAAATGTAAGGAACCCGGAGAAATGGAAACAATGGAACATCTAATGTGTCACTGCCCGGCTTTAAGCCGCACTAGATATAGCCATCTTGGTGCTTACACTTTTCGTAGTCTTGAGCTTATATCGAGAGTAGAAATGTGTAGGTTGCTAAGATTTGTTAAATCGGTGTGGGAGTCATTCGATACAGGCACCACGAACTAGGCTGCCGTACTAACAGGTTCTCTTTTCATCTGCTGGTATCGCTAAGGATCAATCCCGGTCTATGCGAGGTCTTTTGGACCAACCAGATAAACCTAACCTAACCTAACTTAACCTCCTTTACCTCTTATAAATCGTAATTTTTTGCTAACTACCACTTATAATTCGTAATTAAAACAACAGAAACATGGAAAGAATGATTTTTTGTGTAATGCTATTTTTTGGGTTGGTTTTTGCTTTTGCTTGTGTGTGTGTTTATTTTTTTAAGATCAATTTTTTACATAATTAATAAAGAAAAATGGCAAGGCGCACGCATTAAACTCTGTCGGTGTTACAAAAACAACAAATTTAGTAAATAAATTTAAAAACTCCGTTAATTCGTATTTATTTATTTATTTACTTATTGGTTAATTTCCTCTACAACAAGAGTTAATCTTATATTTACAGTACAGAAACGGATTTGGTAAAAAAAAAATAAAAAATTAAAAGCATTTGTAATTATTACATTCGAATTAGGAGTTAATTAATAAAAATATATAAAAAATATAATTAAAAAACAAATGTATATGTATGTATGTATATTAGAAGATTGCACATAATATAATATAAAAGAATTACCTACACATTTTTATTTAAAAGAGTTAACTACAAATCTTTTGAAACTATTAGCGTTGCTGTTCATTTGCTGACATAGTGGAAGATTATTCCAAAGTCTAGCGGCATGCACATAAAACTGCCATTCGGAGACCAGGTATTGATGTCGAGGTATTATAATGTTTCGGTTTCGTGGCGATTGACAAAAACGTATATTTTCAAAAATGTATTTGGGAGTTTGAGTGTGTATTATTTTATGCAGAAAAACCAGAGTGCGGATTTTTAACAGGCTTTCGAAGCTTACACCATAAAGGTTCTTAGAAACAGAGGAAACATGATCAGATCTTCTCAATCCATACACATACCGTATAATATTGTTAAATAAAACATTTAATTTTCTTCGACTAACAGAGTCGCAGTTTGCAAATAATTCACATCCATACAATAAGGAAGGAACCAAATATGTCTTGGCAAGCAAGATTCTAATTCTGATAGGTGTAAAGTATTGTGTAGACCAGAGCGCTCGTAACTTAAAATACGATTGACCAACCAGTGAGTTTACATGATCTGTCCAAGTTAAATGGTTATTAAAAACTATTCCTAAATTTTTTGCCCTCTTAACGATTTCAATTTTCTCACCATTTAAAACGATATCCCCAGAAATACAAGGATCTATAGCTTTTTTACAGATTACAATACATTTAGATTTTTTAGGATTCAAACAGAGCCCATTTGCATTAGCCCAGATATAAATTTGATTTAATTCATGATTTAACTGTGAGATACCTGTGGCAATGTTTTCAGCTGCGATACTTAAAGTAATTTGTATGTCATCTGCATAAAGGTGGATATTACACTTTGAAAGAATTTTTGGCAAGTCATTTGCATATATTGAAAATAAAAGCGGACCTAAGATAGAGCCCTGAGGCACTCCCCTTTAAGTGTTAATTTGTCTGACCAAATATTATTTGCAAGAACCGATTGTGTTCAATTTGAAAGGTATGATGAAATAAGTTTAACTGATGTAGCTGAAAATCTAAAAAAGTGTTTTAATTTGTTAATTAATGTGGCATGGTCTACCGTGTCAAATGCCTTGGAGTGGTCAAGAAGTACCAAGAAATTTATGTTCCCATTCTCCAAACCCTGCCGTATGTGTTCACCTACTTCAACAAGAGCCGTAACGCAGCTATGACTTTCGCGGAAACCAGATTGTTTAACAGAAAGCATGTTGTTGATATTTATATATGAAATCATTTGCTTATACAAAATTTTTTCCAGTATTTTCGAAAGAAAGCATAAGATGGCTATTGGTCTGTATTCACCATTTTCTTTGGGTAAAGGAATAATTTTTGCATGTTTCCAATTTGAAGGAAACGTAGAAGACATAATAATATTGTTTAAAAGGTGAGTGACGTATGGGAGAATTAGAGGCATAAGTATTCTCATAAATTTAGGATGTAAGTTGTCAGTTCCCACTGCGTTTGATTTTATTAGTGAACACGTAGACATAACGTCAAATTGTGATATACATGAAAATTTAAAATAATTTCCGTTTACATCATTATCTACATTTGTGGCGGATGAGGAAAAATTATAAAACAACGGATTTGCTTGGATCACAGGAGCTTTAGTGAATGTTTTATTAAGCATGTTTGCATCTACATTTATGTCTATGTTGATCAACTGCTTGCCAATACCTATTTCGCGAATAGTATTCCAGGTTTGTCGAGAATCAACTGCAGTACTGAATCGTGTGGAATAATATTCGGTTTTAGCAAGTCTTATATGTTTATTAACGTTGTTTCTAGCAGCTGTGTATTGCAATTTTAAATCGAAAGTTTTATACCTTTTCCACCTGGCATATGCCAAATCCCTTTGATGTATAGCTTCTTTTATAGTGTCTGAAAACCATGGTTTATGTTTAGGTCGTATATTTTTATGTTTGATCGGTATTGTTAAATCAAAAGGGTATTGAATGTTGCGTTCTAAGAGATAGGCCTGCTCATCAATAGTTGGCATAAAATAGATATTACCCCAGGCAATGTTTGATGAATATTCACATAAATTATTAAAATCTAGGCTGTTAAAGTCACGGTAACTGAAACTCTGCTCAACATCATGAACGATAAAGTTATAATTTAAAAATATAAGGTCATGTTTGGAAAAACATGACGCAGATATCTGATCATATAAATTTATGTTCGCGGTACTAGACACGAAGTAAAGGTCAATGAGTGTACTAGTTGTGGATGTATGATGTGTCGGACATGTAGTATTTACGGGATAAAGTCCAAATGACAACATATTGTCAGCAAGATTCGTCTCCATTAGTATATTGGAATTAAAGTCACCAGTAATGATAATATCATCGTATTGTGAGGCAAGAGTTTCAAGTGAAGAATACAAAGGCAAAAATGTTATTCTTCTATTGGGCCGATATATACAACCCACTAACAGTTTTTTCCCAAATGATAAAATTTCAATAAAGATAAACTCAATTCTCACTTCATTTGAATTAAGCACAATAGATGATTTGCAGCATATTTTGCACGAAATAGTATTTCTTACGAATATGGCAACACCGCCACCATGGCTTCCCCTATCACATCTAAAAACTTTAAAACCATATGGACATATCAATTTATCAGGTGTTGATTCTAAAAGCCATGTTTCCGAAACACAAACTACATCAATGCCAGAGTTCTCAAAAATTAATTTAAATTCGTCAACTTTATTATTAATGCTTTGCGCATTTATATGCACAACTTTAAGACCTTTTTTATACTTAGCGAGGATCCTGACCATATTCATTGTTATGTCTTTGGAACTTCCACGCTCATTACTGTTAAATGCCATTAAGTCGAATTTTAAGAAGCGCAATGCTAATAGAAACAAAAATTGTAGTGTACATGATGTAATTAAAATTTAAAATTTTTAACACTGTCGTATTGAAAACAAAAAGTAAGTATGATATTGGAGTAAAATAAACAAAAAATATTACAGAAAAAAAACAAGAGGTATTAAAAATGAATATTAAAAATTGTTAGCAGAGAAAATGTTTCGTGTTGTTTGTTTGATTCTTTTCAAAAGACTGACAAAATTTTATTTTCAATTGGTTTAAAATAAATACAAATATTTCAAAACAAATAAAATTACAATAGTAAATTAAACAAGTATTTTAACAACAAGTAGAAGAATGAATTATTATGAAACAAATAGCATTAATCTCAACACTTCCACTTTTGTTTTAATAATTAATCATATTTTAATATTAACAATATTTAACAAATTTCTTATGTTATCAAATTTTTGCTTTAGAAGTGGTTTGGTTAATATATCAGCTAACTGTTCTGATGTAGGCACGTATTCTAACTGGAATATTTTGCTTTCATATACTTCGCGAATGAAATGAAACTTTACTTCTATATGCTTAGTACGCTTGTGAAATTGTGGATTCTTGATTAGTTTTATGGCACTTTGGTTATCCAAATACAGTATGGGAGTTTTTACATTGTTTCCGAAAAAATCACATAACAATTGCTTAATCCAAAGTAGTTCTTTAACGCTTTCACAAGCAGCCATGTATTCTGCTTCTGTGGTCGATAGAGCTATTGTCTGTTGTTTTCTTGAAGACCATGAGATTGGACCACCTGATAACATTAAAACATAACCACTAGTTGAATGTCTAGTTGCAACATCTCCAGCATAATCAGAATCTGAATAACAATTAAGAATTACATTTTCAGTGTGATTATAAACAATTGCTTGATCGATAGTCCCTGTTAAGTACTTAAAAATACGTTTTACTGCCACAATATGCTCTTCAGTATAACTGTCCAGAAACCGACTTACATATGACACTGCAAATGCAATATCAGGTCTAGAAACTATAGCTAGATACATCAACGACCCAACTGCTTCTCTGTACGGGAACCTTTCTTGGTTTGTTCTTGAACTAACCTGTTGAATATATTCAGCTAGTGTACTTACAGGTCTAGCATCTTGCATATTAAATTTCTTAAGTATTTTTCTTATATACGTTGACTGATAAATTAATATCTTGCCAGAAGCTTTCATTATTTCCATTCCCAGATAAAAAAGTGAGTTAAATACTTTTACGTTGAATTCATGTCGCAAAAGATTAACAAACTCTTCGCCAATTTCTTTGGATTCAGATGCAACTATACCATCATCAATGTAAATGGCTAGTATTATTTTCTTGCATTTAATTTCTCCAATAAAAACACATGAGTCTGCACTGCTAACTTTAAAATTAAACTTATTTAAAACCTCTGTGAATTTCTTATTCCAGCATCTGGATGCCTGTTTTAGACCATAAAGTCTTTTATTAAGCTTACAAACTTTGTTGCTACCATCAGTATACCCAACTGGTTGATGCATATATATTTCTTCCTCTAAGATACCGTATAAAAACGCTGTTTTTATATCAAACTGAGTTAACGAAAAATTAAAAGATGCGCTAAAGGCTAGTATTGTTCTTATTGATGTAAATTTTGCCACCGGACTAAAAGTTTCTTCATAGTCTATTCCTTGTTTCTGTGTAAATCCACGAACAACAAGTCTCGCCTTATAGCGTTCTATATTTCCTTCCTGGTTTCTTTTAATTTTGTACACCCATTTATTTGATATTGCTTTCTTCCCTTTTGGCAATTCTACGAGATTCCATTCATACTCGTCATTCATGGAATTCTTCCATTGCGTCCTAAGTTTGCTATTTATCGCCTCTTCATAAGTCAAAGGCTCTTCACTATCCGCTAATAATGCACAGTGATTATCATTATCTACATCATTTTGCGTTCTTTTTCTTAAATTGTAGCGTCTTACTTGCAAATCATGAAGATCCGATTCCTCAGTATTTTCAATAACATCCATTTCTTGTTGTCTTCTTTGTACAGCAGAACTTTCTGAGATTTCTTGTATAACATTTTCTGCATCTTCAAATTCATCATTTGAATCAAATATCGGTAATATTTCGGGTTCTTCTTCTAAAGATGACCCATTTCCGTCAATATTAAAACTCGAACAGTCATTAACTTCCTGACGTGCTATCATTTGCCTAACTTCTCTTACTATAACATTCCGTGAAGTTTCTATACGCCTTTCCGTGGGTAACCAAATACGATAACCCTTACAGTTTTCCTGATATCCCACTAATACCCCTTTCTTAGATTTTGATTCTAGTTTTCTCCGTTTTTCTTGTGGAATATGAACGTATGCATCTGAACCAAATATACGTAACATGGAAATATCAGGTACTTTTCCAAACCACAGTTCAAAAGGAGTTTTGTTATCCTGATGACTTTTTCCTGTTCTATTTAATGTAAAAACTGCATAATTAACTGCCTCACCCCAGTAATTTAAACTAAGATCGTTACTATGTATCATTGATCTAGATGCTTCTATAATCGTTCTCATATCACGCTCGGCTCTACCATTGTGTTCAGGAGTATATGGTGTAGATTTTTGGTGTACTACTTTATATTTTCTTAATATATCACCTACTTGTTTATTAACAAATTCCAGACCGTTATCGGACCGTAATGTCCTTACCTTATTTCCTGTGTCTGCTTCCACTTGATCCAAATATCTTGAAATTATTTCAGGTACATCAGACTTTGCTTTAAGGCAATAAACGTGTCGGTAGTTTGAATAATCATCACGAAAAATCAGCATAAAACGAGCACCACCAAATGATTTTACTTGCATCGGGCCACAAAGATCCGTGTGCACTAACTCTCCAATTTCTTTTGCTCTGTTAATACTTCTTGTGAATGGCAACCTATGTTGCTTGCCCATAATACAGCCTTCACAAAAAAAATCACTACCAGAATATTTTACGTTATGAAACGCCAGCACCTTTTTAACATGTTCTTTTTCTTGATGGCATAATCTTGCATGCCATGTTTGCAAGGAATCTACTCCGACTGCAACATTTGTATTTCCATCATATTCTTCCACTTTTATCAGGAGCTTAAAAAGTCTTGAACATTCTCTTAGACCCTTAAGATACACCTGACCATTGCGCTTAAAAAGACATTCATTCCCATTTGCTTCTAAAGAGTAGCCCTTGTCCAAACATGCATTAGTAGAAAAAAGATTTAGTTTTATGTTTGGTACATACAACACGTTTGATAGGAATTTTGAGTTCCATACCTTACCGTCATAAGCTTTTATATAAATATCACCTTTACCAACTGCTGGAATAATATCTCCATTGCCAACACGAATACTTTTTGCAGTTTCAAACTGAATGTAGTTCTGAAACCATTCTTTTTTACTGGACATATGGTCACTTGCACCAGAATCAGCAAACCAAGAGTTTTCTTCTGTAGTTTCCACGAAGGATTGTTCACCCACAAAAGCATTACCATTATTGAATGTTGTCTTACCATGGTAATTTTGACTTTTATTGGGGCAATCACGTTTCCAGTGCCCAAATTTTTTACAAATAAAACATTTACCTCTAGAATTTTTAATATTTTGATCCTGCTGCCTGTTGCCCTTTTTGTGATGCTTTGCAACAAAAGCTTCAGATTTTACGGATTGAATACCCAACCTAGATTCCTCCATACATAGTCTTGATGTTAAGTTTTTTAATGATCGCTCTTTCTTATCTGTAGCTTCCCATGAAGAAAAAAAATGTTTGTACTCATCTGGTAGTGTCATTAAAACCTTCGTTATCAGCATAGTATCTGTAATTTTTTCGCCAAGATCATCCAGCTGCTTTGCCAATTTTTGCAATTTAGAGATGTGAACAGATATAGTGTCTTCAGAGTCTTTTTGATACTGGAAAAATTGTTGCTGAAGCAAATGAATTGAGGTTTCCGACTTCTGCTCATACACATTTTCAAGAATTGACCACATATCAGCAGCTGTATTGCAATTCATAACGTGAAGCATTGGCTCTTCACCCATCGATATGACCAACGTTTTCTGAGCTTTTGCATCCAAGGAAATCCACTTATTTATCTCCGCAATATTTCCCTCGGGCTTCTTTGCAACTCCATTTACTACATCCCAAAGATTACCAGCTTTTAGTATCACTTTTACCTGGAATTTCCACAAAGTCCACCCTTCAGAACCTTCTAGTTTAAAGATCTTGAAATCCTCCATGTCTAACACCAATAAGCTTCTCCACAAAAATTGGGGTTTTACGAAATAACAATAACGATTCTTCTAAAATTATGGATCTGGGCCCATAACCTGTTAGCAGAGAAAATGTTTCGTGTTGTTTGTTTGATTCTTTTCAAAAGACTGACAAAATTTTATTTTCAATTGGTTTAAAATAAATACAAATATTTCAAAACAAATAAAATTACAATAGTAAATTAAACAAGTATTTTAACAACAAGTAGAAGAATGAATTATTATGAAACAAATAGCATTAATCTCAACAAAAATATTAAAATATTGGTTCTAATCAGCCAAATTAATTGGACGAAAAAACTGTTCTAGTTGATCTGGAAAGAGAATACTGATGGGCTGATAATTTTCACTTTTCTTAACGTAGACAATACCTCGCAGCGCGTATACTGTCTTCAAAAGCATATCTTTCTTGAGACTAAGAGCCGTTTTAAAAATCCCATAGTTGTGGGGTGTGAGATTTTCATTAATGTGAAACGGAACATTACTTTGAAAACCAGCGTTTAACAATATTAACGACGATTTGGTTTTACGGTGATGAGCTGCAACAATTTTTAGAAAATGATTTTTGTCGTAGGGAGTGTTAAATTTTACTACAATTGGTGGGTCGTCTACGTTACGATGCCTTTTGAAGTGTTTTACACGGAAAATAGACTTAATTGATGGTATATTAATATGCAAAGTGTTACAAATATTTCCGAAAATCTCGTTTAAATTTTCATCATTATAAAAGGGTATACCAGTGATTCTAACATCTTGTGCCACTATAGAGTTTTCTTGTTTTAGGCATTTGATTTTTAAATTTTTAACATCACTTTTTAATTTATCAATTTCCATGTTGGCTGTCTCTAATTCAGTTACTCGATCATTTAATTCTTTTACTTCTCTATTTACATCATTTATTATTTCATCTTTTAATACTCTAAATTTTTGTTCAATTTCAGCTAATAAGGTTCTCTTACTTTCTGCGATCATATTTTGTATTAACTCAGATTGTTCTCTTATATGTTCATCATGTTTTGCGAATTTAGCATCTAGCCAGTTCCACAAGCGAGTGCGTGAGCAAGATTCATTTATATTGGAAAAAATGAGACTAGCAGGAGTATTACACTGATCAGTGAGATTAAGTTCGGCTTCATCTACTGATCTCTTAGTTTTACGAGTTGACATTGCCATTACAAAGCACAGGATTCTCGGTGGCTTTTGTTTATTTATTTTCGTTATTTTCGTTCTGTTTCAATGGATTAAAATTTGTCTCTTTCACTTATCTTTAGGTTATTGAACTGTTTTTTTTTTTTTTTTGTTCAACTTGTAGTTGTTGATGTATGTACAGATATTTTATTTTTCAAAAGGTTTTTATATTTAAGCTTGATTTGTTTGTTTGTTGTTTTTTATTAATATGTATTTAATGTGTGTTTGTAGGTGTTGTTGTAAATGTACTTATTTTGGATTTTCTTTAAGCTAATTTTTTTTGCATTGGTTTATTTATATTGTTATAATTATAGTTTGTTATTTTTTATTGAAAGAAAAGAATTTAAGTAAAAACTGAAGTCAACTGTTAAGGTGTTGTGCAAATTATGACTATTTATTGCAATAAACTGCGGAGCTTTTTAAAAAAACACGTCCGATCACGGCAAAGTTCTCTCACTTTATTTTATTTTAAACCCGTTAAATCGAACTACCGCTATATCGAAAACCCCTATAATTCGTAAGAAATGGCCGGTCCCTTGCGATTACGAATTATCGGGATTTGACTGTATAAACAATTTTCTCATGATTTTCAAAAATCCAAATTGCAAAATTAGTTTTTGCTAAAATTTTTAAGATATCAAAAAAAAATTTTTTTCATATGAATTTCAAAAACACAGAAACACTACTCACGCCCTATAGAGTATATATATGAAGTTTGGTCAGAATGGGTTCAGTAGCTCTTGAGTTACCGTGCAAAAGACGAATCACTATTTCTGAAGAGGACGTAGCATTTACCGGTGTAGAATATATATAAAAACACGCGCCGGTCTTTTACAAATATTTTGTGGGGTGGAAGGCGAAAATCTGTTAGGGCATTGAAGAGTTCACCCCTAACAGATAAACGTATTTTTGATTTTTATATATATTAAAGTACAATTTCGATTGATATCAAATGCTGCAATTTGCCTACGGGTTTATTATTAACAAAGATTTAATGATTTTTTTTATATAATAGCTATCTGTACTATGTTTATAATGGTCTTATTTGCAAATAGAAGTACATATATATAAAAACTGTGAGTCAAATTATAAAACTAAAAATTAATTTTTTTGTATAAGTTACAATTGTTACTTGCAAATAACACGTGCGTATAAACGTAGTATACGAGTTCTAATAAAATTTAATGTTTTTGTACTTCTTATACATGAGAAATTGTTGTTGTTTATTTTAAATAAAAATAACTTAATAAATATGCTTGTTTCTTTAATTTTTCTTGATTTTGAAGTTGCCTCTTTTATCTTTGAAATCCCCTTTTTGTGCCACTTTTATTTTGAAAATCACCTTTTTGTGCCCCTTTTTGAAAATTTTCAACGGTAACGCTGTTCGGTGGTAGAGTCAGCTACCTTAATTGGTAATAAGAGTATCCCTCGCTTGTCAAATAATAGTAATTTAGGGTATCCATTAAAACTTGATTTTTTTTTACTTTTTATGATTTTAACGCAATATTTATGTTAACAGCTACAAAATGAATGTTTTTTTTTACATAGTTAGTTTGGGTGGTATTCTTCCATTTACGGATATTGTTGCAACAATACACTGAGAAAAAATAGATGGCAACAACAAAACTTGGAAGCAAGAAAATACTTCTGCTAACATTTAACGCGGCACAAATTGGGCTGAATATTATGTCTTGCTATTCGACACAGTTTTTAATTATTTCAAGTTCTAAAATTCTGCGGTGGTGCGTGGCAATCGCATATTTTCGTTTACAAGAAAATTTGGAAAATGTTAAAAAAAACCAAAAAATTTAAAAAATTCGTTTTTTTCACCTTCATTCACATATAACTTTTGAAGCATGAACGTAATCTTCAAGCACCACCGCAGAATTTTAGATATTATAGTTGTCAACAACAATGTTGAATTTCAAGGCATAATATTATGCCCAATTTGTGCTGTACAAAAAACATTAAACCATATTTTCGGCAAATTTTATTCATTCATTACAAAAATAGAGTGAATATTAAAAAAACGGGAATTTATGCTAGTGAAATTAATTATACATTTGTAATTAAGACCATAGAAACTATTATCTGCTCTCAAATGATTTACTTGACTTTCAATTAATCAAAAAAATAGATGATATTCAAAGGTTCTCCTTGTTGTTGTACCTCGTCTTCCTCAAATTATTTCATTGTAAATAGTCCGCTATAATTTTTTTACATTTGTAATGTTATTGGTTTTCTTTATGTCAATCGTTTTGTTTAGAACATTTTTACTGATTTACTGTTATTTACTCTCTTAGACCCCTTTTCCACCCGCAAAGTTTACTTTGCAAAGTCTTAATTCAGCTGAGAGAAAGACAGAAAGAGGCTGTACTACTATCTCTGTCTCTCACACAGGTATTAGTATATACCACTGTTGGGATTTGTGGTACAATTGTACCAAATTTGGTACAAGTGCATATGCATTGGTACAGTGGTAGATACACTTTATATATCCGTGGTACAGTTTGAAAAAAACATTTGTTTGCCATACAATAATAACATGGTTGCCCAACACTGATCATAAGTACCAAAATTTGCAACATTGGTAATTGCATTTGGTTTGGTAGCCCTTACATTAGGGCGGGTCGATTTGTATGGAGGCAAAAAAATCGCTCAAATTACAAGGAAAATCGTATTCTAGGGATCAAAATAAGAAACTTTGCCGAAGAAACCATACCTCTAAAATGTATTTTGATGTTCCGACTTTTGATCCGAAAAGTCAAATTTTCTTGAAGGGTCAAATTTTGAAAAATCTCACTTTGACCTATTTAGAGTTCAATCAATCGGGTCAGAATGTATGACCGACCCCCACTACTTTTGGAACCACATATGGGGGATTCCCCATACAAACATTTATGATTTTCTTAAATATTTGTATGGGGAACCCCCAGGGGTGGTTTCAGGGGTGTGCCACTGGCATAGGTGGGTTGGCCCTCCAAAATTATTGGGAGTCGGTCATACATTTTGACTCGATTGGGGAACTCTAAATGGGTCAAAGTGAAATTTTTCAAAATTTTACCCTTCTAGAAAATTTGACCCTTCGGATCAAAAGTCGGGACATCAAAACACATTTTAGAGGTATGGTTCCTTCGGCAAAGTTTCTTATTTTGATCAATATAATACGATTTTCCTTGTAATTAGTGCGATTATTAAATCGACCCGCCCTATATTACATAGATGTATAAGTTGATTTCCTTATGTTTTTGTTTTTAATAGATGAAAAATTGTTATGAATTCTTTTACTGTGTATGCTTATTTAGCAGTTGGCTACCTTTTGGTACAATTGATGTTAATTTGGTACCATTTTACCATTTTCATGGTACAATTTAAGAATTGCCAAATCCCAACACTGGTATATACGAATAATTGATAAGTTCATCTCTATTAGTGTTATCAATAATAGGTCCGCTTGAGTAAATTGAACAAATTACTCTCATAAAAAACTCTTGTATAAAAAAGTACGCGAACGGAAAAAAAGTTCAGTAAATTCTTTTTTAAATATTAAAAATTTTTGGGTACTCGAACGGAGCTAATATTAGCAATGCATGCTAATTATTGCATAGGTGAAACGATATTAATTTGTCATTCTCTTTTATAATTTATTCTTAATTTTACTGATTAACTTAAAACCAACTAAATAAAACGTCCGTGTTTTTTTTCTTTGCATTTTATTTAAAAAAACGTTTAAAAATGTATAAATTTTGTAAATATTTTAATATAAATTTGAAAGTAGCTCTTCTCTTTTTCATTCGGTTATTTAAAAAAAGGTATTTACATTACGTTTCAAATTGCTGAATATAGTTAGCAATGGCTAGATGGCGCAAACTTAATTTTCATTGAAAAATTTATCAAAACACCCTGTATTTGCAAATATTATAAGTTCGTATGTTCAGAAAAAATACTCGCCAAAGAATTTTCTAAAAATTTGCCAACCATTATTTATTCAATAACCTAAAAATAACGCTAATTTTGTAAATAACGGAATTATGAAAAAGTCAAAGAAAAATAATTGCTGCTGAAGTCCTAAAGAACCATTTTCAACAATAAAAAAGTTATTTTTCGCCAAAAGTCGATTTTGGAATATTGCTAAGTAATATACCCACAAGGGCAAAGAAACCTGCGCCAACCTCCCTATTATGGGTATGCTTTTACCTAATATTTTTATCGCTCTTGTATCCGTTACTTGTAAGATACATACCTATAAATTTAAGTTGCGATGGGTTCAATGTTATTATTTTAGTTATAGCTATCATGGAGATAACAATTAAAAATAAATCGCTCTGCAAATTGATATGGGAAAACCTCACCGATTGGACTACTCTGTCGGACAAGGCTGACCAAATGTTGTACATAATAACAACTACATATGGTTTATCTGCAAACACCGATTGAAATTTAACGTTTTTTCAATTGTGTCAAAAAAAGATAAGTGAATGCAATAAATAAATTTATAAATGTCAGAATAAAAATAAAGATTGGTTATTTGTATATAGAAAGAAGTTTGATCTGCCAAGTAAGGATAACCATAAATTTCGATGCAGAAGCAAAATAATTAAACAGGAAGCCTTTATAAATACATATTTGGAAAATGAAATCAAGGATTCATTTAAATTGATTTTAGCGATTAAATGCTAGTGCGTCTTCCACCGTAAATTGTTTACTATACTTTGGCGTTGGAATGCTTTCCACCGTCTGTGTTAATCATTTCGGAGATGTATTTGGTACCCTATACACAATCTTGGGACCTATTTTTTGGTTGCGTCTTCGCTATATATACACAATTTTCTCATAATTTTCAAAAATCCAAATTGCAAAATTATTCCTTGCTACAATTTTTCAGATATCAAAAAATGTTTTTTTATCATATGAATCGTCGGAGTTCTCATTGTACCTTCATAGTGAACAGACATATTAGCGGAATTTTTTTTTTACATACAAACAAAACAAAACCCTACAAAAAATATTTGTAGTACATAGTATACATAGTATACATTAACTTTGATAAACAAGCTTTTTTGCTTTGCTAATATTTTTTACATAGACAGTAATAACTAAAACAACAAAAAAACAAAAACAACCGTAAACAAAATAACTCAAAGTGCCCTTGAGGAATACACTAACAAAGTGCCCTTGAGGAATACTCTATATGAGTACCTCAAGAACAAATAATTGTGAAGTGAGTTATAACGTCAGAAATGCCTATCTTACTGTGAGCTCTGATGATCTTAATGATAACATTAAAATAAAAAATCTGATGATAGACTTACTGTGAGTTCTGATTATCTTAATTTAAACAAAATAAATAAAAAACCTAATGATAGACTTTTTTTAATGGATAAGCCAATTTTTCGTCAGCGATCAACTTCGCTTTGTCCAATGTCAACTAGTGATTCGTTAACATTACAGTTGCCTACTACTTCGTCATTTAAATCAGCGATATCATCCGATTCATCACTTACCCAATTAGTCACTATAAATAAGAGTAGCCCAAAACCCAAGGTCCAAGTCGAAATGGACCGATATATTATTGTGGGAAAGCGCGGGCGAAGCCCAAATTCTACTAAAATTGCATCTGCTTCAAAGGTATCTAGGGATAACAGCGCATCCTCCACTAATCGTTTTCAAATATTGCAAGATGACAAAGACACACCTGATATATCCGCGAACAAAACCTCCAAGCCGCCACCAATCTATTTGAGAGAAAAAATTCAAACGCTCTTATTAAGAAACTAATTTCGGTCATTGGTGAGAATAAATTTCACATTGGTCCAATAAAACATGGCAATATCGATGAAACGAAAATTCAAATTTATGACGAAACAGAATTCCGCAAAATGGTTTCTGAATTTAAAAAAATAAAACAAGTTTCTACACATACCAGCTTAAGAGTGCTAAAGGCCTGCAGATCGTATTGAAGGGCATAGATTCTTATGTTGTTCCCGAAAAAATAAAAGATGCACTCGTCCTCATGAGATTCAAGGTAAAAAATGTTTCTAATATAATAAATAGGGAGAAGATCCCCCAACCTCTATTTCGCATTGAACTTGAGCCGAATGATATAAAATTGAGAAAAAATGAGACGTACCCATTTTATAATTTAAAATATATTTTATACCGAAAAATAACAGTTGAAGAACCACACAAGCGTTCTGGACCCGTATAATGTCATAATTGTCAAGAATATGGCCATACAAAAACTAACTGCAAATTACCTACAGTTTGTGTTATTTGCGGTGAATTGCACGGTACTGCTAGTTGTACTAAACCAAAAGATCAAGCAGAAAAAAAATTCAGTAATTGTGGAGGTAATCACACCGCTAACTATAGAGGATGTCCTATATATTCTTTCGTTAAAAAGACTATGGAGCAAAAACCTAAAGTAGCTCCAGCACAAACAGCAAACACTTACTCCGTCACTCTTGCCCAAGTGAGCCAACCACTTAATTCACGTGTATCGTATGCCGATGCTGCTAAGACAAGCTCTATTCCCACACAAAATGTTTCACGGCCAAATATTTCAACAAATACAAACTCAGGCTTTAATTTCAATCGCCTTGAAGCTACTATTGATAATTTGGTGCAAACTATAAATAATTTTACAACAAATATGACTAGCATGATGCAAGAAATTCTGCGAATGCAGAATACATTGCTTCAAGCTTTAGTTAACAAACCATGAACACGTTAAAAATATGTTTCTGGAACGCAAACGGCATTCGCCAACATAAAAATTAACTTGAGCACTTCCTCACGGAAAAAAATATTGAAATAATGTTGGTCTCTGAGACTCATTTGACTTCGAGAAGCCTTTTTAAAATTTATGGCTACACCTTATATGATTCAAAGGACCCGAGAGGAAGAGCATGCGGTGGATCAGCAATTTTAATAAAGTCAAGACTCAAGCATTATATTATTGACAACATTTGCGAAGAACATTTACAAGCAACGAATATTTGTGTCGAAAATTTTTGCACTAATTTTGTCATATCATCAATTTACTACCCTCCTAGATTCGCAATTAATGAGGACCAATACGAGGATTTGTACAAATCCCTTGGCCCTTGCTTCGTAGCAGCTGGTGACTACAATGCAAAACATACGTTCTGGGGTTCGCTTCTTATTACACCTAGAGGTCGAGCATTGTTCAGCACAATTTCAAAAATGGGCTTGGACGTCATTTCGAGTGGGGAGCCCACTTACTGGCCTACGGACATACAAAAAATTCCGGATGTTATAGATTTTGGAGTCATGAAAAATATTTCTAGGGAATTAGTTCATGTTGAAGAAGAAGTATGTGAAGACGATCAACCGTGTTAATTGGCTGGGGTTTAGAAAATAGCTCAGTACTCATTATACGGAAAACATTACGCTAAGAACATCCGAAGATATTGAATTTAACATTGGCAATCTTATCAAAAATATAAAACAGGCTGCTGAACATGCGACTACCTCCCACCCGCAGACTGGATTTAATAGCATTTACTCTACGGATATTGAACGTCTCGTAAGTAAAAAAAAGAGCTAGAAGGGAATGGCAACAGCACAGATCGCCCCAACACAAAATCAGATTTAAAGAGTGCACTAAACGACTCCAAGACTTGCTTGCATTTGAAAAAACTGCATCTTTTAAAAACTATCTGGAAGGTCTTGATGCCACACCAGCATCTAATTACTCTTTGTGGCGCGCTGCTAGAAAGCTTAAAATACCTGTTGCGTTTAACCCACCTCTGCGTACATCTACCGGTGGTTGGGCAAGAAGTGATACTGAAAAAGGTAAAATATTTGCTGAGCATTTAAAATCAGTATTTACCCCTAACACATGTACTGGTGTTATTGATTTGCCGAATGTAGTTGCGCTACCCCTCGACCCATAAAATTTAGAACGCGTGATGTACAAAAACTAATTGCTGAACTTAACCCGAAGAAAGCTCCGGGTATTGATGGAATTAGTAACCAGATGCTAATAAAGTTGCCTCGTATTGCAATTGGAATCCTGTTATTTATTTTTAACGCCATTTTACGACTGGAGTATTATCCAAATAGCTGGAAGCTTGCCAAAGTTAAAATGATTGCAAAGCCGGGCAAAGACCTTACCAAGGCTGAGTCATACAGGCCAATAAGTCTGCTATCAACAATGTCAAAACTTTTCGAAAAACTGTTCATGACAAAATTGTCCCCAATTCTAGTTAGTAGTGGGTGCATACCGGACCATCAATTTGGTTTTAGCAGTCAGCATAGCACTATCGAACAAACTCATAGATTGGTTCAATTTATAAGAACATTTGAAGAAAAGAAGTATTGTTCTGCGCTGTTTGTCGTCGTTTCTCAGGCATTTGATAAAGTGTGGCATGAAGGTCTTATTTAAAAATTGAAATCATATAATCATAACTATTAGAAAGTTATATTACTACCCGGAAGTTTACGGTTGTGGAAGGAGACTTCATGAGTGTGCCTGAATCTATATCATCCGGTGTGCCACAGGGGAGCTTACTGGAGCCAGTTTTGTATTTGATTTACACTTGTGATATGCCTTTGAGCAGCAATATCCATACATCTACGTTTGCCGATGATACAGCCTGCCTTAGTATGCACAAAAACCCTCACGAGGCTTCCCGATATCTACAAGAACATATTACATAACTGGAACTATGGTTAAATTTATGGAGAATCAAAGTAAACGAGCAAAAGTGTGTCCAGGTAACATTTACCCTGCGAAGAGATACTTGTTCGCCAATTCGAATCAACAATCAAGTTGTTCTTCAACATTCACACGTAAAATACCTTGGTATACACCTTGATCGACGGCTTACATGGAAGCCCCATATTGACTCAAAGCTAACACAAATGAAACTAAAATTAACTCAGATACATTGGCTGATTGGTAGAAATTCAACACTCAGTCTAGATTGTAAACTTTTAATATACAAGTCGATTTTGAAACCAATATGGTGCTACGGAATACAGTTATGGGGCACTGCTTCAGCTTCTAATGTTGAGAGAATCCAACGAAGGCAAAACAAAATTTTACGGTTAATAACATTTGCTCCATGGTATATAAAAAAATTCAAATATACATCGTGATTTAAATATGCCACTAGTGACTGAAGAAATTGCAAAATACGCTGGCAAATATTTAACAAAACTCGCCCGTAATATTTTGAACTTTACTGGACACATCCGCCTAAAAAAGAGGGACATAAGGGCTCTTATTCATAGCACTCCAGATGGGACTTCTTCAAAATACTTTTATTTTTTTCCTTATGACTATCACTACTTATGTATTATATATAACTATTACTAAGCTTATGTCCGACACTGGTCGGGCCTAATTATATTTTTAGATTTAAGATTTGAATACTTATTGTTAGTTCATATATGAAGATATAATAAATAAAAATCATGCATTAAAAAAAAAAAAATATGAATCGTAATGAAGTTTTCTTTCAAAAACAACAAACCCAACTGATTGTTGCAAAATAATGAAGAAGTTATGTACTAACAATTAAAATAATCAGGGTCCAAAATTTAAAAAAAAATTATTCAAGTCAAATAACTTGGAAATTGTATGAGATAAAATAGTGCTCTATGCTAAAGCTGCTGCACATAGATCTAGTCGAGGTAATGTCTGCTGTTGGTGTAACTCTTGATTTTGCACAGAGCATTCGCACGATTACCTACCAATTATTAGGAATTGCGCGAATGTATGCAACTACACCAAAGGCTTTTTCAGATGCGTCTGCGAATACGTGTAGTTGTGTTTTTACATGGATTTCACACTGCAAGATGTGTCGTGGTATCGTAAAATTTTTAAGATTTTCTAGATCGTTTCTGAATGTGCTCCAAGATGCACATAGATCATTAGTAACGGTTCATCCCAATCTAATTTATGATGCCAAAGGTTTTGAATAAATATTTTGACCTTAACTATCACAGGGGCTAACAGACCCAGAGGATCAAACAGTGGGCTAATTTCACTTTAACGCAAAAGTGATCGCTTTTAGGTAACCAATATAATCCTAAGGTTTTTTTATTGAATTAGTGCTGTTATTATCGAAATCTAAGTTAACCTCTTGGTCACCAGTTGGTATATTTTTAAGCAACTGTGGATGGTTTGCGCCCCATTTTTTCAAACTAAATCCATGTTTTTTCAGCTTACTGATGAGCTCTTTTTGCGTTTCCACTGCTATGTTGAGGTTGTTTGAACCTCTAAGGCCGGCATCCACATAGAAGTTGTCTTTCAGCATCTGATAACCATACAAAAACTTAAGAGAATTCTCATTAGCTATTTTTTGTAGACATCTCGTGGCCAGATAAGGTACTGCACGTGTCCTTTATGTTACTCTGTTGATATTCCCTCCACATAATAAAATGATATTGATGGTCGTTTGCGTTCATTAGTATTTGTCTGTACATTTTTTCAATATCGGTTGTAAAAACGAACCTTGGCAGTCGAAAACGAATCAAAATGGAAAATAGTTCACTTTGCACCACTGTACCAGTGTACGTCAAGTCATTTAATGAATAGCCAGTTGATGGTTCTGTTGATGCATCAAACACTACCCGAAGCTTTGTTGTTGTGCTATCAGGTTTTAATATACAGTGGTGTGGAATAAAATATCTGGTACGTTATCTGGACTTACCCTTTGCATGTGCCCTAGTTGCTCATATTCTCTCATGAATTGCGTGTACTCGCAGACGCATCTGAAAAAGCCTTTGGCGCAGTTGCATACATTCGCGCAATTCCTAATAATAGGTAGGTAATCGTGCGAATGCTCTGTGCAAAATCAAGAGTTGCACTAACAGCAGACATTACCTCGACTAGATCTATGTGCAGCAGCTTTAGCATAGAGCACTATTTTATCTCATACAATTTCCAAGTTATTTGACTTGAATACTTTTTTTTTTAAATTTTGGACCCTGATTATTTTAATTGTTAGTACATAACTTCTTCATTATTTTGCAAAAATCAGTTGGGTTTGTTGTTTTTGAAAGAAAACTTCATTACGATTCATATTTTTTTTTTCATATACATATTTATTTATTGTATCTTCAAAAATGAACTAACAATAAGTTATCAAATCTTAAATCTAAATATAATTATTAGGCCCGACCAATATCCGACATAAGCTTAGTGATATTTATAAATAATACATAAGTAGTGATAATCAAAAAGAAGTATTTTTAAGCAGTCCCATCTGGAGTGTTGGGTATAAGAGCCCTTGTGTCCCTCTTTTTTAAGCGGATGTGTCCAGTAAAGCTCAAAATATTACGGGCAAGCGGATTAGGATGTGACTCGAGTTTAGTTAAATATTTGCCTGCGTATTTTGCAATTTCTTCACTCACTAGTGGCATATTTAAATCACGATGAATATTTGAATTTTTAACGTACCATGGAGCAGATGTTATCAAACGTAAAATTTTGTTTTGCCTTCATATGATAAAAAAACATTTTTTGATATCTGAAAAATTGTTGCAAGGAATAATTTTGCAATTTGGATTTTTGAAAATTATGAGAAAATTGTGTATATATAGCGAAGACCCAACCAAAAAATAGGTCCCAAGATTGTGTATAGGGTACCAAATACATCTCCGAAATGATTAACACAGACGGTGGAAAGCATTCCAACGCCAAAGTATAGTAAACAATTTACGGTGGAAGACGCACTAGCATTTAATCGCTAAAATCAATTTAAATGAATCCTTGATTTCATTTTCCAAATATGTATTTATAAAGGCTTCCTGTTTAATTATTTTGCTTCTGCATCGAAATTTATGGTTATCCTTACTTGGCAGATCAAACTTCTTTCTATATACAAATAACCAATCTTTATTTTTATTCTGACATTTATAAATTTATTTCTTGCATTCACTTATCTTTTTTTTACACAATTGAAAAAACGTTAAATTTTAATCGGTGTTTGCAGGTAAACCATATGTAGTAGTTATTATGTAAAACATTTGGTCAGCCTTGTCCGACAGAGTAGCCCCATCGGTGAGGTTTTCCCATATCAATTTGCAGAGCGATTTATTTTTAATTGTTATCTCGATGATAGCTATAACTAAAATAATAACATTGAACCCATTGCAACTTAAATTTATAGGTATGTATCTTACAAGTAACGGATACAAGAGCGATAAAAATATTAGGTAAAAGCATACCCATAATAGGGGTGTTGGCGCAGGTTTTTTTGCCCTTGTGGGTATATTACTTAGCAATATTCCAAATCCAAATTCTTTAGGACTTCAGCAGCAATTATTTTTCTTTGACTTTTTCATAATTCCGTTATTTACAAAATTACCGTTATTTTAGGTTATTGAATAAATAATGTTTGGCAAATTTTTAGAAAATTATTTGGCGAGTATTTTTTCTGAACATACGAACTTATAATATTTGCAAATACAGGGTGTTTTGATAAATTTTTCAATGAAAATTAAGTTTGCGCCATCTAGTCATTGCTAACTATATTCAGCAATTTGAAACGTAATGTAAATACCTTTTTTTTAAATAACCGAATGAAAAAGAGAAGAGCTACTTTCAAATTTATATTAAAATATTTACAAAATTTATACATTTTTAAACGTTTTTTTAAATAAAATGCAAAGAAAAAAAAACACGGACGTTTTATTTAGTTGGTTTTAAGTTAATCAGTAAAATTAAGAATAAATTATAAAAGAGAATGACAAATTAATATCGTTTCACCTATGCAATAATTAGCATGCATTGCTAATATTAGCTCCGTTCGAGTACCCAAAAATTTTTAATATTTAAAAAAGAATTTACTGAACTTTTTTTCCGTTCGCGTACTTTTTTATACAAGAGTTTTTTATGAGAGTAATTTGTTCAATTTACTCAGTATTTAGTCAGCTACTAAACTTTACGGAAAAAGTACACAAGCGGACCTATTATTGATAACACTAATAGAGATGAACTTATCAATTATTCGTATATACCAGTGTTGGGATTTGGCAATTCTTAAATTGTACCATGAAAATGGTAAAATGGTACCAAATTAACATCAATTGTACCAAAAGGTAGCCAACTGCTAAATAAGCATACACAGTAAAAGAATTCATAACAATTTTTCATCTAAAACAAAAACATAAGGAAATTAACTTATACATCTATGTAATATAGGGCGGGTCGATTTAATAATCGCACTAATTACAAGGAAAATCGTATTATATTGATCAAAATAAGAAACTTTGCCGAAGGAACCATACCTCTAAAATGTGTTTTGATGTCCCGACTTTTGATCCGAAGGGTCAAATTTTCTAGAAGGGTCAAATTTTGAAAAATCTCACTTTGACCCATTTAGAGTTCCCCAATCGAGTCAAAATGTATGACCGACTCCCAATAATTTTGGAGGGCCAACCCACCTATGCCAGTGGCACACCCCTGAAACCACCCCTGGGGGTTCCCCATACAAATATGTAAGAAAATCATAAATGTTTGTATGGGGAATCCCCCATATGTGGTTCCAAAAGTAGTGGGGGTCGGTCATACATTTTGACCCGATTGATTGAACTCTAAATAGGTCAAAGTGAGATTTTTCAAAATTTGACCCTTCAAGAAAATTTGACTTTTCGGATCAAAAGTCGGAACATCAAAATACATTTTAGAGGTATGGTTTCTTCGGCAAAGTTTCTTATTCTGATCCCTAGAACACGATTTTCCTTGTAATTTGAGCGATTTTTTTGACTCCATACAAATCGACCCGCCCTAATGTAAGGGCTACCAAACCAAATGCAATTACCAATGTTGCAAATTTTGGTACTTATGATCAGTGTTGGGCAACCATGTTATTATTGTATGGCAAACAAATTTTTTTTTCAAACTGTACCACGGATATATAAAGTGTATCTACCACTGTACCAATGCATATGCACTTGTACCAAATTTGGTACAATTGTACCACAAATCCCAACAGTGGTATATACTAATACCTGTGTGAGAGACAGAAGTAGTAGTACAGCCTCTTTCTGTCTTTCTCTCAGCTGAATTAAGACTTTGCAAAGTAAACTTTGCGTGTGGAAAAGGGGTGTAAGAGAGTAAATAACAGTAAATCAGTAAAAATGTTCTAAACAAAAGGATTGACATAAAGAAAACCAATAACATTACAAATGTAAAAAAATTATAGCGGACTATTTACAATGAAATAATTTGAGGAAGACGAGGTACAACAACAAGGAGAACCTTTGAATATCATCTATTTTTTTGATTAATTGAAAGTCAAGTAAATCATTTGAGAGCAGATAATAGTTTCTATGGTCTTAATTACAAATGTATAATTAATTTCACTAGCATAAATTCCCGTTTTTTTAATATTCACTCTATTTTTGTAACGAATGAATAAAATTTGCCGAAAATATGGTTTAATGTTTTTTGTACAGCACAAATTGGGCATAATATTATGCCTTGAAATTCAACATTGTTGTTGACAACTATAATATCTAAAATTCTGCGGTGGTGCTTGAAGATTACGTTCATGCTTCAAAAGTTATATGTGAATGAAGGTGAAAAAAACGAATTTTTTAAATTTTTTGGTTTTTTTTAACATTTTCCAAATTTTCTTGTAAACGAAAATATGCGATTGCCACGCACCACCGCAGAATTTTAGAACTTGAAATCATTAAAAACTGTGTCGAATAGCAAGACATAATATTCAGCCCAATTTGTGCCGCGTTAAATGTTAGCAGAAGTATTTTCTTGCTTCCAAGTTTTGTTGTTGCCATTTATTTTTTCTCAGTGTATTGTTGCAACAATATTCGTAAATGGAAGAATACCACCCAAACTAACAGCATGTTTATAGAACATGTCACAATCAAGACACGCACGAATGGCACACGCACGAATACGTAAGAATTTGTATTTGTAGAACACGGTAATTTTTTTTCGTCCGTATTACGTCGTGTGGCGCTCTTAGCAATTTAGTGCCAAATCACAGTGTTGCCTATATGTAAATAATTTTTATTTCTCTACATTTTGTCATATAAAATTTGTATTTTTGTCATTAAAAAAGGTAACCCTTTTTGACGGCAACATGGAAGTATTTATGTAAATTTTTTTTTTTTTTATTACATATTTTATTTATTGTATCTTCATATATGAACTAACAATAAGTATTCAAATCTTAAATATAAAAATATAATTTGGCCCGACCAGTGTCGGACATAAGCTTAGTAATAGTGATATATAATACATAAGTAGTGATAATCAAAAGGAAAAAAATACAAAAAAAATAAAAGTATTTTCAGGATGTCCCATCTGGAGTGCTGTGAATAAGAGCCCTTGTATCCCTCTTTTTTAGGCGGATGTGTCCAGTAAAGTTCAAAATATTACGAGCAAGCGGATTAGGATGTGATTCGAGTTTTGTTAGATATTTGCCTGCGTATTTTGCAATTTCTTCAGTCACTAGAGGCATATTCAAATCACGATGTATATTTGAATTTTTGATGTACCATGGAGCCGATGTTATCATGCGTAAAATTTTGTTTTGCCTGCGTTGAATTTTCTCTACATTTGAAGCTGAAGCAGTGCCCCATAGTTGAATTCCATAGCACCATATTGGCTTTAAAAGCGACTTGTATATTAAAAGTTTACAGTCTAGGCTAAGTGTTGAATTTCGACCAATCAGCCAATGTACCTGAGTTAATTTAAGTTTCATTTGAGTTAACTTAGAGTCAATGTGGTGTTTCCATGTAAGTCGTCGATCAAGGTGTATACCAAGATATTTCACATGTGAATGTTGAGAAACAACTTGATTGTTAATCCGAATGGGGGAACAAGTATCTCTTCGTAAAGTAAATGTTACTTGAACACACTTTTGTTCATTTACCTTGATTCTCCATAAGTTTAACCAAAGCTCCATCTGGCTAATGTGTTCCTGGAGTTTGCGGGATGCCTCATCAGGGTTTTCATGCATACTAAGGCAGGCTGTATCGTCGGCAAATGTGGAAGTATGGATACTACTGCTCACAGGCATATCACAAGTATAAATTAAATATAAAACTGGTCCCAGTATAGTCCCCTGTTGCACACCAGATGAAATTGTTTCAGGCCTACTTGTAAAGTCTCCTTCCGCAACAGTGAACTTACGGGAAATAATGTAACTTTCCAAAAGATTTAAAATGTTTATTGGTAAGTAAGTCTTCAATTTTAATACTAAGCCTTCATGCCACACTTTATCAAATGCCTGGGAAATGTCTATAAACAGCGCAGAACAATACTTTTTTTCCTCAAAAGTTCTTCTTATAAATTAAACCAATCTGTGAGTTTATTCAATGGTGCTATGCTGACTTCTAAAACCAAATTGATGGTCTGGTATGCACCCACTACTAATTAGAATTGGGGACAATTTTGTTTTGAGCAGTTGTTCGAAAAGCTTTGACATTGTAGATAGTAGACTTATTGGCCTATATGACTCAGCCTTGGTTATATCTTTGCCCGGCTTTGGAATCATTTTAACCTTGGCAAGTTTCCAGTTGTGTGGATAATACTCCAGTCGTAAAATAGCATTAAATATGAATAACAGGATTCTCATTGCAATACGAGGCAAGTTCATCAGCATCTGATTACTAATTCCATCAATACCCGAAGCTTATTTCGGGTTGAGTTCGGCGATTAATTTTTGTAAATCACGCATCTTAAACTTTATGTGTTGACTGGGTAGAGCGACTATATTCGGCAAATCAGCACCACCAGTACATATATTTGGCGTAAAAACGGATTTTAAGTGCTCAGCAAATATTTTACCTTTTTCAGTATCGCTTCTTGCCCAACCTCCGGTAGATGTGCGTAGAGGTGGCTTATACTCAACGGGTGTTTTAAGCTTTCTGGCAGCGCGCCACAAGGAGTAATTAGACGCCGGTGTAACATCAAGACCCTCCTGTTTAATATTCTCGCTGAGATTGGCAATGTTCGATTCAATATCATCGGGTGTTCTAAGCGTAATGTTTTCCGTACAATGACTGCTGAGATATTTTTTGAACCCCAGCCAATTAACACGATTGATCATCTTCACATATGGGTCAGGTAAGTTACTTCTTAATGAGCTACAAATTGTAATGATCGTCGGGGAGTGATCGGACGAGAGATCAAGAGAAGCTTGAACTTGAATTAAATCCCTAGAGATATTTTTTATGACGCCAAAATCTATAACATCCGGAATTTTTTGTATGTCAGTAGGCCAATAAGTGGGCTCCCCACTCGAAATGACATCCAAGCCCATTTTTGAAATAGTGTTGAACAATGCTCGACCTCTGGGTGTAACAAGGCGCGAGCCCCAGAACGTATGTTTCGCATTGTAGCCTCCAGCTGCTACAAAACAAGGTCCAAGAGATTTGTAGAAATCCTCATATTGATTCTCAGTGATTGAAAATCTGGGAGGGGAGTAAATTGATGATATAACGAAATTTGAACAAAAACTTTCAATGCCAATATTTGTTGCTTGTACGTATTCTTCACAAATGTTATCAAGAACATAGTGCTTGAGTCTTGACTTTATTAGAATTGCTGATCCACCGCAAGCCCTTCCTCTAGGGTCCTTTGTATCATATATAGTGTAGCCATAAATTTTAAAAAGACTTCTCGAAGTCAAATGAGTCTCAGATACTAACATTATATCAATATTTTTCTCCGTGAGGAAGTGCTCAAGTTCATTTTTATGTTGGCGAATGCCGTTTGCGTTCCAGAAACATATTGTTAACGTGTTCATGGCTTATTAAGTATTGCTTGAAGCAGAGTATTCTGCATTCGCAACATTTCTTGCATCATGATAGTCATATTTGTTGTCAAATTGTTTATAGTTTGCACAAGATTTTCAATAGTGGCTTCAAGGCGATTAAAATTAAAGTTTGAGTTTGTATTTGTAGAATTATTTTGCGGAGAAACATTTTGTGTCGGAATAAAACTAGCCTTAGTAGCATCTGCATACGATACACGGGAAGTAACTGGTTGGCTTATTTGCAGAAAAGTGGCAGAGTAAGAGTTTGCTGATTGAGCTGGAGCTAATTTAGGTTTTTGCACCATAGTCTTCTTTACAGAAAAGTACACAGGACAACCTCTGTAGTTAGCGGTGTGATTACGTCCACAATTACTGCATTTTTTATCACTTTGATCTTTTGGTTTGTTGCAGCTAGCGGTGCCGTGTAATTCGCCACACACAACACAAACAGAGGGTAAATTGCAGTATGTTTTTGTATGGCCATATTCTTGGCAATTATGGCACTGTACAGGACCTGAACGCTTATGTGGCTCTTCAACTGTAATTTTTCGGTACAAGAGGTATTTTAAATTATAAATTGGATGCGTCTCATTTTTTTTCAATTTTATATCATTAGGCTCAAGTTCAACACGAAATAGGGGTTGGGGAATCTTTTCTCTATTTATTATATTGGACACATTTTTTACCTTGAACCCCTGGAGGACGAGTGCATCTTTTATTTCTTCGGGGACAACATAAGAATCTATGCCCTTCAATACGATCTGCATGCCTTTAGCGCTCTTAAGCTGGTATGTGTAGAAGCTTGTTTTACTTTTTTCAAATTCAGCAACCATTTTACGGAAATCTTTTTCGTCATAAATTTGGATTTTAGTTTCATCGATGTTGCCACGTTTTATTGGAACAATGTGAAATTTATTCTCACCAATGTCCGAAATTAATTTTTTAATAAGGGCATTTGAATATTTTTGTCTCAAATATATTGGTGGCGGCTTGGATGTTTTGTTCGAGGATACCTCGGGTTTGTCGTTGTCATCTTGAAGAATTTTAAAGCGGTTTTGGCGATTAGTTGAGGATGCGCTGTTATCCCTAGACATCTTTGGAGCAGATGCAATTTTAGTATTATTAGGGCTTCGCCCGCGCTTTAAAATTGTAATGTATCTGTCCATTCCGACTTGGACCTTGGGTTTTGGGCTACTCTTATTTTCAGTGACAACTTGGTAAAGTGGTGACCCCGAGCCCGAGGCGGGTGATATCGCTGAGTTAAATGTGGAAGTACTAGGCAATATTGTCAACGATTCACTAGTTGGCATTGGACAAAGCGAAGTTGATCGCTGACGAAACTGTGGTTTTGCCGTTAGAAAAAGTCTATTATCAGATTTTTGATTTTTATTAAGAGCTTCAGAACTCACAGCAAGTCTATTATCAGATATTTTATTTTTATTGATATCATTATGAGCATCAAAACTCACAGTAAAATAGGCATTTCTGCCGTTAGAACTCACTTCACTATTTTTTTCCTTTGGGGTACTCATATAGAATATTCCTCAAGGGTATGTTTGTATGTTTTTGTGTTTACGGTTTTTTTTTGTTTTTGTTATTTCTATATATAAAAAATATTTGCAAAGCAAATAAAGCTTATTTATTATAGTCAATATGTACTGCGAATATTTTTGTATGATTTTTTTTTATTTAGTTTGTATGTAAGAAAAATTCCGCTATTATGTCTGTTCACTATGAAGGTACAACGAGAACTCATTTATGTAAATGAAAATTTTTTATTTAAAAAAGAAATCTTTAACTTTATACACATATACAAATGAAAATTAATTTCCAAAAATAATAACTGCACGGCTGTTGTCAACTTTATGCTCTAATTGCCACTTACAATAATAAAATAAACAAATAGAAATTTACTATTTGTAGCAACATTCACTTTTTTGCGGATTTAACAATTTTATTTTATTTATTTCTTATAAAACTTGTAATTTTTTCCACCGACGAATGTAATTTTGCAATCGTGCACTTTTTATTGTTTTGACAGCAGAAAACGCGTTATACAAACCCAAACACTGACACTTGTTACGTTTTTTAGAAAAATAAAATGACATTCGCGTTATACAACCGCAAACTTGGCAAACGTCAGGTTTTATACGCGTATTTTAGACATATTGGGTTCTATAAACATGCTGTAACTATGTAAAAAATAAAAACATTAATTTTGTAGCTGTTAACATAAATATTGCGTTAAAATCATAAAAAGTAAAAAAAATTCAAGATTTAATGGATACCCTAAATTACTGTTATTTGACAAGCGAGGGATACTCTAATTACCAATTAAGGTAGCTGACTCTACCACCGAACAGCGTTACCGTTGAAAATTTTCAAAAAGGGGCACAAAAAGGTGATTTTCAAAATAAAAGTGGCGCAAAAAGGGGATTTCAAAGATAAAAGAGGCAACTTCAAAATCAAGAAAAATTAAAGAAACAAGCATATTTATTAACTTATTTTTATTTAAAACAAACAACAACAATTTCTCATGTATAAGAAGTACAAAAACATTAAATTTTATTAGAACTCATATACTACGTTTATACGCACGTGTTATTTGCAAGTAACAATTGTAACTTACTAATTCACGAGAACAATAACTTATTGCTGGGGATGAGACGTATGTATGTATACAAAAAAATAAATTTTTGGTTTTATAATTTGACTCACAGTTTTCATATATATGTACTTCTATTTGCAAATAAGACCATTATAAACATAGTACAGATAGCTATTATATAAAAAAAATCATTAAATCTTTGTTAATAATAAACCCGTAGGCAAATTGCTGCATTTGATATCAATCGAAGTTGTACCTTAATATATATAAAAATCAAAAACACGTTTATCTGTTAGGGGTGAACTCTTCAATGCCCTAACAGATTTTCGCCTTCCACCCCATAAAATATTTGTAAAAGACCGGCGCGTGTTTTTATATATTTTCTACCCCGGTAAATGCTACGCCCCTTACAGAAATAGTGATTCGTCCGACAGATAGCGCAATTTTTAGTTTTTTTGTGTTTTTGCACCGTAACTCAAGAACTACTGAACCCATTTTGACCAAACTTCATATGTATGCTCTATAGGGCGTGAGTAGTGTTTTTGTGTAGTTTGAAGTTCGTCCGACAGATGGCCCAATATTTTGTTTTTTTTTTGTGTTTTTGCACCGTAACTCAAGAACTACTGCACCGATTTCGACTAAAATTTATATACATGCTCTATGGGCCATGAGGAGCGTTTCTGTGTAGTTTGAAGTTCGTCCGGCAGATGGCGCAATATTTAGTTTATTCGTGGGCAAAATCCAATTTTCATATTGTACCACCAATGCCATATACAACACTAATGTTGGCTTAGGGCCAGCAACGCGGACCGGAGTCAGCTAGTATTATACAAAAATTTTAAGAATACATAAATACATTTTTTTATCATTTTTGGTACATATATCAAATATCACATATTTACTTAAAAACCAGCATAATTCAAAAAATTTATTTAACCATGTAAAGTTTTGATAAAAATTTGAAAATTTGATGCTGAAGAGGATAATATTATTCTTTTTAGACATTATGCACAGTTATTAAATACCTTAAATACCCCTTCCCTTTATATTTATTAATAAGTTTTTTACTTGGAATCCATTCTTCCAAATCGTTTTGAAAATATTAAGCAGGCTGCTAAACATGCCACTACCTCCCATTCGCAGACTGGGCTTAATAGACTATATTCTACAGATATTGAACGTCTTGTATGTGAAAAAAGAAGAGTTAAAAGGGAATGGCAACAGCACAGATCACCCCAGAATAAAATTAGATTTAAAGAGTGCACTAAACGACTCCAAGAGCTGCTTGCACATGAAAAAACTGCATCTCTTAAAAATTATCTGGAAAATCTTGATGTCACACCAGCATCTAATTACTCTTTATGGTGCGCTGCTAGAAAGCTTAAAACACCTGTTGAGTTTAAACCACCTCTGCGCACATCTACCGGAGGTTGGGCAAGAAGCGATACTGAAAAAGGTAACATATTTGCTGATCATTTAAAATACGTATCTAGCCCAAACACATGTACTGGTGTAATTGATTTGCCAAATGTAGTCGCTCTACCCCCTCAACAAATAAAGTTTAAGACGCGTGATGTACAAGAACTAATTGCTGAACTCAACCCGAAGAAAGCTCCGGATTTTTATGGAATTAGTAACCAGATGCTGATGAAGTTGCCTCGTATTGCAATTAAAATACTGTTATTTATTTTTAATGCCATTTTACGACTGGAGTATTATACACACTTGCCAAAGTTAAAATGATTCCAAAGCCGGGCAAAGACCTTACTAAGGCTGAGTCATACAGGCCAATAAGTCTGCTATCAACAATGTCAAAACTTTTCGAAAAACTGCTCATGACAAAATTGTCCCCAATTCTAGTTAGTAGTGGGTGCATACCGGACCATCAATTTGGTTTTAGAACTCAGCATAGCACCATTGAACAAACTCATAGATTGGTCCAATTTATAAGAAGAACATTTGAAGAAAAGAAGTATTGTTCTGCGCTGTTTATCGACGTTTCTCAGGCATTTGATAAAGTGTGGCATGAAGGCCTAATTTTAAAATTAAAAACATACCTGCCAGTAAACGTTGTAAGTCTTTTGGAAAGTTACATTACTCCCCGGAAGTTCACTGTTGTGGAGGGAGACTTTATGAGCATGCCTGAAATTATCTCATCCGGTGTGCCACAGGGGAGTATACTGGGGCCAGTTTTGTATGTATTTGATTTATACTTGTGATATGCCTTTGAGTAGCAATATCCATACGTCTACGTTTGCTGATGATACAGCCTGCCTTCGTATGCATGAAAATCCTTACGAGGCATCCCGATATCTTCAAGAACACATTACCCAGCTGGGTCTATATTTAAACTTATGGAGAATTAATGTAAACGAGCAAATGTGTGTTCAAGTAACATATACATTACGAAGAGATACTTGTTCACCCATTCGGATTGACAATCAAGTTGTCCTCAACATACTCATGTGAAATATCTTGGTATACACCTTGATCGACGGCTTACTTGGAAACACCACATTGACTCTAAGTTAACCCAAATGAAACTAAAATTAACTCAGGTACATTGGCTGATTGGTAGAAATTCAACCCTCAGTCTAGATTGCAAATTTTTGATATACAAGTCACTTTTGAAACCTATATGGTGCTACGGAATTCAACTATGGGGCACTGTTTTAGCTTCCAATGTCGAGATAGTCCAACGAAGGCAAAATAAAATTTTGCGATTAATAACATCGGCTCCATGGTATATAAAAAACTCAAATATACATCGTGATTTAAACATGCCGCTAGTGATTGAAGAAATTGCAAAATATGCAGGCAAATATTTATCAAACCTCGAGTCACATCCTAGTCCGCTTGCTCGTAATATTTTGAACTTTACACATCCGCCTAAAAAAGAGGGATACAAGTGCTCTTATACTCAACACTCCAGATGGGACTGCTTGAAAATATTTTTTATTTTTATACCCTTTACCAAAAAAAATGGTAAAAGGGTATATATAGGTTTGTCATTCCGTTTGTAATTTCTATAATATCAATAAGCGACCCATAAAATATATATATTCTGGATCCTTATGCATAGGGAAGACGAATAAGCGATGTCCGTCTGTCCGTCTGTCTGTACGTGAAATCGGTTTTCCGAAGCTCCCAGAAAAGCTAGAGACTTCGTTCTTGGACTGGTGTATCAGAAATTTTGCAAAATAGCTTTGTATTGAAAGTCAGCAAAATCGAGCAGACCATTGCAGAGCTGGAAAACTTAAACTTTATTTTGCCATATAAAAGTAACTACCGAGAACAAATTTTTACTTTTTTTTAATAAATAAACTTATTTTACACTTCAGTACGACTAAAATTGGAATTTTTAATAAAAAAAATATAAAAAAATTAAAAAGACGTTTCCAGGGTTGGAAAACTTTAACTTTTTGTGTTATGTAAAATTAACTATGTCTAAGACTATATTAGTATTTTCTCGAGAACCGTAAGAGCTAGAGACCTGAAATTTGGACACAATGTGTAGACCTTTGGCTGCTACAACACAAATACATGAGAATTGGAAATTAAAGGGTGTTCCGAAACGAGCACTGAAAAATGTTAAAATCTCATGTAATATACATACAATTGTATATATGTATGTATATACTCTTGAAATTTGTAAGGTTAGTGTATTTTTATACAGACTACAAAAATTGACACTAAAATTTCCAAAAATTTAAATTAAAGGGTGTTCCATCAGTTAATGCAATTTTGACTATGCAATTTTGACAACTTGCTGTATCTTGGAAACCGTAAGAGCAAAACTCTTGAAATTTTCAAAAACGAACCGAAACCGAAAAAAATCGCAGAAAAAATCGCCAAAAAGAAAAAAGCACCAAATTACAAAAAAAAAAATGTCTAAGACTAAAATAAATCGCGAATAACCGGAAAAATTGCTAAAATGAAAAAAAATCGCCAAAATGAAAGAAAATCGCCAAAATGAAAAAAAATCGCCAAAATGAAAAAAATCGCCAAAATGAAAAAAAATCGCCAAAATCAAAAAACCCCAAAAAACAGAACAAAATCGCTAAAATGAAAAAAAAACCAAGACAGGAAAAAATCGTCAAAATGAAAAAACCGCCAAAATGAAAAAAAACGCCAAAATGAAAAAAACTTCGAAAATAGGAAAGAATTGCATAAATGAAAATAAAATCGTCAAAATAAAATAAATCTCCAAAATGAAAATAAATCCCCAAAATGAGAAAAAAATCGCAAAAAAGAAAAAAAAAATCGCCAAAATGAAAAAAAATCGCCAAAATAAAAAAAAAATCGCCAAAACGAAAAAAATCGCCAAAATGAAAAAAAACCCCAAGCACAGGAAAAAATCGCAAAAATGAAAAAAAAATCGCTAAAATGAAAAAAAATCGCCAAAATGAAAAAAACCCCTAAAATAGGAAAAAATCGCCAAAATGGAAAAAGAATCGCCAAAATGAAAAAAATCTTCAAAATGAAAATAAACCCTCCAAAACAGAAAAAAATCGCCAAAATGAAAAAAACCAAAAAAAAAAACAGAAAACAATCGCCAAAATGAGAAAAAAGCGACAAAACTGAAAGAATCGCTTAAACTGAAAAAACTGCGCGAGTGAAAGTCGCATTTTACTGAATTTTTTAATATTAAAGGAATTAAATTAAACTAAATTTTTTTTTATTTCGTTTTTGCTTCGTTCATATAGCATATTTTACGTATTTTTTAAAACACTAGATTGGTATCAAAAACCAGAAAAATCCAAAATTATGACTCAAGGGTTGGAAAATTTATTATTTTTTACAAGAGTAACTATGTGAAGTTAGTTTTTTCTTTTTGTTTACAAGTTTTATATACTTTATGACTTAGAATTAAATAGTTTGGCATAGAAATTAGAAAAATAAAAGACATGGCTCCAGAGCCGGAAAACTTAAACTTTTTCTGGTGTATAAAACTAATTATTTCTTTGGTTATTAAATATATTCTAAATTTTATAAAGAAATAAATTAGTATTAAGAAACTCAGAAATATGGTTTCAGGGTTGGAGCTTAAAAAAAGTTTCGGTAAAAAAATAATCAAAAATATTTTTTCTCAGCTAAACAGATTTCATGTTTTAGGAAAATCATTACTCAAGATTTTTTATACATGTTTAATTTTTTTATGGATATCTAATCTAATTGAAGTATAAACAAAGGTTTGTGCTTATTGTGCTCTCAGTATAATAACAATTAATTTTTAGTTAATGGAGATGAAACTAAAATTTATCGTTAAAGATAAATTATATCACATGTTCCGTTTCATTTTCCTGATACCTTTCCTTTTTGCTGAGCAAATTTCAAAAAAATCCTATAGGAATAAAACGTTTACATAATACCACGATGTATACCATTTGCAATGGGAACTTTAAATCAAGACACTAAGCAGTTTTGCAACATCAATGATTATTAAATACGGGAAAATATAGAACAAGTTAGTTTACTTGGTATGGAGGTGCAATACTATGAATATTTTAGAGTTATTAAAAAGCAGCAGAATATAGTCGCTCTACCCCCTCAACACATAAGGTTTAAGACGCGTGATTTACAAAAATTAATTGCCGAACTCAACCCGAAGAAAGCTCCGGGTATTGATGGAATTAGTAATCAGATGCTGATGAACTTGCCTCGTATTGCAATGAGAATCCTGTTATTCATATTTAATGCTATTTTACGACTGGAGTATTATCCACACAACTGGAAACTTGCCAAGGTTAAAATGATTCCAAAGCTGGGCAAAGATATAACAAAGGCTGAGTCATATAGGCCAATAAGTCTACTATCTACAATGTCAAAGCTTTTCGAAAAACTACTCAAAACAAATTTGTCCCCAATTCTAATTAGTAGTGGGTGCATACCAGACCATCAATTTGGTTTTAGAAGTCAGCATAGCACCATTGAACAAACTCACAGATTAGTTCAATTTATAAGAAGAACTTTTGAGGGAAAAAAGTATTGTTCTGCGCTGTTTATTGACGTTTCCCAGGCATTTGATAAAGTGTGGCATGAAGGCCTTATTTTAAAATTGAAGACTTACTTACCAATAAACATTTTAAATCTTTTGGAAAGTTACATTATTTCCTGTAAGTTCACTGTTGCGGAAGGAGACTTTACAAGTAGGCCTGAAACAATTTCATCTGGTGTGCCACAGGGGAGTATACTGGGACCAGTTTTATATTTAATTTATACTTGTGATATGCCTGTGAGCAGTAGTATCCATACTTCCACATTTGCCGACGATACAGCCTGCCTTAGTATGCATGAAAACCCTGATGAGGCATCCCGCAAACTCCAGGAACACATTAGCCAGATGGAGCTTTGGTTAAACTTATGGAGAATCAAGGTAAATGAACAAAAGTGTGTTCAAGTAACATTTACTTTACGAAGAGATACTTGTTCCCCCATTCGGATTAACAATCAAGTTGTTTCTCAACATTCACATGTGAAATATCTTGGTATACACCTTGATCGACGACTTACATGGAAACACCACATTGATTCTAAGTTAACTCAAATGAAACTTAAACTAACTCAGGTACATTGGCTGATTGGTCGAAATTCAACACTTAGCCTAGACTGTAAACTTTTAATATACAAGTCGCTTTTAAAGCCAATATGGTGCTACGGAATTCAACTATGGGGCACTGCTTCAGCTTCAAATGTAGAGAAAATTCAACGCAGGCAAAATAAAATTTTTCGCATGATAACATCGGCTCCATGGTACATCAAAAATTCAAATATACATCGTGATTTGAATATGCCACTAGTGACTGAAGAAATTGCAAAATACGCTGGCAAATATTTAACAAAACTCGAGTCACATCCTAATCCGCTTGCCCGTAATATTTTGAACTTTACTGGACACATCCGCCTAAAAAAGAGGGACACAATGGCTCTTATTCACAGCACTCCAGATGGGACTTCTTGAAAATACTTTTATTTTTTTTTTCCTTTTGATTATCACTACTTACATATGTATTATATATAACTACTACTAAGCTTATGTCCGACATTGGTCGGGCCTAATTATATTTTTTAGATTTAAGATTTGAATACTTATTGTTAGTTCATATATGAAGATACAATAAATAAAAATTCATGCAAAAAAAAAAAATTAAAAAGCAGCACGGGTTTTGAACATATCGAGAGCGAGTAAACAATCCCCAATATTTTGGTAATGTATTGACGTGACGTCGATGTTGACTGAAATAAGAGTGAATGTAAAATATATCTTAACCACAGAGTGTAGAGTAAAATATTCAACTATTGCTGATATCGAAAATAAAATAATTGAATCAAATTCTTTAATCGAAAAATACTGAAAAGTCACTTACTATTAATTGCTTTAGAGAAAAAAATGAAAATTTTTTCACAAAACAAATATGTATGTATGTGTCTGTATACTATATATATGTATGTACGCACGTTAGTAAAGCGTATATAAGATTCGGCACAGCCGAATATAGCACTCTTACTTGTTTTTTTCTTCCTTTTGATTATCACTACTTATGTATTATTTATAACTATCTCTAAATTTATGTCCGACAGTGGTCGGGCCTAATAATTATATTTTAGATTTAAGATTTGAATACTTATTGTTAGTTCACATTTGAAGATACAATAAATAAAAATTATGTATTAAAAAAAATATTATAAGGTGTTTTATTAATAAATATGTTAGGTATTTAGCAGTAATACATTTGGAAAAAAAATTTGTTATTATTTTGACTTGCTTAGATTATATCCATTTTAAAAAAATTTTAAGGTCAAGGCATACCATGTATATAAATATACATCTATAGTAGTTAGATACTGCCGGTTCTATGACCATTAAAATTGTCAAATTTGGGTAATAAATGTCGAAATTTGGGTAATTAATGTCGAAATTTTGTAATTTATGGGCTAAATTGTTCATATTATGGTAATTAGTGTCAATGGTGTGGAGTGACGAGGGTTTGCATAACCCTTTTTTGTTTGTACATAGATAAGGATAGTTTGATGTCGGTCCGTCGATGTGTTTTTGTTTTAATTTTATGGTTTGATGTCCGTCTGTTGCTGTGCATAGTTATTTATGTAGGCACGCAGGTGCGCTTGTCCCTTTTTTTGTTTGTACATAGATAAGGATAGTTTGATGTCGGTCCGTCGATGTGTTTTTGTTTTAATTTTATGGTTTGATGTCGGTCCGTCGATGTGTTTTTGTTTTAATTTTATTGTTTGATGTCCGCCGGTCATCATGCACATATAGTTATTTATGTAAGCACGCAGGTGCGCTTGTTTTTACGTAGTATTTTTTTTCGTTTGTTAAGCGGTTGCAGTAGTTGTATGATTTTAGATTGTGTGTGCGTGTGTGGATAGAGAAAATGTTGCTTTGGTTTTTTTGTATTATTCTTTTGTTTGTACGTAGTATGGTTTTTCGTTTGTTAAACGGTTGCAGAAGAGTATTTGAGAAAGAAATTATGTATGCTTGTGTGGGGGAAATCTGAGAATGTTTTTGTTGTAGGTTTTATTTAGTTTGATTTTTCTATTTCCTTAAAGAGTTTGAAGAGATAAATAAAATATGTAATTTATGAGCAATAAATTTACTTGAAGGTTGGACAAATTGAAGTGTAACATATTTAGGATTGTCAAAGGGAATTAGAGATGTGTGATCATGGGAGCTAACGTTATGCTCGTGCGTGTGTATGAAGTTTGTGATACTGAGGATTGTCAAAGATTGGTTGTTATTTTCTTGTATTATTCTTTTGTTTGTACGTAGTATGGTTAATCGTTTGTTAAACGGTTGCAGGATATTTGAGAAAGAAATTATATATGATTGTGGGAAATCTATAAATGTTTTTTGTTGTTGGTTTTATTTAGTTTGATTTTTTCAATTTCCTATGTTTAAAGAGTTTAAGGAGATGAATAAAATATGTGGTTTGTGAGTTAAGCATGGTTTGATATCCGTCCGTCCGTCGATGTACATAGTTAATTATGTAGGTACGCATTAATTATGTAGGTACGAAGGCTTGTATGTATGTTTTTGTTTTAATTTTGAATTGAATGTTTTTTTTTCTTGGTTTGTTAAGCGGTTGCAGCAGGTTTATGATTTTAGATTGTGTGTGTGTGTGTGTGTGTGTGTGTGTGTGTGTGTGTGCATAGAGAAAATGTTGTTTTAGTTTTTTCTATTTTCTTTTTAGCTGGTGACCATGGAAGGTTATTTTAGAAAGACATTATGTATGCTTGTGGGAAATCTATGAATGTTTTTTGTTGTTGGTTTTATTTATTTTGATTTTCCTATTTCCTATGTTTAAAGAGTTTGAAGAGATGAATAAAATATGTAATTTATGAGCAATGAACTTACTTGAAGGTTAAAGAAATTGAAGTGTACGATATTTAGGATTGTCAAAGGGAATTAGAGATGCGTGATCATGGGAGCCAACGTTATGCTCATGCATGTGTATTTACGTATGTTTTTACAATAACTTGAGTGTTGGCAGATGGGTAAGTAGTCGTATATGTATATAAAAAAAGCGAGTGTGTAATGCCGAGTACACATCTGGCATTTGTTGTGTTCTAATTATTTTTTAAAATGTGTGCAACGCCTTTCACATTATGTTTTTTATAGGGAAGGCAACACCACACAACAAAAAATAAATAAATAATCGGAAATCATAAACGTTACCACTAGTGCACACTGTGTGCATGCGGCATTACTTTTTTTGTTTGTAGTATTTCGTTTAGGACATGGAAGGGTATTTATAGAAAGTAATTATGTATGCTGATGAGATATCAATGTTTCTGTTTTTGTTGTTGTTTGTGATATTGAGGATTGTCAAAGATTGGTTGTTATTTTCACTGCTTGCTGACATTTGTCTCTGTCTCTGTCTATTGACTCTTAAATTATGCATATGACTTGATCGTAATTCATATAAATTGAGAAATTTTCTAATCTAGCAGCAAGTACAGCATTGTATCTAGCAAGTACATCATCGTATAAAATTTTAAAAAATATATAAATTATTAAAATGGACACATTAAGCAGCAGCCCAATTTTAGTAACTTTGAACGTCTCACAAACTCATCCAGAGACATTTGTGATGGAAGAGGTAACCGTAAGCCCTATATCAATAGAGCTTTCAGACGACGATTTGCCTCCTAATATATCTTTTAAAGATATATTTTTCTGGGACGAGATAGATGATGACATTTCAAACAACCAGATGGCATACATCTATAATGAAAACTTCCAAAATGAAGAAGAGAAGTTTATGCTAGATGATGAGGACGATTCTTTGTTGGCGACATTGAACTATATGCCAGAAGATGTGGAAATCTTTATGCAAGACGAAGAGGGGGATGCATTATTGGCGGCCTTAAGTTTAAGATTTTAATTTTATTAATTTTTTAAACATAAATTCAAATTAACTTATTTAAAACGTAAAAAACGTGTAAATAGATTTTTTTTCATTGTCGTTTTTTAACATTTGTCTCTGTCCTTGTACATACCATATACATATAAATAAATGATTGAACAAAATTTTGTATATTTTTAATCTACATATTTATTTAAAAAAATATCGTAAATATATGTTGTAGCAATGTAAAAATAGAAAACTAAAATAAATTTTTTAGTTATTTTCCTGATAAAGTAAATATGCATTTCTTAAGGCACATACTCCATAACTATGATAGCTGCAGTAAAAATATTCCGGATATTTAAGTTGTATTTGCTTAAAGTTGATGCAGCCAATATCCTCGATGTTGAAAACTCTAAGTTGAAGTAGTTTCTCAAACCATTTCTTCTTTTCCACACCTTTAACATAGATTGAAGAATGTTTTAAATTGGATTTTAAAAATTTTACAACACTCTTAAATGATATTGATCCATCATTCCAATTCAGATGATGAAAGTTTCTTGTTAGCCAATTTGCTTCTCTTTGTTTTGCTATTGATAATCTATTGAAGTTAAACGGTGGTTTAATAATAAAATTTATGTGCTTCTTATTGTTAAAAACAATTGATATTTCTTTTGCAATGAAGATGTTTGAATTGGATTTAAATCCTTGCATATCGATGAAAACTTTATCCCCAATCATCTTAGTTTTAATTTACATTATCTTACGAACTTTACCTTTTAAGGGTATGTATTCTATTATGCGATCGTGGATGAGAATGCAAAAAGCGGATGTATCAGTAGGAATGTTGGATTCCGTTTCAATTTTAATTTTTATATCAACAGGACCGTTAGAGAGGGCTTCGTTTTGGTGACTGACATCTACTACCACTATCGGCACACTATTTTTAAATTCTTGAGCAGTCATAAGCGGTTGTGATTCCCTCATGTAGTAGCTTTGTTGAAACCGTAGATACATATCATATACGATGGCATACCGATTATTTGTAAATTTAATATTTAGATCATCATATGGGTACGATTCTGAATATAAATGCACTTTTAAATTGTTTAGATTACAGTGAACAAACTTATTTTCTTGTTGAAAAGCAATCAACACAAAACGGGGTCGTTCTCTATTTGCAGCCAGTTTAACATTCCATATATAGCTAGTTCCTGTATTTAGTTGAGGATTAATGTGACAAACCCAACTGCGAAATGCCACCGGTATAGAAGCACCACTGTTAATAATTTTAATCATATTCAATTTGCCCAGATCGGATAATTGTACATGCGGAATTCTCCATGAGATGTTTGAGATGCTAATTTTTGGTTTGTCAGTAGCAACAGTTGAGTATACGAGTTTTTCATCGTTCTTACTACGTAGGAGAACCAATTCATGTTTGCCGCTGAGTATAATTTTATTATAGTCTTCAGCAAAACCTAAAAATAGTTTCAGTGGTACATAGAAATTAAAGTGTACATTTGAAATATCCAAATCATCGAGTTTGTTCCATCCTGCGTTGTACAAGCCAACACTTTCTGTTGGTGATAAAGAAACAAAATTTTTTAGGCTGCTTGTGATCGCTAAATGTCTTGTATGATCAATTTCTATGCCATTAAGTTCATATCGAATTTCGTCAAAGAGATGTGCCACAAAGTTATTTTTTAATTTTAGATTTAAAAACGAAGATATTTTGATATTTTGCTGTTATTATCATCTACAATACTTCCCTCAACATATATGTAACTTTCGCTGGGTAGCACATATAAGTCTTGATTTTGTATTGAAATTCGAATCTCATCATTATTGTTGAAGGATTGTAGGTATGGTGTATATGTGTGATAGTCCTTTTTAATTATACTCTCGTCTGATTGAGGTTTTTCTAGAACATCTAGTATGTAACTCATTTCTTTGTCAGCTTTAAATTGAGAGACTTCAAAAATTTTTTATTTTCTTGCGTCAAATGTTTTTTGTGTAATGATGTCTTTAATTGTGGTTTGGTTTGCAATAGCGTTTTATGAGTGTATCCAATTTTATCCTTAGATTGCTTGACGTTGTATATTATCATTATTTGCTAGATCTCAAATGTATTCGTGTTGTAATTTCCTCTCCTCGGAAATTAATTAAATCACCGTTCTGATCAACTATGCGTAGAGTAAGAGAACTTATCTCTCGGCAGTTAACTGGCAAATAGATAAGATTTCGAGGAATCTCAACAATTTTATAGCCTGGAGGGACATTGATCGCAAATACATGTAATGTGTGTGCTTGTGAGTTATTCGTATATGTGTTAACCACTATACTACATTCAACACGAAAGATATTCACGATGAAAATATTGACTGGAAGATCTGAGTAATGGTCTTGGTTAGGAGCTAGAATTTTCTTATTGAATCCAAAGAGTTTTCCAATTGTGTTATCTTT
The DNA here is from genome assembly GCA_944452675.1 of Tachina lurida. NCBI lineage: Eukaryota > Metazoa > Arthropoda > Insecta > Diptera > Tachinidae > Tachina > Tachina lurida. The sequence goes on along the minus strand of OX101753.1, from coordinate 94,764,220 downwards.
GTTAAAGTATATGGGATCCTTAGAGCTATTAACTCTAACTTGCATTGTATTGTTATTAGCTTCTATATCAATTTTATTTTCCGGACAATACTGCTTATAGCGATGTTTAATATAATCAACTATATCATTCAGTTCATAAGATCCTATTGGTATTTTAATTGCATGTTCACCAATATGAAATATATTATTATAATCATCTACATTGGGAATGATATTATATGAATGAAAATCAGTTAGAGCACTTTCATATTCACCATCCAAACGAATAGGAGGAAAGTAATTAGCAGATAACTCAGATGAGTTTGAGCTAAGAGTAAGTGTTATTGACATTATGATTGTCTGATTACAAATAAGTGAAATTAAACACAGCACTTTGTATAAAAAGGAAGTTTATATATAATTATATTTTATTTAAATATATTAGATACAAATATAGACTTATATATACACTTAACTACAATATTTCATTTTTATTGATCCAAGAATTATGTTGATTGGTAAATCCTAACCATTTAACATATGCCTTCTCGCCTTTAGTTTTAAGAACTTTTTCAACTAGATATGTATTTGGATATCTGGTTTTTGAAAGTTCTTCACCATAGAATCCACCTTTAATAGGGTTACCACGATAGTCTTCTAATATGTATGTAGCTGGATGTGTATTTTGAACTCTTTTAATCGTAAAAATTTCTGTGGTCCAATTTGGTGTATATCCTTTTTCAAAAACATGTTTATATTTACTTATGCGCACATGATCTCCCACATTGAACTTTGATAATTTGAATAGTTTTAAGCGGTTATATACCGTGTTTAATAATTTTTTCTCATTTTTATAGTTAACTTGAATCGGTGGCATTTTGATGGTGCGATGCATTTTTTTATTATATGTATTAATCAAGTCTTTGTAAATGTCGAGCCAGTTATAAGACCCATTAAAGCTAAACTCTTTCCACATCATTCCTTTTATTGTTCTGTTAAATCGTTCTACTATTGATGCTTTCATTCTGCTATATGTTGAGAAGTGATTAATGTTGTATTTATTCATCAATTTTCCAAAGTGTTTATTGAAAAACTCTTTACCATCGTCTGTTTGCAAGTTTTTTGGTATTCGTCCCAGTTGAAAAATATTCTGCATAGCCTGGCTTGTTTCCAATGCAGTCTTTCTTTTCAAGGGTACTGCCCAAGCAAATTTTGAAAATGTATCAATTACAGTCAGCAAAAATCGATAATCTCTATTGTCTGTAGAATAGTTCCCCATTTCAACTAAATCAGCTTGCCAAAGATCATCTATTCCTTTCATAACAACTTTTCGACGTGGAAAATGTTTTCGTGCTTGCTTATGTAGTTCATTTATTAAATTTCTTTTTGAAGTCATTATTTAACGTATTTAGAATTTTATGGGATAAGTTGAGTTCAGTGTGAGTTCATTTAAATACTGTCGACCATCATAGTTCTTACATACCCATAAATTAACTCATTTATCTTTTTAATTTCTTTTTCAAAGAATAATTTCATACTTGAGATTGTTTCCTGAATTTCGTTGAGTTTCTGACTTAAACTTATGTTGATTTCATCTCGTACCTCTTCAATTTGACTTTGCAGAAACAATTTATTAACAACGTCGTTTTCCTCCAAGGCTTTTCCCACATTTTTGATTCTTTTGTTTTGAACGTCAATGTTATTAGTTGTATCCATAACGAAGCCCAGCAGCTTAGGAACATTTTTCACAAAAACTGTGCCTCTTGTATCATTAAGATAGTGCCCAAACTTATCGATGGACATGATTTATGTAGATAAATATTATTCTATAATTTTTGCTTCATATAATTCTTCGATAATTGAGACAATTTCGTTATTGTGATTAGTATGACCTGCAGCTTGTGATGCTAGCAATAGCCTAAGGCGATCTACTAACTCATTAGAATCATCCCAGTATATATAGTTAGCTTTGTATGGGTTTAGTTTCATCAAACCCTTACCCTTGTAAGGGCTTTTTATTGCATGTAGTGATGACGAAGTTGATGAGTTTTTTTCACTTTCTTTCTTAAACAATTTACTGATAATATGCTTATATTTATATGCTCTCGTTCCTTTGATTTGTCCATCAGGTCTATAATCTCTTTTGTATGCATTTGTGCTCACTAAAATTTTCTTATATATATCTAATTCATGTTTATCATAATATTTTGGTGTTTTGTGAAACAGTAAAGAAAATAAACCTGGTGTAAAAGCCCATATTTGATTTCCAATCACTATTTTATCTTCAGTAAGTTTAATACTACTATTGCCAAACTTCCATTCATTATTAAAATCTTTATGTGGACCGTATAGAGTATCTAATTCGTTTCTGCTTTCCAAGAGTGCTAGGTCAGTATAACTCTTATTATTATCTGAATTGTCTAGAGTTTCCGATTGAGAGTAAAAATCATCATTGTCATCATCATCATCATCAGTATCAACATTATCAACCTTGTTTGCGTTTCGATTACGAAGTGAGATATTTTTATTGCATAACGTTTCTTCAACAAGTTTCTTTGGAGTACTTGTCTCTAACTTAACTGATTGTTCGTTGAATTGAAAATATGACTTTTTATAAACTTTCGTTTTAAATTCATCTCTTTCTGATTTAATAATTTTTTTATTGTTTTTAGAACTGTTCACAAATTCTGTTAATGGTTCTATTATTGGTTTAAATGTATCTTTTAATTGCTCATGTGTATCTGCTTCATCAACTTTTATACTACGAAATTTTTTCTTTAAAACATTTCTTGTCTTTATTAGCTCTTTTAAAACTTTTTCATCCATTTTCAACTATTAGACACCAGATCAGGTATCAGCTATTAGATCAGGTATCAGCTATTAGATCAGGTATCAGCTAACAGATCAGGTATTAGATCAGCTATCAGATCAGGTATCAGGTATCAGATCAGCTATCAGATCAGGTATCAGGTATCAGATCAGCTATCAGATCAGGTATCAGGTATCAGATCAGGTATCACTTATCAGATCAGGTATTAGATCAGCTATCAGATCAGCTATCAGATCAGGTATCGGGTATCAGATCAGGTATCAGCTATTAGATCAGGTAATAAATCAGCTTACAGATCAGGTACGGTAAATACTTTAGGAAATAAGTAGATGTACTATGTGCAAGGCCAAATTTAGTACTAATGTTTTACTTTTATGTAGAGTAATTTATATCGTTATAAAATAGTCGAATTGCTTTCTATAGCGACCATTGTTTAAGTCATTATCTTTGCTTATCATCAAAAATCCATATTTATCCTTCCAACACTCTCGACAAATTTCATGAAACTTTTCATAACTCATATCGCTGGCAACATGATCACTATAAACGTGCTTTATGTTTGTCTCATCTTGTTTAAACATTATAATCACATTTGCATTGTCTCTTATTAAGTGCTTGGGGATTCTCGTATAAGTTTGGCACAAGTAGAATGAATCAACATCCTTATGTCGCCCCATGCAAAAATATGCTCGTATATTATTTTGTTTCTCGCATGCAACATCATCAAAGATCATAATAGAATTAGTTTTCGCTTCATCAGGAGAAATAACTTTTTCATTATCTGTAAATGTGTAATATCCCATCCCTTTAATTGGTGAAATTAATCGCTTTAAGTATTCATATTTGGGTTGATAAAGGGATTTTGAGTATAAATAGATGTTTTCAAACTTGAGTCCATTAGGACTTTCTAGCAAGCTAATCATAACATTAGTCTTTCCACAATTTGATGGTCCAACTATTAGAGCACGAATAGAATTTGGTAAGAGAGAGCTATGTTTTATTTTAGATCTGATGTTCGTTGAGGCATCAACATTGCGAATCACAATATTTTTATGTTGTTTTACTAATTGCATTCTTATAACTAATTGCATTTCATAAATGTTACTTTTATTATAGAAGAAAAAATAAAATAAGATGTTTATCCATTAAAACAAAACGTTTAGTTATAAAAAACCAGTCGTTGGAAAAGGTTTAGTGAATAGAGTAATAAACTCTCTGCCTGTTGAATTACACCTTCCTGGATATCAGTTTTGTGGACCCGGAACAAAATTACAAAAACGTTTAGATCGCGGTGACAAAGGAATTAATTTATTAGACGCTGCATGTAAAAATCACGATATTGCTTATTCCAAAACAAATGATTTAAATAGTAGACATCAAGCTGATAAAATTCTTGAAAATAAAGCTTGGGAACGAGTTATTTCAAAAGATAGCAGTCTTGCAGAAAAATCGTTTGCATATATGGTTACTAACGCAATGAAAGTCAAAAGAAAATTTGGTATGGGATTGAAGAAGAAGGTTGGAAAAAAACGTGAACAAAATGGAAAAAAGCTGTTCACTTCATCAATTAAAACTGCAACAAAAATACTGAATAAGGAAAAACCTCAAGACATTAACTCTGCCATTAGGATTGCACGAAAGGTTATCAACAAATCGTTAAGGGGGAAGAAATCGCAAGTTGTAATACCACGCGTAATTAATGTTCCAAAAATTGGTGGCTTCTTACCTTTAGTACCTATTCTTACTGCTCTGAGTGCAATTGGTAGTCTTTCTAGTGGCGGAGCAGCTATAGCAAAAGCAATAAATGCTGCAAAGAATGCCAAACAACAACTTGATGAAGCAACTAGACATAATAAAACAATGAAAGCAGTAGCAATGGGGAAAGGTTTTTACCTTAAACCATATAAGAAAGGATATGGATTGGTTTATCAAGAAAAACAAAAACCAAATTTTTCGTAAAGCTGCCCAATAAACCCCTATCTGATGTTGATCTGAGAAACTTTTCAACAAACATTCCATACTTTAGAGGAGTTTTCATGTTGGATACACTACCAAAACGATCGAGAAAAAGAGAATGCGGAATCGTTAATTTGGATTTATCAAGAGGACCTGGAACCCATTGGGTAGCATATTATAAAAACAATGAACATAAAGAATATTTCGACAGTTTTGGAAATTTACAACCTCCATTAGAACTAGTTAAATATCTAGGCAAAAATATAAAATATAATTACAATCAATATCAAGATTATAATTCATTTAAATGTGGACATTTATGTCTTGAATTTCTTTACAAAATAAGTTTAAAAAATAAATAAATACAACACACGAACAATTTTTAAAATTTTTTCTGTTTATGAAATAATAGTTTCTACATATTATTCCCACTGTGGGTATTGAGCATTTGTTAAAAAGATATTTATTTCAGCAGCAGTATCCAATTTTAAGCCACTGTCTCCTTGCTTACATATGCAATATATCCCGGATGCCAGTTCTATTATGTCATCATCCGATAGCGTGTTGTACCGATTTGGTAAAAACATTATGTTGTTTTCTAGTTCAATTTGAATTGTGGTGCCGTATTTACTCGTCACACGCTTAGCGTTTTTAACTGCATACTTCGTTGAGTCCTGGAGCTCTTTTATATGAATTAATTTTTTTTTATTCAATGTATTGAATTTCGTGATCAAATCTGGAGGATTCATTATCACAATATTAATTAATTAAATTTAATTTTTATATGTATTTTTTTCTTCTCTGACAGATAGATCAATCTGCTTTTGTAAACTGATGTATTAAATATTTCTACCAATCTTTAAATAGGTAAAAAATAGTTCTTAAAAGAAAGATCAGTATCGTAGCTATCTCTTTTTCTCATATTGTAATCATGTTTTACGTAAATTTTTTGTTTTGTCCCTAATAGAATTGTAGTGAAAGAGATAGTTACATATTTTGACGTTCTAAGGCATAACTGAAAACAAAAAAATTTCAAAACAAAAGGTCAGAGAGAGATATTCATGTGCTAAAGTGTAACTGAAACAAAAAAATTTCAAAACAAAAGATTAGAGAGATAGTTATATTAATGTGCTAAAGTGTAACTGAAACAAAAAAAAATTCAAAAGAACTCACAATTTTTTGTAAAATTTTAATTTCACAAGAATATTTTTTACTATAAATAAGAATGTAAACCTTTCAAGAGTATTAATATAAAAATAGCATTCAAGAAAAAAGTATTCTTTAAAAAAAGAAAATTAAAAATAAAAATTAAAAAAATGAGTCAAGTACGTGAGCAGTTATTTGAATCCCTCCATTCCTTTGAGGACTCATTACTATATGAGCATAAGGATAGCATAAATTTTTTCGTATCCATGCTCACTGAAAATGAGGAGTATGGAGTTGTGGAGCAGGAGGACTCCGACGAGAATGGACATTTTGCCAGCTGCCCCTGGTATAGTGAAGGATGTGAAGAAGGCCCAGACACATGTCGGTGTACCATGTTTCACATTAGGAAAAAAATTATTTTTAAAATTATAGATACCTATAAAAATTTATGCAAAAAAATCAATTAATAAATATAAAATATATATGTATGTGTGTGTATGCTTTTGATTTCTTATTTATTTTAATATACATATTTCTGTATATATAGAAATTAATAGACCGAAAAAGCTATTAGTTTAAATGTTATTTTCATTGAGGATGGATAAACGTACTTTAAAGAATATATTTCACAACAATCAAGAACGAAAACCTCAAATGTATGATTTGGTTTTTGGGTTTGAATACTTGCTCAATTGGAAATTGAAGATTTCATGTGGATTTTCTACAGCTTTTGGTTTTAAGCCAATGATATGGTTGCATTATAAAAATAAGCAATACATTGGACTGGATCGAGAAGAGTGGTTACATCTCATGTGCTATAAGGAGTATATTCATGATATGCTTAATCGTCGAGATTTTTTAAATTCTATAAATATAATTGATAACGAAAGTGAGAGAGATGTTGAATATAAGTTTCAATATAAAAGAGGTGTTTGCTTTTTAGTTATCATACAAGGAAACTTTAAAATAAAAATCGATTCTGACACATGGAGATCACTAACTCAAATTCGAGTATTTTTTACATCAATTTTATGTTGGAACAACATTCTGAGAAAACAAATCCTTCATTTCTATCATGAATATTATATACCAACCTGCTCCGCTTTAAACAAAACAAAACTTCAAATCAATGAAATACGAGAAATACACGAAAGGGATGTAAAGATTGAACTGACACGACTTTGTTATGAGATTGGGGAAAAAATGCAGCACAAGATTCTAACAGATGTGAAAATTCATAAATTATATTTAAGGATGGATAATAAATAAAAAACAAAATGTAGACAAAAATATATGTTTTTATTGTTTTTTTATTGGTTATATTTTCTTTGTTTTTTCATAAAAATTTTTCTTAATAATTAATATTTACATTTATTTTAACAATAAAAATTTACAATAATTTACATTTATTTTAACTTTCTTCTTCTTCTTGAAGTCTATCAATTTCCATTAATAGCATGTCAAGCTCATACTCAGGATTGGTTTCCTCTATTGCTGAATGATACCATGCATATGTGCTTATACCATCACTTTTTATTTTCCTTTTATCATCTTGATAACTTAGTATTAGTTTATGTAGTTGCATAGTATATAATTGATGCAAACTCGACTTAAAGGTAAGCATATTATCAAATACATTTGATTTATTAAACAGACAATCTCTATATGAACTTAGGCTATACTTATCTAAAATGGTTTTCTTGACCCCCTTCGATTTTTTTACATCATTTTGATCTTGAACACTAAATGAATACATTTTAGATCGCAACCCAACAAACTCTTTCATTATTTTTCCACAATTTTCGTCTTTCATCATACCCAGCACCTTTTTGTTTAAACGAGGAATACCATATATGTTATCTGCAGGATAATCAGATGTGTCAAATTCATCCTGTATGTCCATTTTTATGTCAGCATAGAAGTCATCAGTCCGTATTGTATATATGAATGAATCAGTATCCATATAGTTTAATGACAATTTTGATTTAAATTTAGGCTGCATGTAACCATAATGGAAATTATACATTTTCCATTTGGAAAGTTCTAACACACAAAATCCTAAGTAAGTAGGCTTATTATAATATGTCTGGAGCCTATTCATTTGAATCGCCACCATGTCTTCTGAAAAAATAGACAAACTATGGAAATTGGGTTTAGATATCCAATCTTGGGCTCCCAAATGATTGCAATTCGTTCTGTTCCATTTTGTTACAATTCTAACATCTTTTCTCTTATCTACATTTTCCATAGTCTTACCATATACCGCATTATTGAGCAATTTGAAGAAGTTTTTCTCAAACGTATTTTTAGCGTTAGCTCTATGCTTGGTATTTAAGTCTATATATGATTTTAACCATGGAGATTGTTTGAAAGTGAGAATCCGATGTACTTGCTTTAAAATCAAACCATACTCTAAACATTGCTTAAGAGTTCTATAGTGAATAATATATGAATGTTTAGTAGAAAAGTCAGCAATTAATTTAGTTTGATTCTTTCCATAAGGTTTTTTATTTTCCGCACAAAAAGGTAGGTCATTGTGCGATTCGTGCAAATTGGAGGGATATTCTAAAGTAACTTCATACACATAACCATCATTTGAATTATTATCTATCCGATTTGGATCCAGATTTAGCTCATCACTTGATAACCATCTGAATCCTCCATATGGAAGATATTCGGACATAGCCCAACCGTAAAGGTTATTGGCATCTAGGTACATTAGAAATTCTGAGGGTTTCTCTTTATCGAAATCCTCTAGATATTTATTGTTTGCTTTTGAATACCTTTTACTACATTGTACAATCCCCCCACGTATCCCCTTTTTAAAGAAATTATACATATCTAGATCAGTTAACAATTCCAATTCTATATTTGTGTACTTCAACATAGCATCCCACGATAGTCCAGGAGCAGTATAGTACTGGCTTGGATCTAGATTATATATTCCCTTACAAACTTTTCGAAAATTTTCGAATACATCAGTTAGTAACAGTACGTCTGTTTTTAAATACAACTCCATATAGTCTTGTAAAGTTTTGCAATCAAATGTTTGCCAAATTTTTTTTGCATGCTCGTAATCTTCATGCGAACATTCTCTATTGGTAAGTGTGTTGAAAAAGTCTTCCCTCGCTGGAAGTTGACTATCATTTAATTTTTCAAAAGAATTGAGATAGTTGTAAGGGAAAACACCCTTCCTTCTAACCAGATCAAACTCTATTTTTTATGTAAATTGCTCTTTAATTGTACAGAAATCGTTATCCGTAAGATTATTGGCTAAAGTTTCTAAGCTTTCGGGCATAAAACGTAAGGTGTCTAGAAATCTAAGTTCAAGATTGAAATCGTCATTCATTTTTGTATATGTTGATAAAGATATGTAACGTTCTTTATTTAGCGGAAGGACTTTTATGTTGTCAGACTTTTCTCCTAACTCTTTAACAAAAAGATGTGAGTCATAAGACGAATAATTATGAAAATAAATAGGGATAAATTTTGGCTGTTGATATTTTAAGTTGCACATATTATGAGCTGCACCTCTAAATTTGCCAGTTACATGACAATGATCCCTTACGCGATCACTACCTAAAAATGTATCACATATGTGACAATTTACAGCATTTTGGAAACTGAATATCTCTAAAGGGGATAAAGAATCCATTTGTTTCTTAGTCATTAAATAATTAGTATAAATATCCTCACAATCCTTAACTAAATAAGCAACAAATTTTTCTGCCGCGTCCTTGCCAGTAGAGATTCTAAACTTATCTATATTATGCTTAATATATTTAATATTATAACTAAAAGCACAGGGAATATGCTTTTTAGTTAAACTATTTTTTTCACTTACTTTATATTGGATGTCCTCAAGTATGCACTCAAAGTCAGCGTACACGACAAAAGGTACATCCATCTGTCGTTGGTGATCCTTAAATTTAAGTGTAGCGTTTTTATGTGATGGTAGTTGGGCTACAATTTTACCACACTCCGCTTTGTGTTGCTCCATGATCCTATCATTGTGTGTATATTGTAGACATACATTACACAATTTAAGAGAGTGTTCATGTTTGGTAGTTTGACCACTTAATAATCTGTAAAAAAATTTAAATTAAATCATTTATAATAAATATTATAAAAATTTTACCATATATATATATATATATATATATATATATATATATATATATATATATATATATATATATATATATATATATATATATATATTATATTAACTAGTACTTGACACTTTTAGCTTACCTAGACATATTTTCTATTAGAACGTAATGATGACCACCGATATTTTCTAACAACAATAAGTTGATATGAATACATTTTTCCTCCTTTGTAATATAATACGGACCAACATTTACATTATTTTCCTCATCATAACCAAATACGTTTACGCTGATTCCGCTATTCCGCTTCTCAAATATTTTAATATCTTTTAAAGATATTGGAAATATTAAATTCTTAAAATCGAGCGTTACACCGTTTTGGGTACAAATGATGTCAGCAGTTATACCATGAATATTATATGAGCTACATCGCTGTTTACTCATTATTTGAGAATTATCCACTGCTGCGATTAGACACCACTTGAAACAGTATTGATCGGTGTTTTCTACATTAATGCAAGCTTTTCTTTTTTGAAGTTTTTCTGGTAAACTCATCCAGTTTGCTCTTTTAACTAGAGAAGCCTTATTAATACTTAGCTCTGCTCGGACTATGCGTATCAAAGTCCAACCAGAGTCCTTCTCTTGGAATTCACACATTTTATTTTGAATTTGTGAAATTTGGTTTGAAAATACTTCATATATTTCATCTCCTCTGGTCAACAAATTCATTTTAGCTCTATGATGAATAATATTGAACTCCAATTCCTCTCCCACAATTTTTACATATTTTGCCACAATACTTACATTAAATTTTATTACAATGTGGCTTAGTAAATTACTTTCAAGCATCTCTATGAAAATTGATTCATTTTCACCAATGAAATCTTCCAGTAAAAGTTCATCTCTTTTATTGTTTAATCCATAAGTTGCAATGTTATTTTTGAAAGCTTTGCTTATGTTGTAAAATTTCATATTTTCTTCATGTCTTCCTTGAGTTTCTTCATCAATGCTGGTATTATTTATTAAATTACCTCCATAAGCATCCGCTTCATGTAGTTGTTGTTGTGGTTGATATTGTAATTGTTGGTCCGTATTTGGGTACCACTGCATGGCAGTAGGAGTTTGCTCCCAATACATTTGTAATTGTTGTTGTTGTTGTTGCTGTTGACGATATTGATATTGTTGTTGTTGTTGTTGAGGATATACATATTGTTGTTGTTGAGGATATTGATATTGTTGTTGTTGAGGATATTGATATTGTTGTTGTTGAGGATATTGATGTTGTTGTTGTTGAGGATATTTATATTGGTCCTCAACATCATGTTTTCGGATATGGTCGGAAAAACACTTTTGGTATTTGTATACCTTATTGCAGATATTGCATACATATACCGCATCCATTTTAATAATTTATATATTTTTTAAAATTTTATACGATGATGTACTTGCTAGATACAATGCTGTACTTGCTGCTAGATTAGAAAACTTCTCAATTTATACGAATTACGATCAAGTCATATGCATAATTTAAGAGTCAATAGACAGAGACAGAGACAAATGTCAGCAAGCAGTGAAAATAACAACCAATCTTTGACAATCCTCAATATCACAAACAACAACAAAAACAGAAACATTGATATCTCATCAGCATACATAATTACTTTCTATAAATACCCTTCCATGTCCTAAACGAAATACTACAAACAAAAAAAGTAATGCCGCATGCACACAGTGTGCACTAGTGGTAACGTTTATGATTTCCGATTATTTATTTATTTTTTGTTGTGTGGTGTTGCCTTCCCTATAAAAAACATAATGTGAAAGGCGTTGCACACATTTTAAAAAATAATTAGAACACAACAAATGCCAGATGTGTACTCGGCATTACACACTGGCTTTTTTTATATACATATACGACTACTTACCCATCTGCCAACACTCAAGTTATTGTAAAAACATACGTAAATACACATGCATGAGCATAACGTTGGCTCCCATGATCACGCATCTCTAATTCCCTTTGACAATCCTAAATATCGTACACTTCAATTTCTTTAACCTTCAAGTAAGTTCATTGCTCATAAATTACATATTTTATTCATCTCTTCAAACTCTTTAAACATAGGAAATAGGAAAATCAAAATAAATAAAACCAACAACAAAAAACATTCATAGATTTCCCACAAGCATACATAATGTCTTTCTAAAATAACCTTCCATGGTCACCAGCTAAAAAGAAAATAGAAAAAACTAAAACAACATTTTCTCTATGCACACACACACACACACAATCTAAAATCATAAACCTGCTGCAACCGCTTAACAAACCAAGAAAAAAAAACATTCAATTCAAAATTAAAACAAAAACATACATACAAGCCTTCGTACCTACATAATTAATGCGTACCTACATAATTAACTATGTACATCGACGGACGGACGGATATCAAACCATGCTTAACTCACAAACCACATATTTTATTCATCTCCTTAAACTCTTTAAACATAGGAAATTGAAAAAATCAAACTAAATAAAACCAACAACAAAAAACATTTATAGATTTCCCACAATCATACATAATTTCTTTCTCAAATATCCTGCAACCGTTTAACAAACGATTAACCATACTACGTACAAACAAAAGAATAATACAAGAAAATAACAACCAATCTTTGACAATCCTCAGTATCACAAACTTCATACACACGCACGAGCATAACGTTAGCTCCCATGATCACACATCTCTAATTCCCTTTGACAATCCTAAATATGTTACACTTCAATTTGTCCAACCTTCAAGTAAATTCATTGCTCATAAATTACATATTTTATTCATCTCTTCAAACTCTTTAAGGAAATAGAAAAATCAAACTAAATAAAACCAACAACAAAAACATTCTCAGATTTCCCCCACACAAGCATACATAATTTCTTTCTCAAATACCCTTCTGCAACCGTTTAACAAACGAAAAACCATACTACGTACAAACAAAAGAGTAATACAAAAAAACCAAAGCAACATTTTCTCTATCCACACACGCACACACAATCTAAAATCATACAGCTACTGCAACCGCTTAACAAACGAAAAAAAATACTACGTACAAACAAGCGCAGCTGCGTGCTTACATAAATAACTATATGTGCATGATGACCGGCGGACATCAAACCATAAAATTAAAACAAAAACACATCGACGGACCGACATCAAACCATAAAATTAAAACAAAAACACATCGACGGACCGACATCAAACTATCCTTATCTATGTACAAACAAAAAAAGGGACAAGCGCACCTGCGTGCCTACATAAATAACTATGCACAGCAACAGACGGACATCAAACCATAAAATTAAAACAAAAACACATCGACGGACCGACATCAAACTATCCTTATCTATGTACAAACAAAAAAGGGTTATGCAAACCCTCGTCACTCCACACCATTGACACTAATTACCATAATATGGAAAATTTAGTCCATAAATTACAAAATTTCGACATTAATTACCCAAATTTCGACATTTATTACCCAAATTTGACAATTTTAATGGTCATAGAACCGGCAGTATCTAACTACTATCTATGTATATAAATAAAAAAAATTCGCGATATGACGGAAATTGGCAAAAAGCTATAACAGCAAAGTCTAATAACAAACATAAAAAAAGTCACTTTGATTGCGATTTCAAAGTTCGCAATGGCGAAAATTGGCAAAATTGGATTAAAAATCGCTAAAACTGTAAAGAATGCAAAAACTTCGGCAAAAATCGTGAAAAATACTTAAATTTTTAAAAATTTATTAACAGCGGGATGATAACAAAGTTTAATAATTTTTTAAAATTGGCAAAACTGCCAAGAATCTGAAGCCATGTCGCTTTTATCGCGAACTTTGGTACAAGTGCATATGCATTGGTACAGTGGTACACTTTATATTTCCGTGGTACAATTTGAAAAAAAATTTTGTTTGCCATACAATAATAACATTGTTGCCCAACACTGATCATAAGTACCAAAATTTGCAAGATTGGTAATTGCAATTGGTTTGGTAGCCCTTACATTAGGGCGGGTCGATTTGTATGGAGGCAAAAAAATCGCTCAAATTACAAGAAAAATCGTATTCTAGGGATCAAAATAAGAAACTTTACCGAAGAAATCATACCTCTAAAATGTATTTTGATGTTCCGACTTTTGATCCGAAAAGTCAAATTTTCTTGAAGGGTCAAATTTTAAAAAATCTCACTTTGACCTATTTAGAGTTCCTCAATCGAGTCAAAATGTATGACCGACCCCCACTACTTTTGGAACCACATATGGGGGATTCCCCATACAAACATTTATGATTTTTTGAAATATTTGTATGGGGAACCCCCAGGGGTGGTTTCAGGGGTGTGCCACTGGCATAGGTGGGTTGACCCTCCAAAATTAGTGGGGGTCGGTCATACATTTTGACTCGATTGAGGAACTCTAAATGGGTCAAAGTGAGATTTTTCAAAATTTGACCCTTCAAGAAAATTTGACCCTTCGGATCAAAAGTCGGGACATCAAAACCCATTTAAGAGGTATGGTTCCTTCGGCAAAGTTTCTTATTTTGATCAATATAATACGATTTTCCTTGTAATTAGTGCGATTATTAAATCGACCCGCCCTATATTACATAGATGTATAAGTTGATTTCTATATGTTTTTGTTTTTAATAGATGAAAAATTGTTATGAATTCTTTTACTGTGTATGCTTATTTAGCAGTTGGCTACCTTTTGGTACAATTGATGTTAATTTGGTACCATTTTACCATTTTCATGGTACAATTTAAGAATTGCCAAATCCCAACACTGGTATATACGAATAATTGATAAGTTCATCTCTATTAGTGTTATCAATAATAGGTCCGCTTGTGTACTTTTTCCGTAAAGTTTAGTAGCTGACTAAATACTGAGTAAATTGAACAAATTACTCTCATAAAAAACTCTTGTATAAAAAAGTACGCGAACGGAAAAAAAGTTCAGTAAATTTTTTTTTAAATATTACAAATTTTTGGGTACTCGAACGGAGCTAATATTAGCAATGCATGCTAATTATTGCAGATTATCCAGTTGCAAAGTCTGCGAGTTACACCTTATTTCTTTATCTACAAAAAGTAAAATTAGTTCTCGTATTACGAAAAAATTATCATATAGACTAAAAGTAGACACTTGTCAGTCTATGCTGTCTGCTTAAAATTTATTTCGAAAATATTAAGCAGGCTGCTAAACATGCCACTACCTCCCATCCGCAGACTGGGTTTAATAGACTATATTCTACAGATATTGAACGTCTTGTATGTGAAAAAAGAAGCGTTAGAAGGGAATGGCAACAGCACAGATCACCCCAGAATAAAATTAGATTTAAAGAGTGCACTAAGACTCCAAGAGCTGCTTGCACATGAAAAAACTGCATCTCTTAAAAACTATCTGGAAAATCTTGATGTCACACCAGCATCTAATTACTCTTTATGGCGCGCTGCTAGAAAGCTTAAAAGACCTGTTGATTTTAAACCACCTCTGCGCACATCTACCGGAGGTTGGGCAAGAAGCGATACTGAAAAAGGTAACATATTTGCTGATCATTTAAAATACGTATCTAGCCCAAACACATGTACTGGTGTAATTGATTTGCCAAATGTAGTCGCTCTACCCCCTCAACAAATAAAGTTTAAGACGCGTGATGTACAAGAACTAATTGCTGAACTCAACCCGAAGAAAGCTCCGGATTTTTATGGAATTAGTAACCAGATGCTGATGAAGTTGCCTCGTATTGCAATTAGAATACTGTTATTTATTTTTAATGCCATTTTACGACTGGAGTATTATACACACTTGCCAAAGTTAAAATGATTCCAAAGCCGGGCAAAGACCTTACCAAGGCTGAGTCATACAGGCCAATAAGTCTGCTATCAACAATGTCAAAACTTTTCGAAAAACTGCTCATGACAAAATTGTCCCCAATTCTAGTTAGTAGTGGGTGCATACCGGACCATCAATTTGGTTTTAGAACTCAGCATAGCACCATTGAACAAACTCATAGATTGGTCCAATTTATAAGAAGAACATTTGAGGGAAAAAAGTATTGTTCTGCGCTGTTTATTGACGATTCTCAGGCATTTGATAAAGTGTGGCATGAAGGCCTAATTTTAAAATTAAAAACATACCTGCCAGTAAACGTTGTAAGTCTTTTGGAAAGTTACATTACTCCCCGGAAGTTCACTGTTGTGGAGGGAGACTTTATGAGCATGCCTGAAATTATCTCATCCGGTGTGCCACAGGGGAGTATACTGGGGCCAGTTTTGTACAGTATTTTTCGGTTAATTGCACATCAAAATTTGCACAACTTTTTGTTCAATTAACCGGGGAACCAATTAGCCGATACCCGTTTAATTGAACAATTCGTTCAATTACAAGAATCCCGTTTAATTGAACAGTTTGTTCAATTACAGAAATCAAGCATAATGGGAACTACTAATGAATTAAAAGAAATCGCATATGTGCACTTTAAGTTTTCCAAAATAATTTTTTTTTACCTTAAACGAAAAAAATGCAAGTAACAGAAAAAAATTTACATATATGTGTATACGCAGGTATTTATTATTACTTCAATTAGTAGAAATACCACCCAGTGTTTTTCACAAATGATGTCAAATATGTATGTGCAAAAATGCTAGATTATTATTCAATAATAATGCAATTAACCGGGTAAAAGTAAGAGGAAATTTATTTTTGATGACATGAATTTTGAACCAATTAAGCGCGAAAATCAATTAACCGGGTTCTATTATCCGAGGAAATTTACATGTGCTTTCGTATACAATATTTTTTGCCCGATCATATGGTTCAATTAAGCGTGGAAACCAATTAACCGTAGGGTCAATTAACCGAAAAATACTGTATTTGATTTATACTTGTGATATGCCTTTGAGTAGCAATATCCATACGTCTACGATTGCTGATGATACAGCCTGCCTTCGTATGCATGAAAATCCTTACGAGGCATCCCGATATCTTCAAGAACACATTACCCAGCTGAGTCTATATTTAAACTTATGGAGAATTAAGGTAAACGAGCAAATTTGTGTTCAAGTAACATATACATTACGAAGAGATACTTGTTCACCCATTCGGATTGACAATCAAGTTGTCCTCAACATACTCATGTGAAATATCTTGGTATACACCTTGATCGACGGCTTACTTGGAAACACCACATTGACTCTAAGTTAACCCAAATGAAACTAAAATTAACTCAGGTACATTGGCTGATTGGTAGAAATTCAACCCTCAGTCTAGATTGCAAAGTTTTGATATACAAGTCACTTTTGAAACCTATATGGTGCTACGGAATTCAACTATGGGGCACTGTTTTAGCTTCCAATGTCGAGAGAGTCCAACGAAGGCAAAATAAAATTTTGCGATTAATAACATCGGCTCCATGGTATATAAAAAACTCAAATATACATCGTGATTTAAACATGCCGCTAGTGATTGAAGAAATTGCAAAATATGCAGGCAAATATTTATCAAACCGCGAGTCACATCCTAGTCCGCTTGCTCGTAATATTTTGAACTTTACTGGACACATCCGCCTAAAAAAGAGGGATACAAGTGCTCTTATACTCAACACTCCAGATGGGACTGCTTGAAAATATTTTTTATTTTTATACCCTTTACCAAAAAAAATGGTAAAAGGGTATATATAGGTTTGTCATTCCGTTTGTAATTTCTATAATATCAATAAGCGACCCATAAAATATATATATTCTGGATCCTTATGCATAGGGAAGACGAATAAGCGATGTCCGTCTGTCCGTCTGTCTGTGCGTGAAATCGGTTTTCCGAAGCTCCCAGAAAAGCTAGAGACTTCGTTCTTGGACTAGTGTATCAGAAATTTTGCAAAATAGCTTTGTATTGAAATTCAGCAAAATCGAGCAGACCATTGCAGAGCTGGAAAACTTAAACTTTATTTTGCCATATAAAAGTAACTACCGAGAACAAATTTTTACTTTTTTTTTAATAAATAAACTTATTTTACACTTCAGTACGACTAAAATTGGAATTTTTAATAAAAAAAATATAAAAAAATTAAAAAGACGTTTCCAGGGTTGGAAAACTTTACCTTTTTGTGTTATGTAAAATTAACTATGTCTAAAACTATATTAGTATTTTCTCGAGAACCGTAAGAGCTAGAGACCTGAAATTTGGACACAATGTGTAGACCTTTGGCTGCTACAATAACAAATACATGAGAATTGGAAATTAAAGGGTGTTCTGAAACGAGCACTGAAAAATGTTAAAATCTCATGTAATATACATGCAATTGTATATATGTATGTATATACTCTTGAAATTTGTAAGGTTAGTGTATTTTTATACAGACTACAAAAATTGACACTAAAATTTCCAAAAATTTAAATTAAAGGGTGTTCCATCAGTTAATGCAATTTTGACTATGCAATTTTGACAACTTGCTGTATCTTGGAAACCGTAAGAGCAAAACTCTTGGAATTTTCAAAAACGGTAAAAACCAAAAAATTATAAAATCGCCAAACCGAAAAAAATCGCAGAAAAAATCGCCAAAAAGAAAAAAAGCACCAAATTACAAAAAAAAATGTCTAAGACTAAAATAAATCGCGAATAACCGGAAAAATTGCTAAAATGAAAAAAAATCGCCAAAATGAAAGAAAATCGCCAAAATGAAAAAAAATCGTCAAAATGAAATAAATCGCCAAAATGAAAAAATATCGCCAAAATCAAAAAACCCCAAAAAACAGAACAAAATCGCTAAAATGAAATAAAAACCAAGACAGGAAAAAATCGTCAAAATGAAAAAACCGCCAAAATGAAAAAAAAACGCCGAAATGAAAAAAACTTCGAAAATAGGAAAAAATTGCATAAATGAAAATAAAATCGTCAAAATAAAATAAATCTCCAAAATGAAAATAAACCCCCAAAAAGAGAAAAAAATCGCAAAAAAGAAAAAAAAATCGCCAAAATGAAAAAAAATCGCCAAAATAAAAAAAAAATCGCCAAAACGAAAAAAATCGCCAAAATGAAAAAAAACCCCATGCACAGGAAAAAATCGCAAAAATGAAAAAAAATCGCTAAAATGAAAAAAATCGCCAAAATGAAAAAAACTCCCAAAATAGGAAAAAATCGCCAAAATGGAAAAAGAATCGCCAAAATGAAAAAAATCTTCAAAATGAAAATAAACCCTCCAAAACAGAAAAAAATCGCTAAAATGAAAAAAAAACCAAGACAGGAAAAAATCGTCAAAATGAAAAAAACCGCCAAAATGAAAAAAAAAACGCCAAAATGAAAAAAACTTCGAAAATAGGAAAAAAATGCATAAATGAAAATAAAATCGTCAAAATAAAATAAATCTCCAAAATGAAAATAAACCCCCCAAAAAGAGAAAAAAATCGCAAAAAAGAAAAAAAAATCGCCAAAATGAAAAAAAATCGCCAAAATAAAAAAAAAATCGCCAAAACGAATAAAATCGCCAAAATGAAAAAAAAACCCCAAGCACAGGAAAAAATCGCAAAAATGAAAAAAAATCGCTAAAATGAAAAAAAATCGCCAAAATGAAAAAAACCCCCAAAATAGGAAAAAATCGCCAAAATGGAAAAAGAATCCCCAAAATGAAAAAAATCTTCAAAATGAAAATAAACCCTCCAAAACAGAAAAAAATCGCCAAAATGAAAAAAACCAAAAAAAAACAGAAAACAATCGCCAAAATGAGAAAAAAGCGACAAAACTGAAAGAATCGCTTAAACTGAAAAAACTGCGCGAGTGAAAGTCGCATTTTACTGAATTTTTTAATATTAAAGGAATTAAATTAAACTAAGTTTTTTCTTATTTCGTTTTTGCTTCGTTCATATAGCATATTTTACGTATTTTTTAAAACACTAGATTGGTATCAAAAACCAGAAAAATCCAAAATTATGACTCAAGGGTTGGAAAATTTATTATTTTTTACAAGAGTAACTATGTGAAGTTAGTTTTTTCTTTTTGTTTACAAGTTTTATATACTTTATGACTTAGAATTAAATAGTTTGGCATAGAAATTAGAAAAATAAAAGACATGGCTCCAGAGCCGGAAAACTTAAACTTTTTCTGGCGTATAAAACTAATTATTTTTTTGGTTATTAAATATATTCTAAATTTTATAAAGAAATAAATTAGTATTAAGAAACTCAGAAATATGGTTTCAGGGTTGGAGCTTAAAAAAAGTTTCGGTAAAAAAATAATCAAAAATATTTTTTCTCAGCTAAACAGATTTCATGTTTTAGGAAAATCATTACTCAAGATTTTTTATACATGTTTAATTTTTTTATGGATATCTAATCTAATTGAAGTATAAACAAAGGTTTGTGCTTATTGTGCTCTCAGTATAATAACAATTAATTTTTAGTTAATGGAGATGAAACTAAAATTTATCGTTAAAGATAAATTATATCACATGTTCCGTTTCATTTTCCTGATACCTTTCCTTTTTGCTGAGCAAATTTCAAAAAAATCCTATAGGAATAAAACGTTTACATAATACCACGATGTATACCATTTGCAATGGGAACTTTAAATCAAGACACTAAGCAGTTTTGCAACATCAATGATTATTAAATACGGGAAAATATAGAACAAGTTAGTTTACTTGCTATGGAGGTGCAATACTATGAATATCTTAGAGTTATTAAAAAGCAGCACGGGTTTTGAACATATCGAGAGCGAGTAAACAATCCCCAATATTTTGGTAATGTATTGACGTGACGTCGATGTTGACTGAAATAAGAGTGAATGTAAAATATATCTTAACCACAGAGTGTAGAGTAAAATATTCAACTATTGCTGATATCGAAAATAAAATAATTGAATCAAATTCTTTAATCGAAAAATACTGAAAAGTCACTTACTATTAATTGCTTTAGAGAAAAAAAATTATAAATTTTTTCACAAAACAAATATGTATGTATGTGTCTGTATACTATATATGTATGTACGCACGTTGGTAAAGGGTATATAAGATTCGGCACAGCCGAATATAGCACTCTTACTTGTTTTTTTCTTCCTTTTGATTATCACTACTTATGTATTATTTATAACTATCTCTAAATTTATGTCCGACAGTGGTCGGGCCTAATATTATATTTTAGATTTAAGATTTGAATACTTATTGTTAGTTCATATTTGAAGATACAATAAATAAAAATTATGTATTAAAAAAAAAATATTATAAGGTGTTTTATTAATAAATATGTTAGGTATTTAGCAGTAATACATTTGGAAAAAAAATTTGTTATTATTTTGACTTGCTTAGATTATATCCATTTTAAAAAAATTTTAAGGTCAAGGCATACCATGTATATAAATATACATCTATGTATATAAATAAAAAAAATTCGCGATATGACGGAAATTGGCAAAAAGCTACAACAGCAAAGTCTAATAACAAACATAAAAAAAGTCACTTTGATTGCGATTTCAAAGTTCGCAATGGCGGAAATTGGCAAAATTGGATTAAAAATCGCTAAAACTGTAAAGAAAGCAAAAACTTCGGCAAAAATCGTGAAAAATACTTAAATTTTTAAAAATTTATTAACAGCGGGATGATAACAAAGTTTAATAATTTTTTAAAATTGGCAAAACTGCCAAGAATCTGAAGCCATGTCGCTTTTATCGCGAACTTTGGTACAAGTGCATATGCATTGGTACAGTGGTACACTTTATATTTCCGTGGTACAATTTGAAAAAAAATTTTGTTTGCCATACAATAATAACATTGTTGCCCAACACTGATCATAAGTACCAAAATTTGCAAGATTGGTAATTGCAATTGGTTTGGTAGCCCTTACATTAGGGCGGGTCGATTTGTATGGAGGCAAAAAAATCGCTCAAATTACAAGGAAAATCGTATTCTAGGGATCAAGATGAGAAACTTTGCCGAAGAAATCATACCTCTAAAATGTATTTTGATGTTCCGACTTTTGATCCGAAAAGTCAAATTTTCTTGAAGGGTCAAATTTTAAAAAATCTCACTTTGACCTATTTAGAGTTCCTCAATCGAGTCAAAATGTATGACCGACCCCCACTACTTTTGGAACCACATATGGGGGATTCCCCATACAAACATTTATGATTTTTTGAAATATTTGTATGGGGAACCCCCAGGGGTGGTTTCAGGGGTGTGCCACTGGCATAGGTGGGTTGGCCCTCCAAAATTAGTGGGGGTCGGTCATACATTTTGACTCGATTGAGGAACTCTAAATGGGTCAAAGTGAGATTTTTCAAAATTTGACCCTTCAAGAAAATTTGACCCTTCGGATCAAAAGTCGGGACATCAAAACCCATTTTAGAGGTATGGTTCCTTCGGCAAAGTTTCTTATTTTGATCAATATAATACGATTTTCCTTGTAATTAGTGCGATTATTAAATCGACCCGCCCTATATTACATAGATGTATAAGTTGATTTCTATATGTTTTTGTTTTTAATAGATGAAAAATTGTTATGAATTCTTTTACTGTGTATGCTTATTTAGCAGTTGGCTACCTTTTGGTACAATTGATGTTAATTTGGTACCATTTTACCATTTTCATGGTACAATTTAAGAATTGCCAAATCCCAACACTGGTATATACGAATAATTGATAAGTTCATCTCTATTAGTGTTATCAATAATAGGTCCGCTTGTGTACTTTTTCCGTAAAGTTTAGTAGCTGACTAAATACTGAGTAAATTGAACAAATTACTCTCATAAAAAACTCTTGTATAAAAAAGTACGCGAACGGAAAAAAAGTTCAGTAAATTTTTTTTTAAATATTACAAATTTTTGGGTACTCGAACGGAGCTAATATTAGCAATGCATGCTAATTATTGCAGATTATCCAGTTGCAAAGTCTGCGAGTTACACCTTATTTCTTTATCTACAAAAAGTAAAATTAGTTCTCGTATTACGAAAAAATTATCATATAGACTAAAAGTAGACACTTGTCAGTCTATGCTGTCTGCTTAAAATTTATTTCGAAAATATTAAGCAGGCTGCTAAACATGCCACTACCTCCCATCCGCAGACTGGGTTTAATAGACTATATTCTACAGATATTGAACGTCTTGTATGTGAAAAAAGAAGCGTTAGAAGGGAATGGCAACAGCACAGATCACCCCAGAATAAAATTAGATTTAAAGAGTGCACTAAGACTCCAAGAGCTGCTTGCACATGAAAAAACTGCATCTCTTAAAAACTATCTGGAAAATCTTGATGTCACACCAGCATCTAATTACTCTTTATGGCGCGCTGCTAGAAAGCTTAAAACACCTGTTGATTTTAAACCACCTCTGCGCACATCTACCGGAGGTTGGGCAAGAAGCGATACTGAAAAAGGTAACATATTTGCTGATCATTTAAAATACGTATCTAGCCCAAACACATGTACTGGTGTAATTGATTTGCCAAATGTAGTCGCTCTACCCCCTCAACAAATAAAGTTTAAGACGCGTGATGTACAAGAACTAATTGCTGAACTCAACCCGAAGAAAGCTCCGGATTTTTATGGAATTAGTAACCAGATGCTGATGAAGTTGCCTCGTATTGCAATTAGAATACTGTTATTTATTTTTAATGCCATTTTACGACTGGAGTATTATACACACTTGCCAAAGTTAAAATGATTCCAAAGCCGGGCAAAGACCTTACCAAGGCTGAGTCATACAGGCCAATAAGTCTGCTATCAACAATGTCAAAACTTTTCGAAAAACTGCTCATGACAAAATTGTCCCCAATTCTAGTTAGTAGTGGGTGCATACCGGACCATCAATTTGGTTTTAGAACACATCATAGCACCATTGAACAAACTCATAGATTGGTCCAATTTATAAGAAGAACATTTGAAGAAAAGAAGTATTGTTCTGCGCTGTTTATCGACGTTTCTCAGGCATTTGATAAAGTGTGGCATGAAGGCCTAATTTTAAAATTAAAAGCATACCTGCCAGTAAACGTTGTAAGTCTTTTGGAAAGTTACATTACTCCCCGGAAGTTCACTGTTGTGGAGGGAGACTTTATGAGCATGCCTGAAATTATCTCATCCGGTGTGCCACAGGGGAGTATACTGGGGCCAGTTTTGTATGTATTTGATTTATACTTGTGATATGCCCTTGAGTAGCAATATCCATACGTCTACGATTGCTGATGATACAGCCTGCCTTCGTATGCATGAAAATCCTTACGAGGCATCCCGATATCTTCAAGAACACATTACCCAGCTGGGTCTATATTTAAACTTATGGAGAACTAAGGTAAACGAGCAAATGTGTGTTCAAGTAACATATACATTACGAAGAGATACTTGTTCACCCATTCGGATTGACAATCAAGTTGTCCTCAACATACTCATGTGAAATATCTTGGTATACACCTTGATCGACGGCTTACTTGGAAACACCACATTGACTCTAAGTTAACCCAAATGAAACTAAAATTAACTCAGGTACATTGGCTGATTGGTAGAAATTCAACCCTCAGTCTAGATTGCAAATTTTTGATATACAAGTCACTTTTGAAACCTATATGGTGCTACGGAATTCAACTATGGGGCACTGTTTTAGCTTCCAATGTCGAGAGAGTCCAACGAAGGCAAAATAAAATTTTGCGATTAATAACATCGGCTCCATGGTATATAAAAAACTCAAATATACATCGTGATTTAAACATGCCGCTAGTGATTGAAGAAATTGCAAAATATGCAGGCAAATATTTATCAAACCTCGAGTCACATCCTAGTCCGCTTGCTCGTAATATTTTGAACTTTACTGGACACATCCGCCTAAAAAAGAGGGATACAAGTGCTCTTATACTCAACACTCCAGATGGGACTGCTTGAAAATATTTTTTATTTTTATACCCTTTACCAAAAAAAATGGTAAAAGGGTATATATAGGTTTGTCATTCCGTTTGTAATTTCTATAATATCAATAAGCGACCCATAAAATATATATATTCTGGATCCTTATGCATAGGGAAGACGAATAAGCGATGTCCGTCTGTCCGTCTGTCTGTGCGTGAAATCGGTTTTCCGAAGCTCCCAGAAAAGCTAGAGACTTCGTTCTTGGACTAGTGTATCAGAAATTTTGCAAAATAGCTTTGTATTGAAATTCAGCAAAATCGAGCAGACCATTGCAGAGCTGGAAAACTTAAACTTTATTTTGCCATATAAAAGTAACTACCGAGAACAAATTTTTACTTTTTTTTAATAAATAAACTTATTTTACACTTCAGTACGACTAAAATTGGAATTTTTAATAAAAAAAATATAAAAAAATTAAAAAGACGTTTCCAGGGTTGGAAAACTTTACCTTTTTGTGTTATGTAAAATTAACTATGTCTAAAACTATATTAGTATTTTCTCGAGAACCGTAAGAGCTAGAGACCTGAAATTTGGACACAATGTGTAGACCTTTGGCTGCTACAATAACAAATACATGAGAATTGGAAATTAAAGGGTGTTCTGAAACGAGCACTGAAAAATGTTAAAATCTCATGTAATATACATACAATTGTATATATGTATGTATATACTCTTGAAATTTGTAAGGTTAGTGTATTTTTATACAGACTACAAAAATTGACACTAAAATTTCCAAAAATTTAAATTAAAGGGTGTTCCATCAGTTAATGCAATTTTGACTATGCAATTTTGACAACTTGCTGTATCTTGGAAACCGTAAGAGCAAAACTCTTGGAATTTTCAAAAACGGTAAAAACCAAAAAATTATAAAATCGCCAAACCGAAAAAAATCGCAGAAAAAATCGCCAAAAAGAAAAAAAGCACCAAATTACAAAAAAAAATGTCTAAGACTAAAATAAATCGCGAATAACCGGAAAAATTGCTAAAATGAAAAAAAATCGCCAAAATGAAAGAAAATCGCCAAAATGAAAAAAAATCGTCAAAATGAAATAAATCGCCAAAATGAAAAAATATCGCCAAAATCAAAAAACCCCAAAAAACAGAACAAAATCGCTAAAATGAAATAAAAACCAAGACAGGAAAAAATCGTCAAAATGAAAAAACCGCCAAAATGAAAAAAAAACGCCGAAATGAAAAAAACTTCGAAAATAGGAAAAAATTGCATAAATGAAAATAAAATCGTCAAAATAAAATAAATCTCCAAAATGAAAATAAACCCCCAAAAAGAGAAAAAAATCGCAAAAAAGAAAAAAAAATCGCCAAAATGAAAAAAAATCGCCAAAATAAAAAAAAATCGCCAAAACGAAAAAAATCGCCAAAATGAAAAAAAACCCCATGCACAGGAAAAAATCGCAAAAATGAAAAAAAATCGCTAAAATGAAAAAAATCGCCAAAATGAAAAAAACTCCCAAAATAGGAAAAAATCGCCAAAATGGAAAAAGAATCGCCAAAATGAAAAAAATCTTCAAAATGAAAATAAACCCTCCAAAACAGAAAAAAATCGCTAAAATGAAAAAAAAACCAAGACAGGAAAAAATCGTCAAAATGAAAAAAACCGCCAAAATGAAAAAAAAAACGCCAAAATGAAAAAAACTTCGAAAATAGGAAAAAAATGCATAAATGAAAATAAAATCGTCAAAATAAAATAAATCTCCAAAATGAAAATAAACCCCCCAAAAAGAGAAAAAAATCGCAAAAAAGAAAAAAAAATCGCCAAAATGAAAAAAAATCGCCAAAATAAAAAAAAAATCGCCAAAACGAATAAAATCGCCAAAATGAAAAAAAAACCCCAAGCACAGGAAAAAATCGCAAAAATGAAAAAAAATCGCTAAAATGAAAAAAAATCGCCAAAATGAAAAAAACCCCCAAAATAGGAAAAAATCGCCAAAATGGAAAAAGAATCCCCAAAATGAAAAAAATCTTCAAAATGAAAATAAACCCTCCAAAACAGAAAAAAATCGCCAAAATGAAAAAAACCAAAAAAAAACAGAAAACAATCGCCAAAATGAGAAAAAAGCGACAAAACTGAAAGAATCGCTTAAACTGAAAAAACTGCGCGAGTGAAAGTCGCATTTTACTGAATTTTTTAATATTAAAGGAATTAAATTAAACTAAGTTTTTTCTTATTTCGTTTTTGCTTCGTTCATATAGCATATTTTACGTATTTTTTAAAACACTAGATTGGTATCAAAAACCAGAAAAATCCAAAATTATGACTCAAGGGTTGGAAAATTTATTATTTTTTACAAGAGTAACTATGTGAAGTTAGTTTTTTCTTTTTGTTTACAAGTTTTATATACTTTATGACTTAGAATTAAATAGTTTGGCATAGAAATTAGAAAAATAAAAGACATGGCTCCAGAGCCGGAAAACTTAAACTTTTTCTGGCGTATAAAACTAATTATTTTTTTGGTTATTAAATATATTCTAAATTTTATAAAGAAATAAATTAGTATTAAGAAACTCAGAAATATGGTTTCAGGGTTGGAGCTTAAAAAAAGTTTCGGTAAAAAAATAATCAAAAATATTTTTTCTCAGCTAAACAGATTTCATGTTTTAGGAAAATCATTACTCAAGATTTTTTATACATGTTTAATTTTTTTATGGATATCTAATCTAATTGAAGTATAAACAAAGGTTTGTGCTTATTGTGCTCTCAGTATAATAACAATTAATTTTTAGTTAATGGAGATGAAACTAAAATTTATCGTTAAAGATAAATTATATCACATGTTCCGTTTCATTTTCCTGATACCTTTCCTTTTTGCTGAGCAAATTTCAAAAAAATCCTATAGGAATAAAACGTTTACATAATACCACGATGTATACCATTTGCAATGGGAACTTTAAATCAAGACACTAAGCAGTTTTGCAACATCAATGATTATTAAATACGGGAAAATATAGAACAAGTTAGTTTACTTGCTATGGAGGTGCAATACTATGAATATCTTAGAGTTATTAAAAAGCAGCACGGGTTTTGAACATATCGAGAGCGAGTAAACAATCCCCAATATTTTGGTAATGTATTGACGTGACGTCGATGTTGACTGAAATAAGAGTGAATGTAAAATATATCTTAACCACAGAGTGTAGAGTAAAATATTCAACTATTGCTGATATCGAAAATAAAATAATTGAATCAAATTCTTTAATCGAAAAATACTGAAAAGTCACTTACTATTAATTGCTTTAGAGAAAAAAAATGATAAATTTTTTCACAAAACAAATATGTATGTATGTGTCTGTATACTATATATGTATGTACGCACGTTGGTAAAGGGTATATAAGATTCGGCACAGCCGAATATAGCACTCTTACTTGTTTTTTTCTTCCTTTTGATTATCACTACTTATGTATTATTTATAACTATCTCTAAATTTATGTCCGACAGTGGTCGGGCCTAATATTATATTTTAGATTTAAGATTTGAATACTTATTGTTAGTTCATATTTGAAGATACAATAAATAAAAATTATGTATTAAAAAAAAAAATATTATAAGGTGTTTTATTAATAAATATGTTAGGTATTTAGCAGTAATACATTTGGAAAAAAAATTTGTTATTATTTTGACTTGCTTAGATTATATCCATTTTAAAAAAATTTTAAGGTCAAGGCATACCATGTATATAAATATACATCTATGTATATAAATAAAAAAAATTCGCGATATGACGGAAATTGGCAAAAAGCTACAACAGCAAAGTCTAATAACAAACATAAAAAAAGTCACTTTGATTGCGATTTCAAAGTTCGCAATGGCGGAAATTGGCAAAATTGGATTAAAAATCGCTAAAACTGTAAAGAAAGCAAAAACTTCGGCAAAAATCGTGAAAAATACTTAAATTTTTAAAAATTTATTAACAGCGGGATGATAACAAAGTTTAATAATTTTTTAAAATTGGCAAAACTGCCAAGAATCTGAAGCCATGTCGCTTTTATCGCGAACTTTGGTACAAGTGCATATGCATTGGTACAGTGGTACACTTTATATTTCCGTGGTACAATTTGAAAAAAAATTTTGTTTGCCATACAATAATAACATTGTTGCCCAACACTGATCATAAGTACCAAAATTTGCAAGATTGGTAATTGCAATTGGTTTGGTAGCCCTTACATTAGGGCGGGTCGATTTGTATGGAGGCAAAAAAATCGCTCAAATTACAAGGAAAATCGTATTCTAGGGATCAAGATGAGAAACTTTGCCGAAGAAATCATACCTCTAAAATGTATTTTGATGTTCCGACTTTTGATCCGAAAAGTCAAATTTTCTTGAAGGGTCAAATTTTAAAAAATCTCACTTTGACCTATTTAGAGTTCCTCAATCGAGTCAAAATGTATGACCGACCCCCACTACTTTTTGACCCTTCGGATCAAAAGTCGGGACATCAAAACCCATTTTAGAGGTATGGTTCCTTCGGCAAAGTTTCTTATTTTGATCAATATAATACGATTTTCCTTGTAATTAGTGCGATTATTAAATCGACCCGCCCTATATTACATAGATGTATAAGTTGATTTCTATATGTTTTTGTTTTTAATAGATGAAAAATTGTTATGAATTCTTTTACTGTGTATGCTTATTTAGCAGTTGGCTACCTTTTGGTACAATTGATGTTAATTTGGTACCATTTTACCATTTTCATGGTACAATTTAAGAATTGCCAAATCCCAACACTGGTATATACGAATAATTGATAAGTTCATCTCTATTAGTGTTATCAATAATAGGTCCACTTGTGTACTTTTTCCGTAAAGTTTAGTAGCTGACTAAATACTGAGTAAATTGAACAAATTACTCTCATAAAAAACTCTTGTATAAAAAAGTACGCGAACGGAAAAAAAGTTCAGTAAATTTTTTTTTAAATATTACAAATTTTTGGGTACTCGAACGGAGCTAATATTAGCAATGCATGCTAATTATTGCAGATTATCCAGTTGCAAAGTCTGCGAGTTACACCTTATTTCTTTATCTACAAAAAGTAAAATTAGTTCTCGTATTACGAAAAAATTATCATATAGACTAAAAGTAGACACTTGTCAGTCTATGCTGTCTGCTTAAAATTTATTTCGAAAATATTAAGCAGGCTGCTAAACATGCCACTACCTCCCATCCGCAGACTGGGTTTAATAGACTATATTCTACAGATATTGAACGTCTTGTATGTGAAAAAAGAAGCGTTAGAAGGGAATGGCAACAGCACAGATCACCCCAGAATAAAATTAGATTTAAAGAGTGCACTAAGACTCCAAGAGCTGCTTGCACATGAAAAAACTGCATCTCTTAAAAACTATCTGGAAAATCTTGATGTCACACCAGCATCTAATTACTCTTTATGGCGCGCTGCTAGAAAGCTTAAAACACCTGTTGATTTTAAACCACCTCTGCGCACATCTACCGGAGGTTGGGCAAGAAGCGATACTGAAAAAGGTAACATATTTGCTGATCATTTAAAATACGTATCTAGCCCAAACACATGTACTGGTGTAATTGATTTGCCAAATGTAGTCGCTCTACCCCCTCAACAAATAAAGTTTAAGACGCGTGATGTACAAGAACTAATTGCTGAACTCAACCCGAAGAAAGCTCCGGATTTTTATGGAATTAGTAACCAGATGCTGATGAAGTTGCCTCGTATTGCAATTAGAATACTGTTATTTATTTTTAATGCCATTTTACGACTGGAGTATTATACACACTTGCCAAAGTTAAAATGATTCCAAAGCCGGGCAAAGACCTTACCAAGGCTGAGTCATACAGGCCAATAAGTCTGCTATCAACAATGTCAAAACTTTTCGAAAAACTGCTCATGACAAAATTGTCCCCAATTCTAGTTAGTAGTGGGTGCATACCGGACCATCAATTTGGTTTTAGAACACATCATAGCACCATTGAACAAACTCATAGATTGGTCCAATTTATAAGAAGAACATTTGAAGAAAAGAAGTATTGTTCTGCGCTGTTTATCGACGTTTCTCAGGCATTTGATAAAGTGTGGCATGAAGGCCTAATTTTAAAATTAAAAGCATACCTGCCAGTAAACGTTGTAAGTCTTTTGGAAAGTTACATTACTCCCCGGAAGTTCACTGTTGTGGAGGGAGACTTTATGAGCATGCCTGAAATTATCTCATCCGGTGTGCCACAGGGGAGTATACTGGGGCCAGTTTTGTATGTATTTGATTTATACTTGTGATATGCCCTTGAGTAGCAATATCCATACGTCTACGATTGCTGATGATACAGCCTGCCTTCGTATGCATGAAAATCCTTACGAGGCATCCCGATATCTTCAAGAACACATTACCCAGCTGGGTCTATATTTAAACTTATGGAGAACTAAGGTAAACGAGCAAATGTGTGTTCAAGTAACATATACATTACGAAGAGATACTTGTTCACCCATTCGGATTGACAATCAAGTTGTCCTCAACATACTCATGTGAAATATCTTGGTATACACCTTGATCGACGGCTTACTTGGAAACACCACATTGACTCTAAGTTAACCCAAATGAAACTAAAATTAACTCAGGTACATTGGCTGATTGGTAGAAATTCAACCCTCAGTCTAGATTGCAAATTTTTGATATACAAGTCACTTTTGAAACCTATATGGTGCTACGGAATTCAACTATGGGGCACTGTTTTAGCTTCCAATGTCGAGAGAGTCCAACGAAGGCAAAATAAAATTTTGCGATTAATAACATCGGCTCCATGGTATATAAAAAACTCAAATATACATCGTGATTTAAACATGCCGCTAGTGATTGAAGAAATTGCAAAATATGCAGGCAAATATTTATCAAACCTCGAGTCACATCCTAGTCCGCTTGCTCGTAATATTTTGAACTTTACTGGACACATCCGCCTAAAAAAGAGGGATACAAGTGCTCTTATACTCAACACTCCAGATGGGACTGCTTGAAAATATTTTTTATTTTTATACCCTTTACCAAAAAAAATGGTAAAAGGGTATATATAGGTTTGTCATTCCGTTTGTAATTTCTATAATATCAATAAGCGACCCATAAAATATATATATTCTGGATCCTTATGCATAGGGAAGACGAATAAGCGATGTCCGTCTGTCCGTCTGTCTGTGCGTGAAATCGGTTTTCCGAAGCTCCCAGAAAAGCTAGAGACTTCGTTCTTGGACTAGTGTATCAGAAATTTTGCAAAATAGCTTTGTATTGAAATTCAGCAAAATCGAGCAGACCATTGCAGAGCTGGAAAACTTAAACTTTATTTTGCCATATAAAAGTAACTACCGAGAACAAATTTTTACTTTTTTTTAATAAATAAACTTATTTTACACTTCAGTACGACTAAAATTGGAAGTTTTAA
This sequence comes from Tachina lurida, assembly GCA_944452675.1. Classification (NCBI taxonomy): domain Eukaryota; kingdom Metazoa; phylum Arthropoda; class Insecta; order Diptera; family Tachinidae; genus Tachina; species Tachina lurida. The sequence continues at coordinate 94,731,860 of OX101753.1, read as the reverse complement.
TAAAAAAAATATAAAAAAATTAAAAAGACGTTTCCAGGGTTGGAAAACTTTAACTTTTTGTGTTATGTAAAATTAACTATGTCTAAAACTATATTAGTATTTTCTCGAGAACCGTAAGAGCTAGAGACCTGAAATTTGGACACAATGTGTAGACCTTTGGCTGCTACAACAACAAATACATGAGAATTGGAAATTAAAGGGTGTTCCGAAACGAGCACTGAAAAATGTTAAAATCTCATGTAATATACATACAATTGTATATATGTATGTATATACTCTTGAAATTTGTAAGGTTAGTGTATTTTTATACAGACTACAAAAATTGACGCTAAATTTTAATTTAAAAAAATTAAATTAAAGGGTGTTCCATCAGTTAATGCAATTTTGACTATGCAATTTTGACAACTTGCTGTATCTTGGAAATCGTAAGAGCAAAACTCTTGAAATTTTCAAAAACGGTAAAAACCAAAGAATTATAAAATCGCCAAACCGAAAAAAATCGCAGAAAAAATCGCCAAAAAGAAAAAAAGCACCAAATTACAAAAAAAATGTCTAAGACTAAAATAAATCGCGAATAACCGGAAAAATTGCTAAAATGAAAAAAAATCGCCAAAATGAAAGAAAATCGCCAAAATGAAAAAAAATCGCCAAAATGAAAAAAATCGCCAAAATGAAAAAAAATCGCCAAAATCAAAAAACCCCAAAAAACAGAACAAAATCGCTAAAATGAAAAAAAAACCAAGACAGAAAAAAATCGTCAAAATGAAAAAACCGCCAAAATGAAAAAAAAACGCCGAAATGAAAAAAACTTCGAAAATAGGAAAAAATTGCATAAATGAAAATAAAATCGTCAAAATAAAATAAATCTCCAAAATGAAAATAAACCCCCAAAAAGAGAAAAAAATCGCAAAAAAGAAAAAAAAATCGCCAAAATGAAAAAAAATCGCCAAAATAAAAAAAAAATCGCCAAAACGAAAAAAATCGCCAAAATGAAAAAAAACCCCAAGCACAGGAAAAAATCGCAAAAATGAAAAAAAATCGCTAAAATGAAAAAATCGCCAAAATGAAAAAAACCCCCAAAATAGGAAAAAATCGCCAAAATGGAAAAAGAATCGCCAAAATGAAAAAAATCTTCAAAATGAAAATAAACCCTCCAAAACAGAAAAAAATCGCCAAAATGAAAAAAACCAAAAAAAAAACAGAAAACAATCGCCAAAATGAGAAAAAAGCGACAAAACTGAAAGAATCGCTTAAACTGAAAAAACTGCGCGAGTGAAAGTCGCATTTTACTGAATTTTTTAATATTAAAGGAATTAAATTAAACTAAGTTTTTTCTTATTTCGTTTTTGCTTCGTTCATATAGCATATTTTACGTATTTTTTAAAACACTAGATTGGTATCAAAAACCAGAAAAATCCAAAATTATGACTCAAGGGTTGGAAAATTTATTATTTTTTACAAGAGTAACTATGTGAAGTTAGTTTTTTATTTTTGTTTACAAGTTTTATATACTTTATGACTTAGAATTAAATAGTTTGGCATAGAAATTAGAAAAATAAAAGACATGGCTCCAGAGCCGGAAAACTTAAACTTTTTCTGGTGTATAAAACTAATTATTTCTTTGGTTATTAAATATATTCTAAATTTTATAAAGAAATAAATTAGTATTAAAAAACTCAGAAATATGGTTTCAGCGTTGGAGCTTAAAAAAAGTTTCGGTAAAAAAATAATCAAAAATATTTTTTCTCAGCTAAACAGATTTCATGTTTTAGGAAAATCATTACTCAAGATTTTTTATACATGTTTAATTTTTTTATGGATATCTAATCTAATTGAAGTATAAACAAAGGTTTGTGCTTATTGTGCTCTCAGTATAATAACAATTAATTTTTAGTTAATGGAGATGAAACTAAAATTTATCGTTAAAGATAAATTATATCACATGTTCCGTTTCATTTTCCTGATACCTTTCCTTTTTGCTGAGCAAATTTCAAAAAAATCCTATAGGAATAAAACGTTTACATAATACCACGATGTATACCATTTGCAATGGGAACTTTAAATCAAGACACTAAGCAGTTTTGCAACATCAATGATTATTAAATACGGGAAAATATAGAACAAGTTAGTTTACTTGGTATGGAGGTGCAATACTATGAATATCTTAGAGTTATTAAAAAGCAGCACGGGTTTTGAACATATCGAGAGCGAGTAAACAATCCCCAATATTTTGGTAATGTATTGACGTGACGTCGATGTTGACTGAAATAAGAGTGAATGTAAAATATATCTTAACCACAGAGTGTAGAGTAAAATATTCAACTATTGCTGATATCGAAAATAAAATATTTGAATCAAATTCTTTAATCGAAAAATAATGAAAAGTCACTTACTATTAATTGCTTTAGAGAAAAAAAATGATAAATTTTTTCACAAAACAAATATGTATGTATGTGTCTGTATACTATATATATGTATGTACGCACGTTGGTAAAGGGTATATAAGATTCGGCACAGCCGAATATAGCACTCTTACTTGTTTTTTTCTTCCTTTTGATTATCACTACTTATGTATTATTTATAACTATCTCTAAATTTATGTCCGACAGTGGTCGGGCCTAATATTATATTTTAGATTTAAGATTTGAATACTTATTGTTAGTTCATATTTGAAGATACAATAAATAAAAATTATGTATTAAAAAAAAAATATTGTAAGGTGTTTTATTAATAAATATGTTAGGTATTTAGCAGTAATACATTTGGAAAAAAAATTTGTTATTATTTTGACTTGCTTAGATTATATCCATTTTAAAAAAATTTTAAGGTCAAGGCATACCATGTATATAAATATACATCTATGTATATAAATAAAAAAAATTCGCGATATGACGGAAATTGGCAAAAAGCTACAACAGCAAAGTCTAATAACAAACATAAAAAAAGTCACTTTGATTGCGATTTCAAAGTTCGCAATGGCGAAAATTGGCAAAATTGGATTAAAAATCGCTAAAACTGTAAAGAATGCAAAACTGAACAAAATCGCTAAAATGAAATAAAAACCAAGACAGGAAAAAATCGTCAAAATGAAAAAACCGCCAAAATGAAAAAATAACGCCGAAATGAAAAAAACTTCGAAAATAGGAAAAAATTGCATAAATGAAAATAAAATCGTCAAAATAAAATAAATCTCCAAAATGAAAATAAACCCCCAAAAAGAGAAAAAAATCGCAAAAAAGAAAAAAAAATCGCCAAAATGAAAAAAAATCGCCAAAATAAAAAAAAAATCGCCAAAACGAAAAAAATCGCCAAAATGAAAAAAAAACCCCAAGCACAGGAAAAAATCGCAAAAATGAAAAAAAATCGCTAAAATGAAAAAAATCGCCAAAATGAAAAAAACTCCCAAAATAGGAAAAAATCGCCAAAATGGAAAAAGAATCGCCAAAATGAAAAAAATCTTCAAAATGAAAATAAACCCTCCAAAACAGAAAAAAATCGCCAAAATGAAAAAAACCAAAAAAAAAAAACAGAAAACAATCGCCAAAATGAGAAAAAAGCGACAAAACTGAAAGAATCGCTTAAACTGAAAAAACTGCGCGAGTGAAAGTCGCATTTTACTGAATTTTTTAATATTAAAGGAATTAAATTAAACTAAGTTTTTTCTTATTTCGTTTTTGCTTCGTTCATATAGCATATTTTACGTATTTTTTAAAACACTAGATTGGTATCAAAAACCAGAAAAATCCAAAATTATGACTCAAGGGTTGGAAAATTTATTATTTTTTACAAGAGTAACTATGTGAAGTTAGTTTTTTATTTTTGTTTACAAGTTTTATATACTTTATGACTTAGAATTAAATAGTTTGGCATAGAAATTAGAAAAATAAAAGACATGGCTCCAGAGCCGGAAAACTTAAACTTTTTCTGGTGTATAAAACTAATTATTTCTTTGGTTATTAAATATATTCTAAATTTTATAAAGAAATAAATTAGTATTAAGAAACTCAGAAATATGGTTTCAGGGTTGGAGCTTAAAAAAAGTTTCGGTAAAAAAATAATCAAAAATATTTTTTCTCAGCTAAACAGATTTCATGTTTTAGGAAAATCATTACTCAAGATTTTTTATACATGTTTAATTTTTTTATGGATATCTAATCTAATTGAAGTATAAACAAAGGTTTGTGCTTATTGTGCTCTCAGTATAATAACAATTAATTTTTAGTTAATGGAGATGAAACTAAAATTTATCGTTAAAGATAAATTATATCACATGTTCCGTTTCATTTTCCTGATACCTTTCCTTTTTGCTGAGCAAATTTCAAAAAAATCCTATAGGAATAAAACGTTTACATAATACCACGATGTATACCATTTGCAATGGGAACTTTAAATCAAGACACTAAGCAGTTTTGCAACATCAATGATTATTAAATACGGGAAAATATAGAACAAGTTAGTTTACTTGGTATGGAGGTGCAATACTATGAATATCTTAGAGTTATTAAAAAGCAGCACGGGTTTTGAACATATCGAGAGCGAGTAAACAATCCCCAATATTTTGGTAATGTATTGACGTGACATCGATGTTGACTGAAATAAGAGTGAATGTAAAATATATCTTAACCACAGAGTGTAGAGTAAAATATTCAACTATTGCTGATATCGAAAATAAAATAATTGAATCAAATTCTTTAATCGAAAAATACTGAAAAGTCACTTACTATTAATTGCTTTAGAGAAAAAAAATGATAAATTTTTTCACAAAACAAATATGTATGTATGTGTCTGTATACTATATATATGTATGTACGCACGTTGGTAAAGGGTATATAAGATTCGGCACAGCCGAATTACTTGTTTTTTTCTTCCTTTTGATTATCACTACTTATGTATTATTTATAACTATCTCTAAATTTATGTCCGACAGTGGTCGGGCCTAATAATTATATTTTAGATTTAAGATTTGAATACTTATTGTTAGTTCATATTTGAAGATACAATAAATAAAAATTATGTATTAAAAAAAAATATTATAAGGTGTTTTATTAATAAATATGTTAGGTATTTAGCAGTAATACATTTGGAAAAAAAATTTGTTATTATTTTGACTTGCTTAGATTATATCCATTTTAAAAAAATTTTAAGGTCAAGGCATACCATGTATATAAATATACATCTATGTATATAAATAAAAAAAATTCGCGATATGACGGAAATTGGCAAAAAGCTACAACAGCAAAGTCTAATAACAAACATAAAAAAAGTCACTTTGATTGCGATTTCAAAGTTCGCAATGGCGAAAATTGGCAAAATTGGATTAAAAATCGCTAAAACTGTAAAGAATGCAAAAACTTCGGCAAAAATCGTGAAAAATACTTAAATTTTTCAAAATTTATTAACAGCGGGATGATAACAAAGTTTAATAATTTTTTAAAATTGGCAAAACTGCCAAGAATCTGAAGCCATGTCGCTTTTATCGCGAACTTTGGTACAAGTGCATATGCATTGGTACAGTGGTACACTTTATATTTCCGTGGTACAATTTGAAAAAAAATTTTGTTTGCCATACAATAATAACATTGTTGCCCAACACTGATCATAAGTACCAAAATTTGCAAGATTGGTAATTGCAATTGGTTTGGTAGCCCTTACATTAGGGCGGGTCGATTTGTATGGAGGCAAAAAAATCGCTCAAATTACAAGGAAAATCGTATTCTAGGGATCAAGATGAGAAACTTTGCCGAAGAAATCATACCTCTAAAATGTATTTTGATGTTCCGACTTTTGATCCGAAAAGTCAAATTTTCTTGAAGGGTCAAATTTTAAAAAATCTCACTTTGACCGATTTAGAGTTCCTCAATCGAGTCAAAATGTATGACCGACCCCCACTACTTTTGGAACCACATATGGGGGATTCCCCATACAAACATTTATGATTTTTTGAAATATTTGTATGGGGAACCCCCAGGGGTGGTTTTAGGGGTGTGCCACTGGCATAGGTGGGTTGGCCCTCCAAAATTAGTGGGGGTCGGTCATACATTTTGACTCGATTGAGGAACTCTAAATGGGTCAAAGTGAGATTTTTCAAAATTTGACCCTTTGACATCAAAACCCATTTTAGAGGTATGGTTCCTGCGGCAAAGTTTCTTATTTTGATCAATATAATACGATTTTCCTTGTAATTAGTGCGATTATTAAATCGACCCGCCCTATATTACATAGATGTATAAGTTGATTTCTATATGTTTTTGTTTTTAACAGATGAAAAATTGTTATGAATTCTTTTACTGTGTATGCTTATTTAGCAGTTGGCTACCTTTTGGTACAATTGATGTTAATTTGGTACCATTTTACCATTTTCATGGTACAATTTAAGAATTGCCAAATCCCAACACTGGTATATACGAATAATTGATAAGTTCATCTCTATTAGTGTTATCAATAATAGGTCCGCTTGTGTACTTTTTCCGTAAAGTTTAGTAGCTGACTAAATACTGAGTAAATTGAACAAATTACTCTCATAAAAAACTCTTGTATAAAAAAGTACGCGAACGGAAAAAAAGTTCAGTAAATTTTTTTTTAAATATTACAAATTTTTGGGTACTCGAACGGAGCTAATATTAGCAATGCATGCTAATTATTGCAGATTATCCAGTTGCAAAGTCTGCGAGTTACACCTTATTTCTTTATCTACAAAAAGTAAAATTAGTTCTCGTATTACGAAAAAATTATCATATAGACTAAAAGTAGACACTTGTCAGTCTATGCTGTCTGCTTAAAATTTATTTCGAAAATATTAAGCAGGCTGCTAAACATGCCACTACCTCCCATCCGCAGACTGGGTTTAATAGACTATATTCTACAGATATTGAACGTCTTGTATGTGAAAAAAGAAGCGTTAGAAGGGAATGGCAACAGCACAGATCTCCCCAGAATAAAATTAGATTTAAAGAGTGCACTAAGACTCCAAGAGCTGCTTGCACATGAAAAAACTGCATCTCTTAAAAACTATCTGGAAAATCTTGATGTCACACCAGCATCTAATTACTCTTTATGGCGCGCTGCTAGAAAGCTTAAAACACCTGTTGAGTTTAAACCACCTCTGCGCACATCTACCGGAGGTTGGGCAAGAAGCGATACTGAAAAAGGTAACATATTTGCTGATCATTTAAAATACGTATCTAGCCCAAACACATGTACTGGTGTAATTGATTTGCCAAATGTAGTCGCTCTACCCCCTCAACAAATAAAGTTTAAGACGCGTGATGTACAAGAACTAATTGCTGAACTCAACCCGAAGAAAGCTCCGGATTTTTATGGAATTAGTAACCAGATGCTGATGAAGTTGCCTCGTATTGCAATTAGAATACTGTTATTTATTTTTAATGCCATTTTACGACTGGAGTATTATACACACTTGCCAAAGTTAAAATGATTCCAAACCCGGGCAAAGACCTTACCAAGGCTGAGTCATACAGGCCAATAAGTCTGCTATCAACAATGTCAAAACTTTTCGAAAAACTGCTCATGACAAAATTGTCCCCAATTCTAGTTAGTAGTGGGTGCATACCGGACCATCAATTTGGTTTTAGAACACATCATAGCACCATTGAACAAACTCATAGATTGGTCCAATTTATAAGAAGAACATTTGAAGAAAAGAAGTATTGTTCTGCGCTGTTTATCGACGTTTCTCAGGCATTTGATAAAGTGTGGCATGAAGGCCTAATTTTAAAATTAAAAGCATACCTGCCAGTAAACGTTGTAAGTCTTTTGGAAAGTTACATTACTCCCCGGAAGTTCACTGTTGTGGAGGGAGACTTTATGAGCATGCCTGAAATTATCTCATCCGGTGTGCCACAGGGGAGTATACTGGGGCCAGTTTTGTATGTATTTGATTTATACTTGTGATATGCCCTTGAGTAGCAATATCCATACGTCTACGATTGCTGATGATACAGCCTGCCTTCGTATGCATGAAAATCCTTACGAGGCATCCCGATATCTTCAAGAACACATTACCCAGCTGGGTCTATATTTAAACTTATGGAGAACTAAGGTAAACGAGCAAATGTGTGTTCAAGTAACATATACATTACGAAGAGATACTTGTTCACCCATTCGGATTGACAATCAAGTTGTCCTCAACATACTCATGTGAAATATCTTGGTATACACCTTGATCGACGGCTTACTTGGAAACACCACATTGACTCTAAGTTAACCCAAATGAAACTAAAATTAACTCAGGTACATTGGCTGATTGGTAGAAATTCAACCCTCAGTCTAGATTGCAAATTTTTGATATACAAGTCACTTTTGAAACCTATATGGTGCTACGGAATTCAACTATGGGGCACTGTTTTAGCTTCCAATGTCGAGAGAGTCCAACGAAGGCAAAATAAAATTTTGCGATTAATAACATCGGCTCCATGGTATATAAAAAACTCAAATATACATCGTGATTTAAACATGCCGCTAGTGATTGAAGAAATTGCAAAATATGCAGGCAAATATTTATCAAACCTCGAGTCACATCCTAGTCCGCTTGCTCGTAATATTTTGAACTTTACTGGACACATTCGCCTAAAAAAGAGGGATACAAGTGCTCTTATACTCAACACTCCAGATGGGACTGCTTGAAAATATTTTTTATTTTTATACCCTTTACCAAAAAAATGGTAAAAGGGTATATATAGGTTTGTCATTCCGTTTGTAATTTCTATAATATCAATAAGCGACCCATAAAATATATATATTCTGGATCCTTATGCATAGGGAAGACGAATAAGCGATGTCCGTCTGTCCGTCTGTCTGTACGTGAAATCGGTTTTCCGAAGCTCCCAGAAAAGCTAGAGACTTCGTTCTTGGGCTAGTGTATCAGAAATTTTGCAAAATAGATTTGTATTGAAATTCAGCAAAATCGAGCAGACCATTGCAGAGCTGGAAAACTTAAACTTTATTTTGCCATATAAAAGTAACTACCGAGAACAAATTTTTACTTTTTTTTAATAAATAAACTTATTTTACACTTCAGTACGACTAAAATTGGAATTTTTAATAAAAAAAATATAAAAAAATTAAAAAGACGTTTCCAGGGTTGGAAAACTTTAACTTTTTGTGTTATGTAAAATTAACTATGTCTAAAACTATATTAGTATTTTCTCGAGAACCGTAAGAGCTAGAGACCTGAAATTTGGACACAATGTGTAGACCTTTGGCTGCTACAACAACAAATACATGAGAATTGGAAATTAAAGGGTGTTCCGAAACGAGCACTGAAAAATGTTAAAATCTCATGTAATATACATACAACTGTATATATGTATGTATATACTCTTGAAATTTGTAAGGTTAGTGTATTTTTATACAGACTACAAAAATTGACACTAAAATTTCCAAAAATTTAAATTAAAGGGTGTTCCATCAGTTAATGCAATTTTGACTATGCAATTTTGACAACTTGCTGTATCTTGGAAACCGTAAGAGCAAAACTCTTGAAATTTTCAAAAACAGTAAAAACCAAAAAATTATAAAATCGCCAAACCGAAAAAAATCGCAGAAAAAATCGCCAAAAAGAAAAAAAGCACCAAATTACAAAAAAAAATGTCTAAGACTAAAATAAATCGCGAATAACCGGAAAAATTGCTAAAATGAAAAAAAATCGCCAAAATGAAAGAAAATCGCCAAAATGAAAAAAAAATCGCCAAAATGAAAAAAATCGCCAAAATGAAAAAAAATCGCCAAAATCAAAAAACCCCAAAAAACAGAACAAAATCGCTAAAATGAAAAAAAAACCAAGACAGGAAAAAATCGTCAAAATGAAAAAACCGCCAAAATGAAAAAAAACGCCAAAATGAAAAAAACTTCGAAAATAGGAAAAAATTGCATAAATGAAAATAAAATCGTCAAAATAAAATAAATCTCCAAAATGAAAATAAACCCCCCAAAAAGAGAAAAAAATCGCAAAAAAGAAAAAAAAAATCGCCAAAATGAAAAAAAATCGCCAAAATAAAAAAAATCGCCAAAACGAAAAAAATCACCAAAATGAAAAAAAAACCCCAAGCACAGGAAAAAATCGCAAAAATGAAAAAAAATCGCTAAAATGAAAAAAAATCGCCAAAATGAAAAAAACCCCTAAAATAGGAAAAAATCGCCAAAATGGAAAAAGAATCGCCTAAATGAAAAAAATCTTCAAAATGAAAATAAACCCTCCAAAACAGAAAAAAATCGCCAAAATGAAAAAAACCAAAAAAAAAAACAGAAAACAATCGCCAAAATGAAAAAAAAGCGACAAAACTGAAAGAATCGCTTAAACTGAAAAAACTGCGCGAGTGAAAGTCGCATTTTACTGAATTTTTTAATATTAAAGGAATTAAATTAAACTAAGTTTTTTCTTATTTCGTTTTTGCTTCGTTCATATAGCATATTTTACGTATTTTTTAAAACACTAGATTGGTATCAAAAACCAGAAAAATCCAAAATTATGACTCAAGGGTTGGAAAATTTATTATTTTTTACAAGAGTAACTATGTGAAGTTAGTTTTTTCTTTTTGTTTACAAGTTTTATATACTTTATGACTTAGAATTAAATAGTTTGGCATAGAAATTAGAAAAATAAAAGACATGGCTCCAGAGCCGGAAAACTTAAACTTTTTCTGGTGTATAAAACTAATTATTTCTTTGGTTATTAAATATATTCTAAATTTTATAAAGAAATAAATTAGTATTAAGAAACTCAGAAATATGGTTTCAGGGTTGGAGCTTAAAAAAAGTTTCGGTAAAAAAATAATCAAAAATATTTTTTCTCAGCTAAACAGATTTCATGTTTTAGGAAAATCATTACTCAAGATTTTTTATACATGTTTAATTTTTTTATGGATATCTAATCTAATTGAAGTATAAACAAAGGTTTGTGCTTATTGTGCTCTCAGTATAATAACAATTAATTTTTAGTTAATGGAGATGAAACTAAAATTTATCGTTAAAGATAAATTATATCACATGTTCCGTTTCATTTTCCTGATACCTTTCCTTTTTGCTGAGCAAATTTCAAAAAAATCCTATAGGAATAAAACGTTTACATAATACCACGATGTATACCATTTGCAATGGGAACTTTAAATCAAGACACTAAGCAGTTTTGCAACATCAATGATTATTAAATACGGGAAAATATAGAACAAGTTAGTTTACTTGGTATGGAGGTGCAATACTATGAATATCTTAGAGTTATTAAAAAGCAGCACGGGTTTTGAACATATCGAGAGCGAGTAAACAATCCCCAATATTTTGGTAATGTATTGACGTGACGTCGATGTTGACTGAAATAAGAGTGAATGTAAAATATATCTTAACCACAGAGTGTAGAGTAAAATATTCAACTATTGCTGATATCGAAAATAAAATAATTGAATCAAATTCTTTAATCGAAAAATACTGAAAAGTCACTTACTATTAATTGCTTTAGAGAAAAAAATGAAAATTTTTTCACAAAACAAATATGTATGTATGTGTCTGTATACTATATATATGTATGTACGCACGTTGGTAAAGGGTATATAAGATTCGGCACAGCCGAATATAGCACTCTTACTTGTTTTTTCTTCCTTTTGATTATCACTACTTATGTATTATTTATAACTATCTCTAAATTTATGTCCGACAGTGGTCGGGCCTAATAATTATATTTTAGATTTAAGATTTGAATACTTATTGTTAGTTCATATTTGAAGATACAATAAATAAAAATTATGTATTAAAAAAAAAATATTATAAGGTGTTTTATTAATAAATATGTTAGGTATTTAGCAGTAAATACATTTGGAAAAAAAATTTGTTATTATTTTGACTTGCTTAGATTATATCCATTTTAAAAAATTTTAAGGTCAAGGCATACCATGTATATAAATATACATCTATGTATATAAATAAAAAAAATTCGCGATATGACGGAAATTGGCAAAAAGCTACAACAGCAAAGTCTAATAACAAACATAAAAAAAGTCACTTTGATTGCGATTTCAAAGTTCGCAATGGCGAAAATTGGCAAAATTGGATTAAAAATCGCTAAAACTGTAAAGAAAGCAAAAACTTCGGCAAAAATCGTGAAAAATACTTAAATTTTTAAAAATTTATTAACAGCGGGATGATAACAAAGTTTAATAATTTTTTAAAATTGGCAAAACTGCCAAGAATCTGAAGCCATGTCGCTTTTATCGCGAACTTTGGTACAAGTGCATATGCATTGGTACAGTGGTACACTTTATATTTCCGTGGTACAATTTGAAAAAAAATTTTGTTTGCCATACAATAATAACATTGTTGCCCAACACTGATCATAAGTACCAAAATTTGCAAGATTGGTAATTGCAATTGGTTTGGTAGCCCTTACATTAGGGCGGGTCGATTTGTATGGAGGCAAAAAAATCGCTCAAATTACAAGGAAAATCGTATTCTAGGGATCAAGATGAGAAACTTTGCCGAAGAAATCATACCTCTAAAATGTATTTTGATGTTCCGACTTTTGATCCGAAAAGTCAAATTTTCTTGAAGGGTCAAATTTTAAAAAATCTCACTTTGACCGATTTAGAGTTCCTCAATCGAGTCAAAATGTATGACCGACCCCCACTACTTTTGGAACCACATATGGGGGATTCCCCATACAAACATTTATGATTTTTTGAAATATTTGTATGGGGAACCCCCAGGGGTGGTTTTAGGGGTGTGCCACTGGCATAGGTGGGTTGGCCCTCCAAAATTAGTGGGGGTCGGTCATACATTTTGACTCGATTGAGGAACTCTAAATGGGTCAAAGTGAGATTTTTCAAAATTTGACCCTTTGACATCAAAACCCATTTTAGAGGTATGGTTCCTGCGGCAAAGTTTCTTATTTTGATCAATATAATACGATTTTCCTTGTAATTAGTGCGATTATTAAATCGACCCGCCCTATATTACATAGATGTATAAGTTGATTTCTATATGTTTTTGTTTTTAACAGATGAAAAATTGTTATGAATTCTTTTACTGTGTATGCTTATTTAGCAGTTGGCTACCTTTTGGTACAATTGATGTTAATTTGGTACCATTTTACCATTTTCATGGTACAATTTAAGAATTGCCAAATCCCAACACTGGTATATACGAATAATTGATAAGTTCATCTCTATTAGTGTTATCAATAATAGGTCCGCTTGTGTACTTTTTCCGTAAAGTTTAGTAGCTGACTAAATACTGAGTAAATTGAACAAATTACTCTCATAAAAAACTCTTGTATAAAAAAGTACGCGAACGGAAAAAAAGTTCAGTAAATTTTTTTTTAAATATTACAAATTTTTGGGTACTCGAACGGAGCTAATATTAGCAATGCATGCTAATTATTGCAGATTATCCAGTTGCAAAGTCTGCGAGTTACACCTTATTTCTTTATCTACAAAAAGTAAAATTAGTTCTCGTATTACGAAAAAATTATCATATAGACTAAAAGTAGACACTTGTCAGTCTATGCTGTCTGCTTAAAATTTATTTCGAAAATATTAAGCAGGCTGCTAAACATGCCACTACCTCCCATCCGCAGACTGGGTTTAATAGACTATATTCTACAGATATTGAACGTCTTGTATGTGAAAAAAGAAGCGTTAGAAGGGAATGGCAACAGCACAGATCTCCCCAGAATAAAATTAGATTTAAAGAGTGCACTAAGACTCCAAGAGCTGCTTGCACATGAAAAAACTGCATCTCTTAAAAACTATCTGGAAAATCTTGATGTCACACCAGCATCTAATTACTCTTTATGGCGCGCTGCTAGAAAGCTTAAAACACCTGTTGAGTTTAAACCACCTCTGCGCACATCTACCGGAGGTTGGGCAAGAAGCGATACTGAAAAAGGTAACATATTTGCTGATCATTTAAAATACGTATCTAGCCCAAACACATGTACTGGTGTAATTGATTTGCCAAATGTAGTCGCTCTACCCCCTCAACAAATAAAGTTTAAGACGCGTGATGTACAAGAACTAATTGCTGAACTCAACCCGAAGAAAGCTCCGGATTTTTATGGAATTAGTAACCAGATGCTGATGAAGTTGCCTCGTATTGCAATTAGAATACTGTTATTTATTTTTAATGCCATTTTACGACTGGAGTATTATACACACTTGCCAAAGTTAAAATGATTCCAAAGCCGGGCAAAGACCTTACCAAGGCTGAGTCATACAGGCCAATAAGTCTGCTATCAACAATGTCAAAACTTTTCGAAAAACTGCTCATGACAAAATTGTCCCCAATTCTAGTTAGTAGTGGGTGCATACCGGACCATCAATTTGGTTTTAGAACTCAGCATAGCACCATTGAACAAACTCATAGATTGGTCCAATTTATAAGAAGAACATTTGAGGGAAATAAGTATTGTTCTGCGCTGTTTATTGACGTTTCTCAGGCATTTGATAAAGTGTTGCATGAAGGCCTAATTTTAAAATTAAAAACATACCTGCCAGTAAACATTGTAAGTCTTTTGGAAAGTTACATTACTCCCCGGAAGTTCACTGTTGTGGAGGGAGACTTTATGAGCATGCCTGAAATTATCTCATCCGGTGTGCCACAGGGGAGTATACTGGGGCCAGTTTTGTATGTATTTGATTTATACTTGTGATATGCCTTTGAGTAGCAATATCCATACGTCTACGTTTGCTGATGATACAGCCTGCCTTCGTATGCATGAAAATCCTTACGAGGCATCCCGATATCTTCAAGAACACATTACCCAGCTGGGTCTATATTTAAACTTATGGAGAATTAAGGTAAACGAGCAAATGTGTGTTCAAGTAACATATACATTACGAAGAGATACTTGTTCACCCATTCGGATTGACAATCAAGTTGTCCTCAACATACTCATGTGAAATATCTTGGTATACACCTTGATCGACGGCTTACTTGGAAACACCACATTGACTCTAAGTTAACCCAAATGAAACTAAAATTAACTCAGGTACATTGGCTGATTGGTAGAAATTCAACCCTCAGTCTAGATTGCAAATTTTTGATATACAAGTCACTTTTGAAACCTATATGGTGCTACGGAATTCAACTATGGGGCACTGTTTTAGCTTCCAATGTCGAGAGAGTCCAACGAAGGCAAAATAAAATTTTGCGATTAATAACATCGGCTCCATGGTATATAAAAAACTCAAATATACATCGTGATTTAAACATGCCGCTAGTGATTGAAGAAATTGCAAAATATGCAGGCAAATATTTATCAAACCTCGAGTCACATCCTAGTCCGCTTGCTCGTAATATTTTGAACTTTACTGGACACATCCGCCTAAAAAAGAGGGATACAAGTGCTCTTATACTCAACACTCCAGATGGGACTGCTTGAAAATATTTTTTATTTTTATACCCTTTACCAAAAAAAATGGTAAAAGGGTATATATAGGTTTGTCATTCCGTTTGTAATTTCTATAATATCAATAAGCGACCCATAAAATATATATATTCTGGATCCTTATGCATAGGGAAGACGAATAAGCGATGTCCGTCTGTCCGTCTGTCTGTACGTGAAATCGGTTTTCCGAAGCTCCCAGAAAAGCTAGAGACTTCGTTCTTGCACTGGTGTATCAGAAATTTTGCAAAATAGATTTGTATTGAAATTCAGCAAAATCGAGCAGACAGAGCTGGAAAACTTAAACTTTATTTTGCCATATAAAAGTAACTACCGAGAACAAATTTTTACTTTTTTTAATAAATAAACTTATTTTACACTTCAGTACGACTAAAATTGGAATTTTTAATAAAAAAAATATAAAAAAATTAAAAAGACGTTTCCAGGGTTGGAAAACTTTAACTTTTTGTGTTATGTAAAATTAACTATGTCTAAAACTATATTAGTATTTTCTCGAGAACCGTAAGAGCTAGAGACCTGAAATTTGGACACAATGTGTAGACCTTTGGCTGCTACAATAACAAATACATGAGAATTGGAAATTAAAGGGTGTTCCGAAACGAGCACTGAAAAATGTTAAAATCTCATGTAATATACATACAATTGTATATATGTATGTATATACTCTTGAAATTTGTAAGGTTAGTGTATTTTTATACAGACTACAAAAATTGACACTAAAATTTCCAAAAATTTAAATTAAAGGGTGTTCCATCAGTTAATGCAATTTTGACTATGCAATTTTGACAACTTGCTGTATCTTGGAAACCGTAAGAGCAAAACTCTTGAAATTTTCAAAAACGGTAAAAACCAAAAAATTATAAAATCGCCAAACCGAAAAAAATCGCAGAAAAAATCGCCAAAAAGAAAAAAAGCACCAAATTACAAAAAAAAATGTCTAAGACTAAAATAAATCGCGAATAACCGGAAAAATTGCTAAAATGAAAAAAAATCGCCAAAATGAAAGAAAATCGCCAAAATGAAAAAAAATCGCCAAAATGAAAAAAATCGCCAAAATGAAAAAAAATCGCCAAAATCAAAAAACCCCAAAAACAGAACAAAATCGCTAAAATGAAAAAAAACCAAGACAGGAAAAAATTGTCAAAATGAAAAAAACCGCCAAAATGAAAAAAAACGCCAAAATGAAAAAAACTTCGAAAATAGGAAAAAATTGCATAAATGAAAATAAAATCGTCAAAATAAAATAAATCTCCAAAATGAAAATAAACCCCCAAAAAGAGAAAAAAATCGCAAAAAAAAAAAATCGCCAAAATGAAAAAAAATCGCCAAAATAAAAAAAAAATCGCCAAAACGAAAAAAATCGCCAAAATGAAAAAAACCCCAAGCACAGGAAAAAATCGCAAAAATGAAAAAAAATCGCTAAAATGAAAAAAAATCGCCAAAATGAAAAAAACCCCCAAAATAGGAAAAAATCGCCAAAATGGAAAAAGAATCGCCAAAATGAAAAAATCTTCAAAATGAAAATAAACCCTCCAAAACAGAAAAAAATCGCCAAAATGAAAAAAACCAAAAAAAAAAAAACAGAAAACAATCGCCAAAAGCGACAAAACTGAAAGAATCGCTTAAACTGAAAAAACTGCGCGAGTGAAAGTCGCATTTTACTGAATTTTTTAATATTAAAGGAATTAAATTAAACTAAGTTTTTTCTTATTTCGTTTTTGCTTCGTTCATATAGCATATTTAACGTATTTTTTTATACACTAGATTGGTATCAAAAACCAGAAAAATCCAAAATTATGACTCAAGGGTTGGAAAATTTATTATTTTTTACAAGAGTAACTATGTGAAGTTAGTTTTTTCTTTTTGTTTACAAGTTTTATATACTTTATGACTTAGAATTAAATAGTTTGGCATAGAAATTAGAAATTTTCCAGAGCCGGAAAACTTAAACTTTTTCTGGTGTATAAAACTAATTATTTCTTTGGTTATTAAATATATTCTAAATTTTATAAAGAAATAAATTAGTATTAAGAAACTCAGAAATATGGTTTCAGGGTTGGAGCTTAAAAAAAGTTTCGGTAAAAAAATAATCAAAAATATTTTTTCTCAGCTAAACAGATTTCATGTTTTAGGAAAATCATTACTCAAGATTTTTTATACATGTTTAATTTTTTTATGGATATCTAATCTAATTGAAGTATAAACAAAGGTTTGTGCTTATTGTGCTCTCAGTATAATAACAATTAATTTTTAGTTAATGGAGATGAAACTAAAATTTATCGTTAAAGATAAATTATATCACATGTTCCGTTTCATTTTCCTGATACCTTTCCTTTTTGCTGAGCAAATTTCAAAAAAATCCTATAGGAATAAAACGTTTACATAATACCACGATGTATACCATTTGCAATGGGAACTTTAAATCAAGACACTAAGCAGTTTTGCAACATCAATGATTATTAAATACGGGAAAATATAGAACAAGTTAGTTTACTTGGTATGGAGGTGCAATACTATGAATATCTTAGAGTTATTAAAAAGCAGCACGGGTTTTGAACATATCGAGAGCGAGTAAACAATCCCCAATATTTTGGTAATGTATTGACGTGACGTCGATGTTGACTGAAATAAGAGTGAATGTAAAATATATCTTAACCACAGAGTGTAGAGTAAAATATTCAACTATTGCTGATATCGAAAATAAAATAATTGAATCAAATTCTTTAATCGAAAAATACTGAAAAGTCACTTACTATTAATTGCTTTAGAGAAAAAAATGATAAATTTTTCACAAAACAAATATGTATGTATGTGTCTGTATACTATATATATGTATGCACGCACGTTGGTAAAGGGTATATAAGATTCGGCACAGCCGAATATAGCACTCTTACTTGTTTTTTTCTGCCTTTTGATTATCACTACTTATGTATTATTTATAACTATCTCTAAATTTATGTCCGACAGTGGTCGGGCCTAATATTATATTTTAGATTTAAGATTTGAATACTTATTGTTAGTTCATATTTGAAGATACAATAAATAAAAATTATGTATTAAAAAAAAATATTATAAGGTGTTTTATTAATAAATATGTTAGGTATTTAGCAGTAATACATTTGGAAAAAAAATTTGTTATTATTTTGACTTGCTTAGATTATATCCATTTTAAAAAAATTTTAAGGTCAAGGCATACCATGTATATAAATATACATCTATGTATATAAATAAAAAAAATTCGCGATATGACGGAAATTGGCAAAAAGCTACAACAGCAAAGTCTAATAACAAACATAAAAAAAGTCACTTTGATTGCGATTTCAAAGTTCGCAATGGCGAAAATTGGCAAAATTGGATTAAAAATCGCTAAAACTGTAAAGAAAGCAAAAACTTCGGCAAAAATCGTGAAAAATACTTAAATTTTTCAAAATTTATTAACAGCGGGATGATAACAAAGTTTAATAATTTTTTAAAATTGGCAAAACTGCCAAGAATCTGAAGCCATGTCGCTTTTATCGCGAACTTTGGTACAAGTGCATATGCATTGGTACAGTGGTACACTTTATATTTCCGTGGTACAATTTGAAAAAAAATTTTGTTTGCCATACAATAATAACATTGTTGCCCAACACTGATCATAAGTACCAAAATTTGCAAGATTGGTAATTGCAATTGGTTTGGTAGCCCTTACATTAGGGCGGGTCGATTTGTATGGAGGCAAAAAAATCGCTCAAATTACAAGGAAAATCGTATTCTAGGGATCAAGATGAGAAACTTTGCCGAAGAAATCATACCTCTAAAATGTATTTTGATGTTCCGACTTTTGATCCGAAAAGTCAAATTTTCTTGAAGGGTCAAATTTTAAAAAATCTCACTTTGACCTATTTAGAGTTCCTCAATCGAGTCAAAATGTATGACCGACCCCCACTACTTTTGGAACCACATATGGGGGATTCCCCATACAAACATTTATGATTTTTTGAAATATTTGTATGGGGAACCCCCAGGGGTGGTTTCAGGGGTGTGCCACTGGCATAGGTGGGTTGGCCCTCCAAAATTAGTGGGGGTCGGTCATACATTTTGACTCGATTGAGGAACTCTAAATGGGTCAAAGTGAGATTTTTCAAAATTTGACCCTTCAAGAAAATTTGACCCTTCGGATCAAAAGTCGGGACATCAAAACCCATTTTAGAGGTATGGTTCCTTCGGCAAAGTTTCTTATTTTGATCAATATAATACGATTTTCCTTGTAATTAGTGCGATTATTAAATCGACCCGCCCTATATTACATAGATGTATAAGTTGATTTCTATATGTTTTTGTTTTTAATAGATGAAAAATTGTTATGAATTCTTTTACTGTGTATGCTTATTTAGCAGTTGGCTACCTTTTGGTACAATTGATGTTAATTTGGTACCATTTTACCATTTTCATGGTACAATTTAAGAATTGCCAAATCCCAACACTGGTATATACGAATAATTGATAAGTTCATCTCTATTAGTGTTATCAATAATAGGTCCGCTTGTGTACTTTTTCCGTAAAGTTTAGTAGCTGACTAAATACTGAGTAAATTGAACAAATTACTCTCATAAAAAACTCTTGTATAAAAAAGTACGCGAACGGAAAAAAAGTTCAGTAAATTTTTTTTTAAATATTACAAATTTTTGGGTACTCGAACGGAGCTAATATTAGCAATGCATGCTAATTATTGCAGATTATCCAGTTGCAAAGTCTGCGAGTTACACCTTATTTCTTTATCTACAAAAAGTAAAATTAGTTCTCGTATTACGAAAAAATTATCATATAGACTAAAAGTAGACACTTGTCAGTCTATGCTGTCTGCTTAAAATTTATTTCGAAAATATTAAGCAGGCTGCTAAACATGCCACTACCTCCCATCCGCAGACTGGGTTTAATAGACTATATTCTACAGATATTGAACGTCTTGTATGTGAAAAAAGAAGCGTTAGAAGGGAATGGCAACAGCACAGATCACCCCAGAATAAAATTAGATTTAAAGAGTGCACTAAGACTCCAAGAGCTGCTTGCACATGAAAAAACTGCATCTCTTAAAAACTATCTGGAAAATCTTGATGTCACACCAGCATCTAATTACTCTTTATGGCGCGCTGCTAGAAAGCTTAAAACACCTGTTGATTTTAAACCACCTCTGCGCACATCTACCGGAGGTTGGGCAAGAAGCGATACTGAAAAAGGTAACATATTTGCTGATCATTTAAAATACGTATCTAGCCCAAACACATGTACTGGTGTAATTGATTTGCCAAATGTAGTCGCTCTACCCCCTCAACAAATAAAGTTTAAGACGCGTGATGTACAAGAACTAATTGCTGAACTCAACCCGAAGAAAGCTCCGGATTTTTATGGAATTAGTAACCAGATGCTGATGAAGTTGCCTCGTATTGCAATTAGAATACTGTTATTTATTTTTAATGCCATTTTACGACTGGAGTATTATACACACTTGCCAAAGTTAAAATGATTCCAAAGCCGGGCAAAGACCTTACCAAGGCTGAGTCATACAGGCCAATAAGTCTGCTATCAACAATGTCAAAACTTTTCGAAAAACTGCTCATGACAAAATTGTCCCCAATTCTAGTTAGTAGTGGGTGCATACCGGACCATCAATTTGGTTTTAGAACTCAGCATAGCACCATTGAACAAACTCATAGATTGGTCCAATTTATAAGAAGAACATTTGAGGGAAAAAAGTATTGTTCTGCGCTGTTTATTGACGATTCTCAGGCATTTGATAAAGTGTGGCATGAAGGCCTAATTTTAAAATTAAAAACATACCTGCCAGTAAACGTTGTAAGTCTTTTGGAAAGTTACATTACTCCCCGGAAGTTCACTGTTGTGGAGGGAGACTTTATGAGCATGCCTGAAATTATCTCATCCGGTGTGCCACAGGGGAGTATACTGGGGCCAGTTTTGTACAGTATTTTTCGGTTAATTGCACATCAAAATTTGCACAACTTTTTGTTCAATTAACCGGGGAACCAATTAGCCGATACCCGTTTAATTGAACAATTCGTTCAATTACAAGAATCCCGTTTAATTGAACAGTTTGTTCAATTACAGAAATCAAGCATAATGGGAACTACTAATGAATTAAAAGAAATCGCATATGTGCACTTTAAGTTTTCCAAAATAATTTTTTTTTACCTTAAACGAAAAAAATGGAAGTAACAGAAAAAAATTTACATATATGTGTATACGCAGGTATTTATTATTACTTCAATTAGTAGAAATACCACCCAGTGTTTTTCACAAATGATGTCAAATATGTATGTGCAAAAATGCTAGATTATTATTCAATAATAATGCAATTAACCGGGTAAAAGTAAGAGGAAAATTATTTTTGATGACATGAATTTTGAACCAATTAAGCGCGAAAATCAATTAACCGGGTTCAATTATCCGAGGAAATTTACATGTGCTTTCGTATACAATATTTTTTGCCCGATCATATGGTTCAATTAAGCGTGGAAACCAATTAACCGTAGGGTCAATTAACCGAAAAATACTGTATTTGATTTATACTTGTGATATGCCTTTGAGTAGCAATATCCATACGTCTACGTTTGCTGATGATACAGCCTGCCTTCGTATGCATGAAAATCCTTACGAGGCATCCCGATATCTTCAAGAATACATTACCCAGCTGGGTCTATATTTAAACTTATGGAGAATTAAGGTAAACGAGCAAATGTGTGTTCAAGTAACATATACATTACGAAGAGATACTTGTTCACCCATTCGGATTGACAATCAAGTTGTCCTCAACATACTCATGTGAAATATCTTGGTATACACCTTGATCGACGGCTAACTTGGAAACACCACATTGACTCTAAGTTAACCCAAATGAAACTAAAATTAACTCAGGTACATTGGCTGATTGGTAGAAATTCAACCCTCAGTCTAGATTGCAAATTTTTGATATACAAGTCACTTTTGAAACCTATATGGTGCTACGGAATTCAACTATGGGGCACTGTTTTAGCTTCCAATGTCGAGAGAGTCCAACGAAGGCAAAATAAAATTTTGCTTGCTCGTAATATTTTGAACTTTACTGGACACATCCGCCTAAAAAAGAGGGATACAAGTGCTCTTATACTCAACACTCCAGATGGGACTGCTTGAAAATATTTTTTATTTTTATACCCTTTACCAACCCGAACAACAGCGCTAGTTTAGCACCTAGCTATGCTGTAGGAGTAGTAGTCTCCTGTCGGGCGCGTCCCCAGGCGGCGGATAGGGGAGAGACATTATCAGTAACCCTCCTGACACACTGCACAAGTGGTCATGTGTGTGTTTGTGTTATGTCTCGGGTCTGGCACGAATCTGCGGATTTTTCTTTTTAGGATGCATGGGATCGTTGTCATGGCCAGGCTGTGTGCTGGCGAAATGCACCTCTGGTATCTCACCGACAATGGCGTACCCTGGAAAAGAGGCGCCAATGTTGGGTGTACCATGGGGGAGGAAACCGCAAATGGAGACTCCCGATCATGAGAAATATTCCACCCATGTTTGTTATTACGATGGGGAGATGCTATCCAACATGAAGTGACCTTCCAACTTTGAAGGGAATCGTGTTGTGCAGTTACTCCTAATGAAATCTAAGAGGGTCACATGATACTCCCATAGGAGGTCATGAGGCCAGCTTAGTTTTCAAGTTGTGGCTCCTCTTTATGGTGCAGTTTCTCTATGCATGGAGCCCGCGGACCAAAACTAAACCACTTGTAAGGTTAAGGTGGATGGTAGCAGTGCCGAGAACCTGAATGGCTAGTTAGTGGTTAAAGAAGACTAGTCGCTAACAGCTCCACGCCGACGCCAGGGCACGGGTCGGTTAAAACGTGATTGCCTAGCCCATGTACGCCGTCCCTGCATGGGTGGTCCAACCCCTTACGCGCATACTCGTGGGAACAAAATTGAAAACAACAAAAACCCTTGCCATTCCACTAGGAAAGGCAAGGTTAACTCGTAGCGTGTCCTTGGACTGTAGTCCAAGCACATCTGCTACAGCCAAAATTAGAGCTGAGAAATCAGCCAAGAAAACTCTGGGTGTGCCAACCGGGAAATCGTCGGTAGTGCCAACTGCACCCAATAAACAACTGAAAGGTGCGCCAGCTGGAATAAAACCAGGCGTGCCAATTGCACCCATTAATACCGAGCTCGAGAAGGATGCGCCAGTCAGCGTAAAGCCGACAGTGCCAACTGCATCTGGATCGAGTGCACGGAATACACAAGAACGTACCTTCCTGACGCGCAAAGCCACCGGTGAATTACGGGCTGCTCGACGCTATATCGAGCAGTTGGGCAAAAAGCCGTCTAAGGACCTAAGCAGTAAGGAGAAATCCTCGCTGGCATGGGCAAAGGCTCACTTGGCGGCACATGATGGCTCCAACCCTGAAGCGGCTGCAAAAACACCTGCAGCCATTGCGCCTAAAAGGCAACGCTCAGGGGAGGAGACATCATCGCTGCCAAGGGCACAGCCATCCAGCAAGCGACATAAGCAGGTGGATTCTGATCTGTCAAAAGTTATTGGATATTTACCTGCAAGATACTGACATGAGTAAAGGGCATTCGCCACTATTCATGGACTCAGGCTGGTTTCAAGGACACGTGAAACTGGTCTCCTGCATGGACGAGCTATCAGCGTCCAAATTAAAGGATATCATCCTATCCCTAGGGGAAGTGTGGCCCGGCGCGAGACTGGAATTGGTCGCGGTCAGTGAGATACCTCGCAGACCGAGAGCAATTGCTATCAATCCGGCGGAACCACATGACCCAGCGAAGATTCTGGACATCTTCCGGAAAGGAAACCCGGACCTACCAACCAATGACTGGAAGGTAGTAAAGGTTTACGAACCGGTTGCTGCCCGTAGGAAGGCGATCGTGGTCCTTAATAAGGAGACGTTGTCCCTACTCCGGGAGAAGCAAGGTCTGGTGTACTACGGTTTTATGGGCATCAGACTACGCATCTACCGGGGTGACGACAAACCCGATCCCGAAACCCCTGCTGGAGTAGAGGGGTCGCAAGGGCTAGAGATTGGTAAAGAGGCCAATGCCAATTCGAAGGCCATAGTTGAACCGGCGAACTCAGTCGCTTCGGGATGTTCCCAAACAGACTCTTGTCTGATTGGGGACCTCCTGGACAGACTCGACTTCGTGGACGATGAAAACGCTCTCCTGGATCCAAATCCAGAAGACGCAGACATCGTTATCAATTATGACCCAGATATCTGAGGATGCCGAAGATAATACAAATTAATCTTCATCATTCGAAATCAGCCTCAGCGGCATTAACCAACCGACTCGTTGAAGGAGGAGTGGATATGGCGCTTATCCAAGAGCCGTGGACTGTCAACGGCAAAATACTTGGACTTGGCGCAAAAGGTTACAAATTATTGTATGTAAACAGTTCAGGTAACAATGACAAAAACATTAGATCCTGTATTATGGTTAAAACCAACTTAAATATCTTCATTCTATCTAATTTTAGCAATGAAGATACGGTAGCGGCGGCGTGGGAGACAGGGAAATCCACTATATGGATTCTTTCCTGCTACCTGGCTCACGGCGGCACAGACCCACCTCCTGGTACAAAGGTCCGGGATTTAGCCAAAGAGGCCAATAGACGCGGCACGCCTCTAATAATAGGCGCCGACGCCAACGCACATCATCGAATCTGGGGAAGCTCAGGTAATAATGAAAGGGGTGAGTGTATTTTTGATTTTATTATGGAAAATAACTTAGTAGTATCAAATCAGGGTTCAGAACCCACTTTCATAGTCTCCAACAGACAGGAGGTGTTAGACATTACTCTGGTCAGTGCGAGACACGCTCATCTGATACGTGAATGGAGGGTCTCTTCAGACTGCTCATTCTCTGATCATCGCTATTTGCTATTCACAGTCAGCATATCAAATAGGCATTCGACATTATATGTTAATAGGCGGAAGACGGACTGGGTGATGCAAAACCAAATCCTAACCGACTTAATTGCACGCCCACCAAATATAGAGGGGGCTGCAGATATTAATTTAGCCGTGGACATGCTAACAAATGTGTTCAAAGCAGCCACAGGCACATCCTGTAGGGCATCTGTACAGCGCCCGATAAGAAGGCTACCTTGGTGGTCTGGAGACATAGCAGAAACTAGGAAAAACTGCAGGAGACTTTTCAATGAAGCAAAAAGGACAGGAAATTGGTCACTCTACAAAGCTGCATTAAATAAATTCAAGAATGAAGTCAGGAACGCAAAACGCAAAACTTGGAGAGAATTCTGCAGTAATGTAGAAACTTACTCCGAGACTAGCAGAATGCGTAAAATCCTTGCGAAAAAGCCACCGATACCCAGCTACATCCAAAATAATGATGGAAACTGGACCACTAGCAGTATTGATTCCCTAAAGATTCTAATGGACACCCATTTTCCGGGATGTCAACCTTGTAGCGTTATGCCACGGGCGTATCCCTTACATGCTCAATCACATATATCCATCGACTTAACGGTGGAGAAAGTTAAATGGGCAATTAAAAGCTTCCATCCGTTCAAATCACCATGACCGGATGGCATTATCCCAGCGGATCTACAACATAACGTAGAACTTGTAATCCCATGGTTACTTACCATATATAAGGCCTGCCTCGTATGGTCATATATTCCAATCGCATGGACTAGAAGTAAAGTGATCTTTATTCCCAAGGGAGGAAAAGCATCACATACTAAAGCGTAGGATTTTAGACCCATAAGCTTAACTTCCTTCCTTCTAAAAACTCTTGAGAGAGTGTTGGATGTACACATTAGAACTTCCATAAACAGCTCTCTAATCTCAGTCTCTCAACACGCTTACACTAAGGGCAAATCCGTTGAGACCGCTTTACATTCGCTTGTAGGTTACATAGAGAAATCACTCGAGCATAAAAACTATACCTTGGCAGCCTTCATGGACATTGAAGGTGCCTTTAATAACATTGATCCAACGGTAATCATTCAGTCTCTCAGGGAGCTGGGGATTGACCGAGGGATTTATCGGCTCATTGAAAATCTGCTTCTATGCAGAACCATCACTTCCACCATGGGAGCAGCCACCATCACAAGGCAGGCCCACAGAGGTACACCTCAGGGTGGTGTGCTGCCACCACTACTGTGGAATGTGACAATTAACAATCTGCTTAGAAAATTGGAATCCTTGAGCATTAAAACCGTTGCATACGCAGATGATGTAGCGATAGCAATATCAGGATTTCACTTAGATACGATATCGCAAAGGCTAGAAACAGCACTAAATGAGGTTAATGCTTGGTGCTCTAGTTGCGGCCTGAGTGTCAACCCGACCAAAACGGAACTAGTACTCTTCACCAGGAGATACAAAGTTCCACAATTCATTCCCCCGGCATTGAATGGTACTGTACTTACCATGTCGAAAAGTGCCAAATATCTAGGTGTTGTTCTAGATAGTAAACTCTCCTGGAGGGAAAATCTTCAGGTGAGGATAGAGAAAGCCGCTATGGCAATGTACATCTGTAGGAAAGCAATTGGCTCTACTTGGGGAATTAACCCCAAAGGAGTCGGTTGGATACTAGAGATGGTCATAAAACCTATCCTATTTTATGGGGTCTCGGTCTGGTGGAAAGCACTAGAATCAGCGGGAAACCAGACCCGTATAGAAGGTATTCTACGCAAAGCGGCACTTATGATAACAGGTGCCCTTAGATCCACGCCGACAAAGGCACTCTTCGCTATGCTTTGTTGGCTTCCTGTGGACTTAATGGCTAGAAAACTGGCCCTACATACGGCCGTTAGGCTGAACGCAATAGGCGTATGGAACTATAGACCATGGGGTCACGCTAGCATCCTAAATACAGCGAACAATATACCTAAACCCATTGACTACTGCACTCCCAAACCCTACTTCAATAGGAATTTCAATATCTCTTTGACAGAAGGGTTCTCCCCAGGGGACAGAGCCGTGCAGGTTTTCACGGACGGCTCTATACGAAGGGGAAGAGTTGGAGGGGGGATATATATTCCAGATTTTGGAATTGAAATATCCTTCAGACTCCCGGACGAATGTAGCATATTACAGGCAGAAATATCCGCCATAAAAAGAGCAACACACTGGTTGAGTTATTATCGGATACACAATAGTAATATCCAGATAATAACGGACAGCCAACCCGCGATCAAAACCCTTGCAGGTGTATATTCTACATCATTACTTGTCCAAGAATGCCGCACAGTCCTGGATGAACTGGCGCAGCACGCAACCATCACACTATACTGGGTGCGTGGACACGGAACTACTTCAGGCAATATAGTTGCGGATGAACTAGCAAAGAGAGGAACCCTACTCGGGGAAGTCGATGACAATCTCTGTGGGCTCCCTCTGTCGTCTTGCTGGAGACGCTTCGATACTGCCTTTCTTAATTCAGCTCAGGAAAGATGGCGTAATGAGCCTACCTGCGTTATATCGAGAATCCTTTGGCCTCGTCTAGATACTAAAAGAACCAGTAACCTCATTAGCTTTACCAGAAAGCATCTGAGGAATCTCCTGGCCACACTTACAGGCCACTGCACTTTCGGGATCCACGCTAAACGTATGGGTCTCCCGTATAATGACTACTGTTACAGCTGCAATGATGAGGAAGAGGAGGAAAGCATTTCGCATCTTCTCTGCTTCTGTCCTGCTTTGGAGGATCTCCGTCTGCACTTCCTTGGCAGAATATCCTTCAATAACTTGTCCGAGTTATCGGAAATAGGACTTAGAAACCTAAGTCTATACATTAGGAGCAGCGGCTGGTATGGCCGCTAGCCTTCACGGCATGTGTATGTACTAGACCCTCTCCTTGTCCCACTTTTTCACTTCTTCTCTACTCTACTCTCCATCTATATCCTCTCCATCTATATTCTCCCTATACTTCCGGTCTCCCCCCTTATTCTTATAATTTCAACTTACAGGCAGCACAAAGGGATCATCGTATTGGACCCAAGTGAGCTAGACTCCTATATTTTCATTCTTCACTAGCAGCCTGCTAACCTAACCTAACCTAACCTACCCTTTACCAAAAAAATGGTAAAAGGGTATATATAGGTTTGTCATTCCGTTTGTAATTTCTATAATATCAATAAGCGACCCATAAAATATATATATTCTGGATCCTTATGCATAGGGAAGACGAATAAGCGATGTCCGTCTGTCCGTCTCTCTGTACGTGAAATCGGTTTTCCGAAGCTCCCAGAAAAGCTAGAGACTTCGTTCTTAGACTAGTGTATCAGAAATTTTGCAAAATAGATTTGTATTGAAATTCAGCAAAATCGAGCAGACAGAGCTGGAAAACTTAAACTTTATTTTGCCATATAAAAGTAACTACCGAGAACAAATTTTTACTTTTTTTTAATAAATAAACTTATTTTACACTTCAGTACGACTAAAATTGGAATTTTTAATAAAAAAAATATAAAAAAATTAAAAAGACGTTTCCAGGGTTGGAAAACTTTAACTTTTTGTGTTATGTAAAATTAACTATGTCTAAAACTATATTAGTATTTTCTCGAGAACCGTAAGAGCTAGAGACCTGAAATTTGGACACAATGTGTAGACCTTTGGCTGCTACAACAACAAATACATGAGAATTGGAAATTAAAGGGTGTTCCGAAACGAGCACTGATAAATGTTAAAATCTCATGTAATATACATACAATTGTATATATGTATGTATATACTCTTGAAATTTGTAAGGTTAGTGTATTTTTATACAGACTACAAAAATTGACACTAAAATTTCCAAAAATTTAAATTAAAGGGTGTTCCATCAGTTAATGCAATTTTGACTATGCAATTTTGACAACTTGCTGTATCTTGGAAACCGTAAGAGCAAAACTCTTGAAATTTTCAAAAACGGTAAAAACCAAAAAATTATAAAATCGCCAAACCGAAAAAAATCGCAGAAAAAATCGCCAAAAAGAAAAAAGCACCAAATTACAAAAAAAAAATGTCTAAGACTAAAATAAATCGCGAATAACCGGAAAAATTGCTAAAATGAAAAAAAATCGCCAAAATGAAAGAAAATCGCCAAAATGAAAAAAAATCGCCAAAATGAAAAAAATCGCCAAAATGAAAAAAAATCGCCAAAATCAAAAAACCCCAAAAAACAGAACAAAATCGCTAAAATTAAAAAAAACCAAGACAGGAAAAAATCGTCAAAATAAAAAAAAACACCAAAATGAAAAAAACGCCAAAATGAAAAAAACTTCGAAAATAGGAAAAAATTGCATAAATGAAAATAAAATCGTCAAAATAAAATATATCTCCAAAATTAAAATAAACCCCCAAAAAGAGAAAAAATCGCAAAAAAGAAAAAAAAAATCGCCAAAATGAAAAAAATCGCCAAAATAAAAAAAAAAATCGCTAAAACGAAAAAAAATCCCTTAAATGAAAAAAAACCCCAAGCACAGGAAAAAATCGCAAAAATGAAAAAAAAATCGCTAAAATGAAAAAAAATCGCCAAAATGAAAAAAACCCCCAAAATAGGAAAAAATCGCCAAAATGGAAAAAGAATCGCCAAAATGAAAAAAATCTTCAAAATGAAAATAAACCCTCCAAAACAGAAAAAAATCGCCAAAATGAAAAAAACCAAAAAAAAACAGAAAACAATCGCCAAAATGAGAAAAAAGCGACAAAACTGAAAGAATCGCTTAAACTGAAAAAACTGTGCGAGTGAAAGTCGCATTTTACTGAATTTTTTAATATTAAAGGAATTAAATTAAACTAAGTTTTTTCTTATTTCGTTTTTGCTTCGTTCATATAGCATATTTTACGTATTTTTTAAAACACTAGATTGGTATCAAAAACCAGAAAAATCCAAAATTATGACTCAAGGGTTGGAAAATTTATTATTTTTTACAAGAGTAACTATGTGAAGTTAGTTTTTTATTTTTGTTTACAAGTTTTATATACTTTATGACTTAGAATTAAATAGTTTGGCATAGAAATTAGAAAAATAAAAGACATGGCTCCAGAGCCGGAAAACTTAAACTTTTTCTGGTGTATAAAACTAATTATTTCTTTGGTTATTAAATATATTCTAAATTTTATAAAGAAATAAATTAGTATTAAGAAACTCAGAAATATGGTTTCAGGGTTGGAGCTTAAAAAAAGTTTCGGTAAAAAAATAATCAAAAATATTTTTTCTCAGCTAAACAGATTTCATGTTTTAGGAAAATCATTACTCAAGATTTTTTATACATGTTTAATTTTTTTATGGATATCTAATCTAATTGAAGTATAAACAAAGGTTTGTGCTTATTGTGCTCTCAGTATAATAACAATTAATTTTTAGTTAATGGAGATGAAACTAAAATTTATCGTTAAAGATAAATTATATCACATGTTCCGTTTCATTTTCCTGATACCTTTCCTTTTTGCTGAGCAAATTTCAAAAAAATCCTATAGGAATAAAACGTTTACATAATACCACGATGTATACCATTTGCAATGGGAACTTTAAATCAAGACACTAAGCAGTTTTGCAACATCAATGATTATTAAATACGGGAAAATATAGAACAAGTTAGTTTACTTGGTATGGAGGTGCAATACTATGAATATTTTAGAGCACTGGTGGGCACTGTCAATGTAGTGGTAAATGTTTTATGTGTTGAGGTTGCGAGCTACCCACCAAACACAAAGTCAAGCGTTTGAAAGATAATGGTGCATTATATATTTATACATAAATAGGCATATTTTCCATCTTGAAAAAAAACGTTGATTAAGTAAAATTATTAATTTCAAATAAAACTTTTTCTAAATAAGCAGTGAAATAAAAAAAATTAAAAAAGATAGGACAATAATTTATCATGTTTTCCATTCAAAAACAAAAAAATAAATACAAGAATGGTTGCTTGGTGGAGCACAAAGGTGCAAATTCACCAAATAAAATTATGTGGTTGGATGTATCAAACTTAATAAGCTTTGATATTTGTCGGCATGGAAGATCATTTCCAGATGGGAAACATAGTAAAAATATTTTTGATTTTTATTTAAAAGGTTTTCCCTTTCCTTACCATTAAACTTATTCATATTACTATGAAAAGCATCATAATGTCTTTTAATGACATATTACTTTTTTTCCTTAAGCTTTGATAACATAAAAGTCATTGTATGTTACCAAATGCATTATTTATAACAAAATAATTTTCGCATATCATCATCAATTTGAAATGAAACACGTATGTTTGCTGGACAAATATTCTTGAAAAATATATAAAAAAATATGTAAGCATCCGCCTGATGTGCATTCATCGCTGTCTCATCGACGACTAAATTAAAGAGGGTAAGAATACGTGTGAATATTCTCTTCACAATTGTGCCAAGAAACGCCCGAGTCTGTTTTAGAGTTATTAAAAAGCAGCACGGGTTTTGAACATATCGAGAGCGAGTAAACAATCCCCAATATTTTGGTAATGTATTGACGTGACGTCGATGTTGACTGAAATAAGAGTGAATGTAAAATATATCTTAACCACAGAGTGTAGAGTAAAATATTCAACTATTGCTGATATCGAAAATAAAATAATTTAATCAAATTCTTTAATCGAAAGATACTGAAAAGTCACTTACTATTAATTGCTTTAGAGAAAAAAATGAAAATTTTTTCACAAAACAAATATGTATGTATGTGTCTGTATACTATATATATGTATGTACGCACGTTGGTAAAGGGTATATAAGATTCGGCACAGCCGAATATAGCACTCTTACTTGTTTTTTCTTCCTTTTGATTATCACTACTTATGTATTATTTATAACTATCTCTAAATTTATGTCCGACAGTGGTCGGGCCTAATAATTATATTTTAGATTTAAGATTTGAATACTTATTGTTAGTTCATATTTGAAGATACAATAAATAAAAATTATGTATTAAAAAAATATTATAAGGTGTTTTATTAATAAATATGTTAGGTATTTAGCAGTAATACATTTGGAAAAAAAATTTGTTATTATTTTGACTTGCTTAGATTATATCCATTTTAAAAAAATTTTAAGGTCAAGGCATACCATGTATATAAATATACATCTATGTATATAAATAAAAAAAATTCGCGATATGACGGAAATTGGCAAAATGCTACAACAGCAAAGTCTAATAACAAACATAAAAAAAGTCACTTTGATTGCGATTTCAAAGTTCTCAATGGCGAAAATTGGCAAAATTGGATTAAAAATCGCTAAAACTGTAAAGAATGCAAAAACTTCGGCAAAAATCGTGAAAAATACTTAAATTTTTCAAAATTTATTAACAGCGGGATTTTTTTTTTTTTTTTTATGCATGAATTTTTATTTATTGTATCTTCATATATGAACTAACAATAAGTATTCAAATCTTAAATCTAAAAAATATAATTAGGCTCGACCAATGTCGGACATAAGCTTAGTAGTAGTTATATATAATACATATGTAAGTAGTGATAATCAAAAGGAAAAAAAATAAAAGTATTTTCAAGAAGTCCCATCTGGAGTGCTGTGAATAAGAGCCATTGTGTCCCTCTTTTTTAGGCGGATGTGTCCAGTAAAGTTCAAAATATTACGGGCAAACGGATTAGGATGTGACTCGAGTTTTGTTAAATATTTGCCAGCGTATTTTGCAATTTCTTCAGTCACTAGTGGCATATTCAAATCAAGTCCCATCTGGAGTGCTGTGAATAAGAGCAATTGTGTCCCTCTTTTTTAGGCGGATGTGTCCAGTAAAGTTCAAAATATTACGGGCAAGCGGATTAGGATGTGACTCGAGTTTTGTGAAATATTTGCCAGCGTATTTTGCAATTTCTTCAGTCACTAGTGGCATATTCAAATCACGATGTATATTTGAATTTTTGATGTACCATGGAGCCGATGTTATCATGCGTAAAATTTTATTTTGCCTGCGTTGAATTTTCTCTACATTTGAAGCTGAAGCAGTGCCCCATAGTTGAATTCCGTAGCACCATATTGGCTTTAAAAGCGACTTGTATATTAAAAGTTTACAGTCTAGGCTAAGTGTTGAATTTCGACCAATCAGCCAATGTACCTGAGTTAGTTTAAGTTTCATTTGAGTTAACTTAGAATCAATGTGGTGTTTCCATGTAAGTCGTCGATCAAGGTGTATACCAAGATATTTGACATGTGAATGTTGAGAAACAACTTGATTGTTAATCCGAATGGGGGAACAAGTATCTCTTCGTAAAGTAAATGTTACTTGAACACAATTTTGTTCATTTACCTTGATTCTCCATAAGTTTAACCAAAGCTCCATCTGGCTAATGTGTTCCTGGAGTTTGCGGGATGCCTCATCAGGGTTTTCATGCATACTAAGGCAGGCTGTATCGTCGGCAAATGTGGAAGTATGGATACTACTGCTCACAGGCATATCACAAGTATAAATTAAATATAAAACTGGTCCTAGTATACTCCCCTGTGGCACACCAGATGAAATTGTTTCAGGCCTACTTGTAAAGTCTCCTTCCGCAACAGTGAACTTACGGGAAATAATGTAACTTTCCAAAAGATTTAAAATGTTTATTGGTAAGTAAGTCTTCAATTTTAAAATAAGGCCTTCATGCCACACTTTATCAATTGCCTGGGAAACGTCAATAAACAGCGCAGAACAATACTTTTTTCCCTCAAAAGTTCTTCTTATAAATTGAACTAATCTGTGAGTTTGTTCAATGGTGCTATGCTGACTTCTAAAACCAAATTGATGGTCTGGTATGCACCCACTACTAATTAGAATTGGGGACAATTTTGTTTTGAGCAGTTTTTCGAAAAGCTTTGACATTGTAGATAGTAGACTTATTGGCCTATATGACTCAGCCTTTGTTATATCTTTGCCCGGCTTTGGAATCATTTTAACCTTGGCAAGTTTCCAGTTGTGTGGATAATACTCCAGTCGTAAAATAGCATTAAATATGAATAACAGGATTCTCATTGCAATACGAGGCAAGTTCATCAGCATCTGATTACTAATTCCATCAATACACGGAGCTTTCTTCGGGTTGAGTTCGGCAATTAATTTTTGTAAATCACGTGTCTTAAACTTTATGTGTTGAGGGGGTAGAGCGACTATATTCGGCAAATCAGCAACACCAGTACATATATTTGGCGTAAAAACGGATTTTAAGTGCTCAGCAAATATTTTACCTTTTTCAGTATCGCTTCTTGCCCAACCTCCGGTAGATGTGCGTAGAGGTGGCTTATACTCAACGGGTGTTTTAAGCTTTCTGGCAGCGCGCCACAAGGAGTAATTAGACGCCGGTGTAACATCAAGACCCTCCAGATAATTTTTAAGAGATGCAATTTTTTCAGATGCAAGCAACTCTTGGAGTCGTTTAGTGCACTCTTTAAATCTGATTTTATTTTGTGGTGATCTGTGCTGTTGCCATTCCCTTCTAGCCCTTCTTTTTTCACGTACGAGACGTTCAATGTCTGTAGAATAAATTTTATTAAACCCAATCTGCGGATGGGAGATAGTGGCATGTTCAGCAGCCTGTTTAATATTCTCGCTGAGATTGGCAATGTTCGATTCAATATCATCGGGTGTTCTAAGCGTAATGTTTTCCGTACAATGACTGCTGAGATATTTTTTGAACCCCAGCCAATTTACACGATTGATCATCTTCACATATGGGTCAGGTAAGTTACTTCTTAATGGGCTACAAATTGTGATGATCGTCGGGGAGTGATCGGACGAGAGATCAAGAGAAGCTTGAACTTGAATTAAATCCCTAGAGATATTTTTTATGACGCCAAAATCTATTACGTCCGGAATTTTTTGTATGTCAGTAGGCCAATAAGTGGGCTCCCCACTCGAAATGACATCCAAGCCCATTTTTGAAATAGTGTTGAACAATGCTCGACCTCTGGGTGTAACAAGGCGCGAACCCCAGAACGTATGTTTCGCATTGTAGTCTCCAGCTGCTACAAAACAAGGTCCAAGAGATTTGTAGAAATCCTCATATTGATTCTCAGTGATTGAAAATCTGGGAGGGGAGTAAATTGATGATATAACGAAATTTGAACAAAAACTTTCAATGCCAATATTTGTTGCTTGTAGGTATTCTTCACAAATGTTATCAAGAACATAGTGCTTGAGTCTTGACTTTATTAGAATTGCTGATCCACCGCAAGCCCTTCCTCTAGGGTCCTTTGTATCATATATAGTGTAGCCATAAATTTTAAAAAGACTTCTCGAAGTCAAATGAGTCTCAGATGCTAACATTATATCAATATTTTTTTCCGTGAGGAAGTGCTCAAGTTCATTTTTATGTTGGCGAATGCCGTTTGCGTTCCAGAAACATATTGTTAACGTGTTCATGGCTTATTAAATATTGCTTGAAGCAGAGTATTCTGCATTCGCAACATTTCTTGCATCATGGTAGTCATATTTGTTGTAAAATTGTTTATAGTTTGCACAAGATTTTCAATAGTGGCTTCAAGGCGATTATAATTAAAGTTTGAGTTTGTATTTGTAGAATTATTTTGTGGTGAAACATTTTGTGTCGGAATAGAACTAGCCTTAGCAGCATCTGCATACGATACACGGGAAGTAACTGGTTGGCTCATTTGCTGAAAAGTGGCAGGGTAAACGTTTGCTGATTGAGCTGGAGCTAATTTAGGTTTTTGCACCATAGTCTTCTTTACAAAAGAGTACACACGACAACCTCTGTAGTTAGCGGTGTGATTACCTCCACAATTACTGCATTTTTTATCACTTTGATCTTTTAGTTTGTTGCAGCTAGCGGTGCCGTGTAATTCGCCGCACACAACACAAACAGAGGGTAAATTGCAGTATGTTTTTGTATGGCCATATTCTTGGTAATTATGGCACTGTACAGGACCTGAACGCTTATGTGGCTCTTCAACTGTGATTTTTCGGTACAAGAGGTATTTTAAATTATAAATTGGATGCGTCTCATTTTTTTTCAATTTTATATCATTAGGTTCTAGTTCAACACGAAATAGGGGTTGGGGAATCTTTTCTCTATTTATTATATTGGACACATTTTTTACCTTGAACCCCTGGAGGACGAGTGCATCTTTTATTTCTTCGGGGACAACATAAGAATCTATGCCCTTCAATACGATCTGCATGCCTTTAGCGCTCTTAAGCTGGTATGTGTAGAAGCTTGTTTTACTTTTTTCAAATTCAGCAACCATTTTGCGGAAATCTTTTTCGTCATACATTTGGATTTTAGTTTCATCGATGTTGCCACGTTTTATTGGAACAATGTGAAATTTATTCTCACCAATGACCGAAATTAATTTTTTAATAAGGGCATTTGAATTTTTTTGTCTCAGCGGGATGATAACAAAGTTTAATAATTTTTTAAAATTGGCAAAACTGCCAAGAATCTGAAGCCATGTCGCTTTTATCGCGAATTAAAAAAAAAACGCCAGAAGTTGCATAATTTTAAACCAGCCATAATATTGATTAAAGATCGACAAAGCTGTAACAAATGCAAACAAATCAATAAAAATGGCAAAAATGACGAAAATTCGCAAATACTTACTATCAGCGGGATGATGAAAAATTCTATAAATTTCCAACCCTGGAATCATAGTTTTGATTTTTCTGTTTCTTAACACTAATTCATTTCTTTCTAAAATATATAATATATATAATTACCAAAGAAATAATAAGTTTTATATACCAGAAAAAATTTAAGTTTACAAGCTCTGGAGTTGTCTTTTATTTTTCTAGTTTCTCTGCCAAACTATTTCATTCTAAGTCATAAAGTATATAAAATTTGTAAACAAAATGAAAAAAATAGCTTGAGCTAGTTACTTTTATAAAAAAAATAAATTTCCCAGCCCTGGAATCATCCTTTTAGATTTTGCTTATTGAAAAAATACGTAAAGTGTGTTAAGTGAACAAAGAAAAAAATACAAATAAGAAAAAAATTAGTTTTATTTAGTTACTTTAATATACAGAAAAAAGTTCAAAGTTTCCATCTCTGGACCTGAGGTTTTCATTTTTCTAATTTTGATCGCCAAACTTTTCTTTCAGAAAGATAAAATATATTTGATTTATAAAGAAAAAAAAAAAAATTATTTAGACCTAGTTAATTTTACATAACACAAAAATTGTAAGTTTGTCAACCCTGGAATCATAATTTTAAATTTCTATGATTCCTTATACCAATTTAGTTCTTTCAAAATATATAAAATATGTTAAGTTTACAAAGCAAAAAGGAAATAAGAAAAAACTTAGTTTTATTAAGTTACTTTAATATCAAAAAAAGTTCAAAGTTTTCATCTCTGGAGCTGTGGTTTGTATTTTTCTAATTTTATACGCCAAACTTTTCTTTCAGAAGCATAAAACATATTTAATTTATATAAAGTTTTATTTAATTTATATAAGTTTTCCATCCCTGGAATCATCCTTTTAGATGTTTTTTTGATTCGTTAAACCAATCTAGTAGTTCTTAAAAAAATATATAAAGTATGTTAAGTGGATAAAGAAAAAAGGAAATTAAAAAAATTGTTTTATTTATTTACGTTAATATCCAGAAAAAAGTTAAAAGTTTCCAACTCTGGAGCTGTGGTTCTTATTTTATAATATTCTACACCAAATTTTTCTTTCCAAGAAGTATAATATATATTAATTTATAAAGAAAAAGAAAAAAATTAATTAGATCTAGTTACTTTTATATATCACAGAAAGTTTAAGTTTCACAACCTTTTTTTATTTTTCTGATGTCTTACACCAATCTCTTTCTATTAAGAAATTAAGATATGTTTAGAAAATAAGTACAAATTAGTTTTAGTAAATTACTTTTATATAACAAAAAAAATTAAAGTTTTCCAAACCTGGAAACGCCTTTTTAATTTTTTTATATATTTTTTTTTTAATTTGACATAAGTAGTATATTTATGGGCAATCTGGCACAAGTGTATTTTCCCCATAAGGATCATTCTAATTAGAATAGTTATGGGCATTCTGGCACACGTGTATTTTTCCATAAGGATCATTCTAATTAGATCCAATTCTAATTGGATCTAATTAGAATAGTAGATTATTCTAATTATATCTAATTAGAATAATAGATCATTCTAATTAGTATATATATGTGCATTCCAATACATGTATTTTCCAGGGTAGGAAAAAATTCTGCTCGCAAATGCTATTTTATTTTTTTCGTTCGTTTTAAAATTTGTTTTCGGAATTTTATAAATAAAATTCGGAAAAGAATTCTATTTTAAATTCTTGTTTTTTTTTTCGTTCTCCTCGCAAACGAATTAAATTAACTTTTGTTGATTTAATTCGTTTGCGAGGAGAACGAAAAAAACCAAGAATTTAAAATAGAATTCTTTTCCGAATTTTATTTTATAATTCTAAGGAACGAATGCAAAAGAATAATTCTTATAAAATTCGTTAGGCAGCCAATTGAGTTCTTGAGGCGGTAAAAACTGAATTTTGGTACCTTGGATAAAATGGTGGAGGCGCCAAAAAGTGGACACTTATGTCCATTTATCACTTTCATGATATGGGTATCAAATGAAAGGTATTTTCGAGGAGATGACAAAAATGCGTTGGAAAAACGGCGGAGGCGCCAAAAAGTGGACACTTATGTCCATTTATCACTTTCATGATATGGGTATCAAATGAAATGTATTTTCGAGGAGATGACAAAAATGTGTTGGAAAAATGGCGGAGGCGCCAAAAAGTGGACACTTATGTCCATTTATCACTTTCATGATATGGGTATCAAATGAAAGGTATTTTCGAGGAGATGACAAAAATGTGTTGGAAAAATGGCGGAGGCGCCAAAAAGTGGACACTTATGTCCATTTATCACTTTCATGATATGGGTATCAAATGAAAGGTATTTTCGAGGAGATGACAAAAATGCGTTGGAAAAACGGCGGAGGCACCAAAAAGTGGACACTTATGTCCATTTATCACTTTCATGATATGGGTATCAAATGAAAGGTATTTTCGATGAGATGACAAAAATGTGTTGGAAAAATGGCGGAGGCGCCAAAAAGTGGACACTTATGTCCATTTATCACTTTCATGATATGGGTATCAAATGAAAGGTATTTTCGAGGAGATGACAAAAATGTGTTGGAAAAATGGTGGAGGCGCCAAAAAGTGGACACTTATGTCCATTTATCACTTTCATGATATGGGTATCAAATGAAAGGTATTTTCGAGGAGATGACAAAAATGTGTTGGAAAAATGGCGTAGGCGCCAAAAAGTGGACACTTATGTCCATTTATCACTTTCATGATATGGGTATCAAATGAAAGGTATTTTCGAGGAGATGACAAAAATGTGTTGGTAAAATGGCGGAGGCGCCAAAAAGTGGACACTTATGTCCATTTATCACTTTCATGATATGGGTATCAAATGAAAGGTATTTTCAAGAAGATGACCTTTGTGAAAAAAAAAATTACCAATACTGTGCCATCGATTTTTTGATAGCTTATGGTGTGCGGAAAAAAAATTGCACTACCACATAGCAAAATAATTATTTTCGAGGTGCCAGAAATTAAATTTTTTGATTTTTTTAGTTTTTTGAGATTGTTTTAGAAGGTAACATGACTGACTTAATTTTGTTTAAGAATAATATATACAGACAATTCCCGGTATAACGAACGATATAATGTCAGGCCCACTCGTTATATCGAAAAATTCGTTATATCGCAAAGTTTTTTTAAAGTGTTATTTTAACTTTTATTACTGTTGTAATGCAGTTTTATTTTCCAGCTGATGTAAGCTCAGTCTGTCCAGGGTCGTCAAAGGTCTGCTTCCTTTGTAGATTGTCCACCACACTGTTGCCCTACTCGCGTACTTAGGTTTCTGTGTCCTAAGACGTGCACGCTTTGTACCCGACGAAACGAATACGTCACTTCTTAGCCGGTTAATTGCTATTCGTAATACGACTGTTAACGAATGCTGGTAATGTGCACTTCGTAAGCTGGTCGTTTAATTACGGTTCAAGAGATACCTGGAACAATATAATGCTTTGGATATTGTTCGGCTAACTACGGGTTAAATATGTTACGAACAATATAATTCTTCGGATATTGTTCGGGTAATTACGGTTTTAAATATGTTACGAACAATATAATTCTTCGGATATTGTTCGGCTAACTACGGTTTAAATATATTACGAACAATATAATTCTTCGGATATTGTTCGGCTAACTACGGTTTAAATATATTACGAACAATATAATTCTTCGGATATTGTTCGGCTAACTACGGTTTAAATATATTACGAACAATATAATTCTTCGGATATTGTTCGGCTAATTACGGTTTAATTATATTACGAACAATATAATTCTTCGGATATTGTTCAACTAATTACGGTTTAAATATGTTACGAACAATATAATTCTTCGAATATTGTTCGGCTAATTACGGTTTAATTATATTACGAACAATATAATTCTTCGGATATTGTTCGGCTAATTACGGTTTAATTATATTACGAACAATATGATTCTTCGGATATTGTTCGGCTAATTACGGTTTAATTATATTACGAACAATATAATTCTTCGGATATTGTTCGGGTCCAGGGTTCAGGTCCCTGCTCGGGCGCCATTTTGTAATGCAGTTTTATTTTCCAGCTGAGGTAAGCTCAGTCTGTCCAGGGTCGTCAAAGGTCTGCTTCCTTTGTAGATTGTCCACCACACTGTTGCC
Organism: Tachina lurida; assembly: GCA_944452675.1. Taxonomy (NCBI): domain Eukaryota; kingdom Metazoa; phylum Arthropoda; class Insecta; order Diptera; family Tachinidae; genus Tachina; species Tachina lurida. The sequence goes on along the minus strand of OX101753.1, from coordinate 94,690,719 downwards.
CTACTCGCGTACTTAGGTTTCTGTGTCCTAAGACGTGCACGCTTTGTACCCGACGAAACGAATACGTCGCTTCTTAGCCGGTTAATTGCTATTCGTAATACGACTGTTAACGAATGCTGGTAATGTGCACTTCGTAAGCTGGTCGTTTAATTACGGTTCAAGAGATACCTGGAACAATATAATGCTTTGGATATTGTTCGGCTAACTACGGGTTAAATATGTTACGAACAATATAATTCTTCGGATATTGTTCGGGTAATTACGGTTTTAAATATATTACGAACAATATAATTCTTCGGATATTGTTCAACTAATTACGGTTTAAATATGTTACGAATAATATAATTCTTCGGATATTTTTCGGCTAATTACGGGTTACAAGGAAACAATCGTATTCCAATTCATTTCCCCCTTTTTTGTACGAAACCTTGATCTCTTATGCTAGATAAAATATACACAAAATGAGAATTGCTACGTGTTGTAAACTTGTTTAATCACTAACAAACTTGTCTGTGCATAATTCTGGTTGGGAGTGTGTTGTTGTTGTTGTGTAGGTTTTTTTTATTGTTTTGTTTTGTGTATGTTCGGTGGGGGTATTAGTAGCTGGCTTATACGTAAGTTATACAAGTGAATGTAAATGCAAATATTAGGTAAGGGTAATTGTAACGTCACGTTACACTGTAGAGATAATACAATACAATAAAAAGAATGAGTGCATTTTTTTTGTAATAAGCTACCAATTGCTGCTGTAGATTTTGTTTAATATTATTTGTTTTGCGTTCGTTATACAGAGCACGGCTTTATCAAAACAATCGCTATATAAAGTAGAACTAGTGTTAGAAATATGATACTATAGCATGTTTTTGTTTTTTATTTTGCGATTTTTCTTTCTCATTCGTTATATTCAGTATAACATTAGGATATTATTCGCTATATAAGGTTGTTAATGTAAAATATTTGGACGTTCGTTATATCGGATTTTCGTTAAAACGAGATTCGTTATACCGAGATTTGCCTGTATATATAAATATTTTATTATTTTGTTGTGGTGGAATTAATAACACAATATAAATTAATATCATGCAAAACAATTATTTTAAATTTATTTGTGTTATTCGTATATTAAATCTTTCGTTTTAAACTGGTAAAAAGTAAAATATTCGAGTATTGTTTTTAAAAAAATTGGCGCACCGAAAATAATATTTTAATATGTGGAAGTTAAAGTTTTTTCCTCATGCCAAAAGGTATCGAAAATCCGATGGGACAATATCGGTTAATTTATGTTTTCATACAAGTCATCCCCTCGAAAATACCTTTCATTTGATACCCATATCATGAAAGTGATAAATGGACTTAAGTGTCCACTTTTTGGCGCCTCCGCCATTTTTCCAACACATTTTTGTCATCTCCTCGAAAATACCTTTCATTTGATACCCATATCATGAAAGTGATAAATGGACATAAGTGTCCACTTTTTGGCGCCTCCGCCATTTTACCAACACATTTTTGTCATCTCCTCGAAAATACCTTTCATTTGATACCCATATCATGAAAGTGATAAATGGACATAAGTGTCCACTTTTTGGCGCCTACGCCATTTTTCCAACACATTTTTGTCATCTCCTCGAAAATACCTTTCATTTGATACCCATATCATGAAAGTGATAAATGGACATAAGTGTCCACTTTTTGGCGCCTCCGCCATTTTTCCAACACATTTTTGTCATCTCCTCGAAAATACCTTTCATTTGATACCCATATCATGAAAGTGATAAATGGACATAAGTGTCCACTTTTTGGCGCCTCCGCCATTTTTCCAACACATTTTTGTCATCTCCTCGAAAATACCTTTCATTTGATACCCATATCATGAAAGTGATAAATGGACATAAGTGTCCACTTTTTGGCGCCTCCGCCATTTTTCCAACACATTTTTGTCATCTCCTCGAAAATACCTTTCATTTGATACCCATATCATGAAAGTGATAAATGGACATAAGTGTCCACTTTTTGGCGCCTCCGCCATTTTTCCAACACATTTTTGTCATCTCCTCGAAAATACCTTTCATTTGATACCCATATCATGAAAGTGATAAATGGACATAAGTGTCCACTTTTTGGCGCCTCCGCCATTTTTCCAACACATTTTTGTCATCTCCTCGAAAATACCTTTCATTTGATACCCATATCATGAAAGTGATAAATGGACATAAGTGCCCACTTTTTGGCGCCTCCGCCATTTTTCCAACACATTTTTGTCATCTCCTCGAAAATACCTTTCATTTGATACCCATATCATGAAAGTGATAAATGGACATAAGTGTCCACTTTTTGGCGCCTCCGCCATTTTTCCAACACATTTTTGTCATCTCCTCCAAATTTCCTCAAAAAATTTTAAGTCTTTACTTTGAATTATGTACATATGTATGTATTTGTATTTTAAATTTAATCGCGAATTCTATTTTCTATTCGTTTGCGAATTTTATTTTTAAATTTGCGAGAGGAATTTTATTTTGCATTCTTGGTTTTTCTTTTCCTTCGCAAATTTTATAAATAAAATTTGCGAATTAAAAAGAATAATTCTTTACAATATGGAAAATAAAATTCGTTCGAATTAAATTCGTTTGCGAAAGAAATTAATTCGAGCACTCTTCCTACCCTGGTATTTTCCCATAAGGAAGGATATTCCAATACATGTATTTTCCCATAAGGAAGGATATTCCAATACATGTATTTTCGCATAAGGAAGGATATTCCAATACATGTATTTTCTCATAAGAAAGGATCTTCTAATACATACATATATTCCTACAACAAAGTTAACTTCAAATGAGAATATATATTTTTCTCATAAAAAGTTTAACGAATACATTTTTGTAAATGGAATAATTCGAATGAGATTCTCATTTGAGTAATTATATTAAAATGAGAGTTCGATTGACTCACAAATATGTATATAAAAGATATAAAATTAGAAATTAGTTTTAGTTATTGTTATTCAAAGATCCTTGAAATTACGTTCAACAACAATGGTAAGAATGAAGTTTAACATAATATTAGAATTTTTTATTTATTATATGAAAGTTTAAGAAATAAATATAAAATTTAACTAATTTTTGTTTGTTTTTAGATCTATCAACAAATAATTAACATTGCCCAAGTAATAAAATCAGAATACACAAAAATTGATGATATTCCCTTAAATGAACTTTACAAGATTTTAAATTTTGAATGGAAGGTTACACAATATGGATCCAAAGTTATTGCATATATAAACAACAATAAGTGGTTTTATCTTCCGCAAAGAATCGTTAAATATTTAAACAGAGAGGATCCTTACTTATCAAAAATGAATGACAAAATTTGGACAATTATTTACAAAGGACGTCAATCACCAAATGGTTCAGCAATATTCGAACTAAACTATAGCTAAATTTTTTATTTGTCATAAGATAAATAAATACACAATACACAAATAGTTACACAATTTTTAAAACAATAAATATATTTAGTAAAGTGAAGTGAGCCCCTATTATTTATTGATTTTTGTTTTTATGTTAAACATGCACATGCACGTTAACAAAGTGAATTTGAAATCCATTTCAGGAAAATTTAGTTAAAAAAAATTTAAATAAAATGCATATATTTCAAATTCATTTAAATTTTATGAAAATGAGAGTTTATGCTTAAAAAAAGTTATCTTATTTATTTTCATTTTAAGAAAAATGATAGGACATTTAAAAATTTGATGAAAGTTAAACATGCATGTACAAGACATGAAATTTAAACATGCATGTGCAAGACACATGGTCATATGTATATGTATGCATTACAAGTTTTTATTACTTTTTGCACTTATATAGAAATTTTCGAAATTCTTACCAAAAAATAAATAAATTACATGAAAAAATATTCCTATAAGGAAGGATATTTCTAATACATGTATTTTCGCATAAGGAAAGATATTCCAATACATCTATTTTTCCATAAGACATGCGTATGCATGCTTTTGCATGCTTTTTCATGTCACAGCACCTATATGTACTTTGCTTTACTATAATTTTCATTTTAAGAGAGAAAAAAGGATAGGACATTTAAAAATTAACATGCACATGCAAGACACATGATATTAAGTATTTTTAAAGTATTAAGAACGAGAGACATGCGTATGCATGCTTTTTGCGCGTGTAGATTTACGTGGGTGCGTTGGTGAAATTTACATTTTATTTGTTCTGAGAAAAAGGGTATGCGAAAAACTAATTACAAAAAAAATATCTTTCTATGAAGGACAAACAAATATTTTTCCTTTATTGCTTAAACTCACTAATTTACAAGATCATAAATGTAGATAAATATGAAGATTTTCCAATCACAGGTAATTTTCTATAGATGAATGTATGCATATATTGCGTGTAGAAAAAAAAGCATAAAATAAAACATTTTTCTGAACAAAATTCTAGTCTTGTGACATCATTCAAAAACCAAGTGTTGTGCGAAAAAAAGAAAACTAAAATAATATTCAAAAATGAACAATAACAATTTATTTTGTCATATATGCGAAGTAATTACTTTTTCTACTAATTCAAATAAAAAACGCCATTATCTGAAGCAACACGGTATTAAATTAAAATCCCAAAAAATTTGGGATACTCCTTTATACAGGAGAATAATTAAAAAAAATGCTGAAGCATTATCATCTATAAAAGCCACAACCTCAACTACAGTAACATATAATGAGGCCGCACCGTCAACATCGACATCTACTATAGCAGTCGCAACACCTACAGCAATTACAGAATCATCAACAGCAACAACACACGAGAGGTACCATCATCTATTAGAAGGCGATGAAGATCTATTTTTAAACATTAAAGAGCCCATCGATATTAGGGATGTAATAGTTTTGCCACCGGTGGATGTAGCAGCATATTTATTGCTACATGATGGGCAGGATGAAATCAAAGACTATAAATATATAAAGATGTTCCACGTAGAACATTAAATGAAAACTAAAATTGTTTGCGTTTATAGATGCTGTGGGGGAAGTAAAAAGGGAAAAAAATATTGTTTGTTATTTGAACGAAACCACAAAGAGAGCACAAAATTTTTGAGCATGCACACATATAAATATGTATGTAGTAATGTTGTATGACATACAATGTATGCACACACATAATTGAAGCTTATAGAGAAATTTAGTTGTGTGTGTTATATTTCTTGTTAAAACGCAGTCAAGTAGGAGCAAAAATATGAAATAACTAAAAGAAGTTTCTTGTTTTGATACATTCATGTGCAAATAAATCACGGAAATCAAATGCGACCGATTGTGTTATTGTAGGGTAAAAATACGTGTTTAATTGTTGTAAAATTAAAAATAAGTTGATTCGCACCGAACTATAATTATTTTATTTAGAAATTTCAATTATATATACATATATACATATATATATTTATATATAAAAATATGTATAAAATAAATAAAACGTGAGCTTACTTACATAAGTTTGCAAACCATGATTATTTATTTTTGTTTACAAAAGAATAGGTTTTCTTTATTGCTTTAAAATTTTGAGTTTTTCAGTGCTTGTTGATTTGAATTTATATGTTTCCCACGACGAATGTGTTCGTAGCAGTGTAAGAACTAATAAATTAAGCATCTCCATCCTGTGCTTAAAGCATACGTAGCTCTCGTCAAACCAAAAGGAATATATTGTATTTTTGGTACAATTTACGCATTGCTCAACAATAGTTTTTTTATGTTTTTTATTTCTTTAGAATTAGTAAAAACATTTTCGAAAACTTTTATGTGAATCTTACACACTGCAAAAAATAAGTCTGATGGAGCACACAAACTTCCAAAATCTGTTTCTTCATCATAATTTTTAGCGTTAACAAACATTTCTGAAGGATATGACAAAACTTGTGCTGGTTTAATTATATCCGCACGACATTTAGCGCAAGTAATTCGTTGAGCTATATAACCAACAAAATATCGGCTTGATGTTAACTCTATTGGAACATTATTAGAGTTAAAACAATCTGCATCTTCATTAAAATAGTCTTCATTTTCATCGAATATGTTTGTTACATTAACGTCAGGTGTTCGACTACTTTCTGCTGTACTTTCACTTCTTTGAGTATCTTCTAAAATTGTTTGGAACTCAATAGGTAAAAATATCGCATCATCGTTTGCACAATTTGAAGAGGTACTAAATTGCGTTATTTTAAGAGATAGCAGTTTAGCTACTGCGACATTTAATTCATAGACCGAAGGATTTTTGCAGTGTCCGCCCTTGGCACGTATATATGAAAACAAGTTTTCCAATGGATCTTGATTAAAATGGCTCGTTAAAATGCATATCAAATTTGAGTTTTCCGCAAACAATTCTGACGATAACGATAAAATAGCTCTCGTAGTTTGAATTAGGCCATCGATTGAAAATATTTTATTTCCTGCGTATTCAACCTGTTTCATATAGGTAATTAGCTCTTCGAGTAATTGCCAAGTTGTGCTTTTCGTCTTCAGGCCACGCTTCAGGGGCTTTGCATCGTTAAAATACATGCTGTCTAAGCAATCGAAATAGCTATCGAGTTTTTTTTTATAACAGAGCACGTTGAAGTGGCTATTGCTGCGGAACTTCGTGTAAACTGGCGATTTTCATTTACAGATTGGATTGCAGCAGCAACTGAATTGCTCAAAGTTTGGACAGCTTGGCCAACACGCATCTTCTGAAAAATTTTTGGGTTTATTTGCACCGTTCTTAATTTTGTCATTTTGGTTACTTTTCTATACTCCAACTCGAATATTTCTCTAACAACGTCGAATCGCGCTACGCCATGCGGTGTTTTAAAATCTGCTTTGATGAAAGCATTTCTTATGGATTTGAAAATATGGGGCACGTCGTCAGGTAAATCTTTGCATTTTTATAAATACAATAAGGGGTACGTTCGTAAAAGCATTTACAGTGCAGCATCACGAACATCTGTTCAAAAATGCATAACTTGGCAGCACTGTTTAGAGTCAAACGTTTTTTAATGCATTTAATCGGCATAGCTGCCGCAAATCTGTGCAAATGGCGCAGTAAATTATTTTAAGATGCAAGAACTTGCAGTGAAACAATAAGTTGAATATATCTATGTATTTTGATGTTTAAATTACATGTTTTGAATCTTACCAAAAAAGGAGATTGATAAACTCAAAGGAGTTATTTTATTTTAGTTGTATTCTTTTTAAGGCCAATGCTGTTCTCATAAGAAATTGTCGCTTTGATTTTCTTTTAAATTTTTTGCTTACTATAATTTAAAAGAAAATTGTCACTATTTTCTTAAATAAAATTACTTGCCAATTTTAAAATTTTTTGCAGTTTGTTCAAAAATGTCAACTGAGCACAGATGTTGAGCAGTTGCAAAGCATGTGCAGCAGATAATCACGCAGCAGATAAATTTGCAGCATTTACGAACGTACCCAAGGTTTTTCACAAGATCCGCCTAGCATATCATAACATTTTCTATTATTGGGTCCTTGATCACACGTAAGCCCACGCACATTTCGTCCAATTTCTCTTAAAATGTTCAAGTTTGACTCTACAACTTTTTTTAGTACATCACCCTTTATTGAACTGGATTTTATTTAAATTATTTGGATTTATATTTATCAATATTAATTATCAACTTCGGCTTCAATAGATTTCTTCATCATTATTTTGCTTTCTAACGTTTTTATCCTTATTTTTAAACTTTCGGATTTTTTCTTTAATTTAAGTTTATCTTGCGAAACAGTCTTAAATTTTTTAAACATTGTAAAATATTTCTTTCTATAAAACTCTTCATTTCTACAACTTTTATAACAATTTGTGCAAAACGATGGTGATTCCGATCGTTTGCGCTGAAGAGGCGGACATCTAAACAAGGGTAAGGCAACATCCTCACTTAATAAACACTTTTCTATACCCGAGTCATCAGTCAAATTTAAGGTTGGTACTGCGTCGCGCTTCAAGTATTTCTTTCCTATATTTTCCGACGAAAAGTGTCTTTCACATATACATATATAATGTCCGCGATTTTTCCAAAAAGCTTTCGCCAAAGTTGCACTTTTCTATCCACGCTTTAAGTAGTATGTCATTGCAATATGGGAAACGAAAGATTTTTAAAAACTTCTTTTGGATCTGCCACAATGAGGCAAACAACACTTATTGCCTGCTTTAAGCGATAACTTCTTTTGTTTTACTACGGAAGTAATTTCAATTAGTTCACTCATTATGATATTATTTATTTATATTACTATTCAAACTTTTTTAATTTCACACTGGATTATTTCAAGCACTTGTAACTCACAACGAAAGCGATACTGAAATAAAGTTAAATAAATATTTTCCAACGTAAACGCTAAATATATTAAATTCAAATAACGCTAAATTTATATTCGGTGCGAATCCATGTATTTGCAAAAGTACAACAATAAAATACATATTTTTGCCATATAAATAGACAATCGGTAACATTAAATTTTATGTAGCTTATGTCCATACACATATGCATATGTGCGAAAACACAAGTTCTTTTTGTTTGTGTAAATTTTTTCTTTGCTTTAAATTAAATACACACATCCATTCATACTTACGCATGCAAAGGCACACACACATGCATGCGTATGCAGATGAATAGCGAAGACATGAGAATAATAAGTGCTCTGAGAAAATAAATTACTCTCTTTGAAACAAATGGATTTAGTAGTAAATCCACCAGCAAATTAAGCACTGGCAGTACAATGTATGGACGTAGAACATCTTTATATATTTATAGTCTTTGATAAAATTCTTTTGGACGCATTAAGAAGGGTCGAAAATATGGGTTAAGAGAATCATGTAAAATATTTTTCTATTTTTTATTATTAAATAAATGAATATGTTTTTTTCTTTTAAATAAATATTTTTATTATCTAAACTTTTTGAAAATTACAGTTTTTACATTTACTGATATTATATATGTTATAACATAATTTCATTAGTTTGTTTGCTTCTTCCTCTATTCTCATATTTTGTCTTCTTTTGTATGAACATGAACAAGTGTCGGGTCCACAAGTTTCATTCTCATTAGACCATGAACAATCTTCATAATGCTCTCCAAATTTGTTTTTCGTTGTTTTTAAGTTATTTACTTCTTCGAGATGTGATTGAATATTAATCAGTTTATATCTATCTTCGTTGGAGACAATGTGTGAACATCTTTTTAAAAATTCATATATATCGTTGAGTAACATCCTTACAAATAAATGTGACTGAGTATGTAGACCAAATGTTTGTGAATAAACAATAATGTTATTACAGTTAACATTTATATAAATTGTATAGAAGTACTTTTTAGTTTATTTATATCTATAATTATTAGTCTCTTAAACTAACTAAAAATAAAGTTATATCAATTTTCTAATTTCGTTTGTTAGTGGAATATATTCAAATATTTTATCATGAATAATTAAACAATACGCAGATGTATTAGGTAATATATTTTTTGAAGTCTTCAGTTCAATTCTAATATCGATTGGTCCAGTTTTGACTAATTCATTTTGATGTGTAACATCCAAGACAGCTATTGGCGCCATAGTTTTGAAGTTTTCTGGTGTTAATAATGGTTGGGTGTTGCGTGAATAATAACTTTGTTGAAATTTTAAGTACATGTCATATAGAATAGCAAAACGATTTCTATCAAACTTAAGATTTAGATCATCATAAGGATATGTATCAGAGTTAAGATGTACTTTTACATCACTTAAATCACAATGTTGAAACTTGTTGTCATTATTTCGAAGACCTAACAATAGGAAGCGTGGTCTTTCGTTGTGAGCAGCTAGCTTAACACTCCACAAAACTGTTGTACTTTCTGGAAGTGAAGGATAATAATACATATCCCAACTTCTAAAACATATACTTAATGGATGACGGTTATTTATTGTTTTATATATCTGCAATTTGTATGCATCAGCAAGTTGAATGTGTGGTACTTTCCAAGTTATATTTAAAATTGTTTACTTGGTTTTTTCAGTTGATAGTTGAGATTTAAAAACTTGCTTATCATCTTTAGATCGTAACAGAATCAATTCATGCTTAGAGTTAACTATTATTTTGTGAAAATCTTCGGCAAATCCAAGTAGTAATTTTAGTGGTACACAAAAATTAAAATATCCATTTTCGGGTATAAGACCATCATTGTTAAATGGTGACCATCCTGCATTTAGTAGACTATCACTTTCAAATTTATTCAACGAAACATAGTTTTTTAATTCTGTTGGAATACCCAAATGACGTGTGCGATCAATTTCTATACCATTAATTTCATAACGAATTTCATCAAATAGGTGTGCCATACAATTGTTTAAGAGACGTATGGATGTAGAAACTGTTGAATCTTCCTTTGTTGCAAGACCTTCGATATATAGAAAACTTTCACTTGGTAAAACATACACTTCTTGATTTTGAATTGATATACGAATTTCATCATTATTTTTAAATGACTGTAAATATGATGTATAACTGTGGTACTCCTTCTTGATAATTGAATTATCCACTTGAGGCTTTTGCAATATATTAATTATACTACTCATTTGTTTGTTTTCCTTGGTTGTAACTACGTGATTAATTTTATTATTTTAATTTAAATCCTAAACTTTTTAAAAAATGCTGATTAGTTTTATTTAAAAAGTTTGCTTTTTTAGGCTTTCGATGTTTATTATTTTTATAGTATTGTATTTTTAACTTGATGAATTTTCACCTTCGTCTTCGGCTGATGGTGATTGAATAAATGTTAAATCATTCGATAGATCACTTTTGTTGTATATTATCATTCTTTCATAGGCTTTAAATGCAATCGTATTGTTATTTTTTCGCCACGAAAGTTTATTAAGTTTCCGTCTTGGTCAACAACTTTCAAAATTATATTATTTATTGTTCTTGAATTTACAGGTAAGTATATTACAGTGGTTGGAGTCGCTGTTATTTTATATCCAGGACTAACGTTAAGCGAAAACTGATGTAAAATACGCGTAGACATGTTGTTTATATACGAACCGCATACAATATTGCATTCAATGATTACTGTATTAATTTTGGTTATATCTATCGTTTTATCGGAGTAATGTTCTATTCCAGGTGCTAGTACTTTTCTACTAAAGCCTAATAATGATCCAATTGAGGATTTTTTATTAAAATAAATTAAATCAGAAGTGCTTTTTATACATGTTTGTAGTGTATTATAATTTGCTCGTACATCAAGAGAACCGGTTGGATTCATATCATGATATTTAATTTTTAGTAGTTCAGCTATATCAGTTAATTCATATGACCCAACTGGAACTGTTATTTCATGATTTCCAATATGAAATAAATTGTTTTCAACATCTACATTTGGAATTGAATGATATGTATCAAAGCTTATTAAGCCGCAAACATAATTTTCATTTAGTTCAATTGGCGGAAAATAGTTTGCGACAAGATGCGAAGAGTCTCCCTTTAAAGTTAATGTAATTGACATTTTAGTGGTTCATGAATGATTAAGTTAATTATTAAATTTTTCACAGTTTTTATTATTAATCATAATTTATATTAATCCAAGAATTATGTTCTGAAGAAAAACCAAGCCATTTAACATAAATTTTGTTGCTTTTCCTTTTCAAAACCTTTTCAACCAAATAAGTTTCAGGAAATCTAGTTTTCATTAATTCAGACTCATAAAACCCTCCTTTAATTTCATGTCTTTGATAATCTTTTAATATATATGTATTTGGATTAGTATTTTTTATAGTTTTAACCGTAAATACTTCAGTAGTCCAATTTGGTGTATAACCTTTTTCAAATATATGTTTATATTTACTTATTCTAACATTATCATTCACTTTAAACTTTGGTTTTGTAAATACTTTTAAATTGTTGTAAGCTGTATCCAATAAAATTTTTTCGTTTGATGAATTTACTTCATTGGGCGACATTTTTATTGTTCTGTGGTAAGTATTATTATATTTCTCTACAAGGTTCTTATATATGTTTAAACATTTATATGTTCCTTGATAACTAAACTCCTTCCACATCATTCCTTTAAGAGTTCTGTTAAATCTTTAAGTGACGAAACTGATTATTGAAGAACTTTGGTTTACGATTGCTTTTTATGAAAATGTTTTTCATGGCGTTCGTTATGTTGAGTGCAGTTTTATTTTTCACTGCTATAGCCCAAGCTTTTTTGAAAAACAATCTATTACTGTTAAGAGATAACGGTGACCGTTATTATATGTTGCGTAGTTGCCCATCTCAACCAAATCCGCTTGCCATAAATCATCGATTCCTTTTATTATAACCCGTCTTCTTTTAAAATTTTCTCGCGCTTGCTTATGAAGTTCATCAACTATTTCTCTTTTATCTAAGTTCATTTTGAAATAAGATTCTTTACTGTTAAGCATTTATATATGAGTGCCAAATATTTATATAAAATTTTTATCCTTTAATTTTAGGAAATTCAAGTTTTCGTTTTTTCACCTCAACGCTTACATCATTTCTCTTCATCGATTTAAATATAAAATCCTCAAGTGTATTGAATCTCTCTTCGATATTCTTTGAAAAGTCTTCATTTGCATAACTTATTTGATTCCTCACTATTTTTTCAATAGCTTCAACATTTTCATTGATTCCTTTTGTAATTAATTCTTGTAATACTTTAACATCCCTTTTGATAATGTTTAATTGAGAATTATAATCGTTTTTAAGTTCTTCACGTTGTTCGTTAATAGTTTTAATTATATTATCCAGTTTTTCCATATCTTTTGTTATGTTATTCAATTGCAAATTATATTTGTATAATTTTAACTTTGAGTCATTTTGATTATGTCGGAAAGAAGTTTTTCCAAACTTATTTATATAAGTCATTTTTATGATAATAGACTTGCTGTGAGTTCTGAAGCTCTTAATAAAAATCAAAAATCGGACTTTTCTACCGGCTAAACCACAGTTTCGTCAGCGATCAACTTCGCTTTGTCCAATGCCAACTAGTGAATCGTTGACATTATTGCCTAGTACTTCTACATTTAACTCAGCGATATCATCCGCTTCGGGCTCGGGGTCATCACTTAAACAAGTTGTCACTGAAGATAACAGTAGTTCAAAACCAAAGGTACAAGTAGGAATGGACAGATATATAACTGTTTTAAAGCGCGGGCGAAGCCCAAATTCTACTAAAATTGGATCCGCCCCAAAGATGTCTAGGGATAACAGCACATCTTCTATCAATCGTCAAAATCGTTTTTCATTATTGCAAGATAAAAACGACAAGCCAGCTGCATCATCGCAAAAGTCTTTTAAGCCACCACCTATTTATCTGAGAGAAAAAAATTCTAACGCGCTTCTAAAAAATCTACTGTCAACCATTGGTGAAAATACTTTTCACATCATTCCAATTAAACGAGGTAATATTGATGAAACTAAAATCCAAATATATGATGAAAAAGATTTCCGAAAAATTGTTAGTGAGTTTGAAAAAAATAAAACAAATTTTTACACATATCAACTTAAGAGTGCTAAAGGCCTACAAATAGTATTAAAGGGCATAGATTCATATGTTGAGCCCGAAGAAGTAAAATGTGCACTTATCGAACAAGGATTTAAGGTAAAAAATGTTACCAATATAATCAATAGAGAGAAGATTCCCCAGCCTCTATTTCGTGTTGAACTGGAGCCGAATGATATACAGTTAAAGAAAAATGAGACGCACCCAATTTATAGTCTAAAATACCTTTTACACCGAAAAATCACAGTTGAAGAGCCACGTAAGCGTTCAGGTCCCGTACAGTGCCATAATTGCCAAGAATATGGCCACACAAAATCTTACTGCAAATTACCTACAGTTTGTGTTATCTGCGGTGAATTGCATGGTACTGCTAACTGTACCAAGCCAAAAGTACAAGCAGAAAAAAAATGCAGTAATTGTGGAGGTAATCACACCGCTAACTACAGAGGAAGCCTCTGTATATTCTTTCGTAAAACAGGCTATGGGTCAAAAACCTAAATTAGCTCCAGTTCAATCAGCAAATGCTTACTCCGCCACTCTTCCTCAAACTAGACAACTAGTTACTTCACGTGTATCGTATGCCGATGCTGCTAAGACTAGTTCTATTCCCACACAAAATGTTCCACCGCCAAGTAATTCAACAAATGCAAACTCTAGCTTTAACTTTAGTCGTCTTGAAGCTACTATTGAGAATCTGGTGCTAACTATAAACATCTTTACAACAAATATGACTAGCATGATGCAAGAAGTGCTGAGAATACAGAATATTCTGCTTCAAGCATTAGTCAATAAACCATGAACACGTTAAAACTATGTTTCGGGAACGCAAACGGCATTCGCCAACATAAAAATGAACTTGAATACTTCCTCATGGAAAAAAATATTGATATAATGTTGGTCTCTGAGACTCACTTGACTTCGAGAAGCTGCTTTAAAATAAATGGTTACACTCTATATGATTCAAAGGACCCGAAAGGGAGAGCATGCGGTGGATCAGCAATTCTAATTAAGTTAAGACTCAAGCACTATATTCTTGAGAACGTTAGTGAAGAATATATGCAAGCTACGAATATTTTCGAAGAAAATTTTTGTGCGAATTTCGTGATATCTTCAATTTACTCACCTCCCAGATTTTTAGTTACCGAAGATCAGTATGAGAAGTTCTACAAATCGCTTGGATCTTGTTTCGTGGCAGCTGGTGACTACAATGCAAAACATACGTACTGGGGCTTGAGTTTTGTTACACCTAGAGGTAGAGCGTTGTTTAATACAATTTCAAAAATGGGCTTAGATGTCATTTCGAGTGGGGAGCCTACTTATTGGCCTACTGACGTAAGAAAAATTCCAGATGTTATAGATTTTGGCGTCACGAAAAATATCCATAGGGACTTAATTCACGTAGAGGGCTCTCTAGATCTATCCTCCGATCACTTTCCCACAATAGTTACAATTTTCAACCCACTAAGGAGTGATTTAACTAACTCACTTACTCATATGCGAAAACGATTAATAGGGTCAACTGGCTAGGATTCAAAAAATATATTAGTAGTCACTGCGTAGAAAACATTCAGCTTAGATCACCTGATGACATTGAATTTAATATTGCCAATCTTAACGAATATATGAAACAGGCTGCTGAACATGCCACTACCTCCTATCCGCAGACTGGCTTTAATAGAATTTATTCTGCGGAAATTGAACGTCTTGTATGTGAAAAAAGGAGAGCTAGAAGAGAATGGCAACAACACCGATCACCCCTAAATAAAATCAGACTTAAAGAATGTACTAAACGACTCAAAGAGCTGCTATCGTCGGAAAAGACTGCATTACTAGAAAAGTATTTAGAATGTCTTGATGTAACGTCAACATCTAATTACTCTTTATGGCGCGCTACTAGAAATCTTAAAAGACCCGTTGTTCTCAAATCACCACTGCGTATTTCGACCGGAGGCTGGGCAAGAAGCGATAGTGAGAAAGGTAACTTATTTTCTGAGCATTTAAAATCTGTATTCACTCCCAATTCATATACGGGTGCTGCCGGATTACCGAGTGTAGTATCTCTACCCCCTCGTCCCTTAAGGTTTAAGATACGTGAACTACAAAAAATAGTTGCTGAACTCGACCCTAAGAAAGCTCCAGGTATTGATGGCATTAGTAACAAGATGTTGATGAACTTGCCTCATATTGCAATAAGAATCTTGCTATTTATTTTTAATGCAATTTTACGAATGCAGTATTTTCCACATAACTGGAAACTTGCCAAGATTAAAATGATTCCAAAGCCAGGCAAAGATCTTACCAAGGCTGAGTCATATAGGCCTATAAGCTTACTATCAACAATTTCAAAGCTTTTCGAAAAGCTGCTCATGACTAAATTGTCCACAATTTTAGCTGATAGTGGGTGCATCCCGGACCATCAATTTGGCTTTAGAAGTCAGCATAGCACTATTGAGCAAACGCATAGATTGGTTCAAGTTGTAAGGAGGACATTTGAAGAAAAAAAGTATTCTTCTGCCTTTTTATTGATGTTTCTCAGGCATTTGATAAAGTACGGCACGAAGGCCTAGTTTTAAAATTGAAGACATACCTACCAATAAACATACAAAAGCTTTTGGAAAGTTATATTGTTGATAGGAAATTTACCGTTGTGGAAGGAGACTTCATGAGTGTACCCGAGTCTATAGCTTCTGGTGTGTTACAGGGTAGTATTCTGGGGCCAGTCTTGTATCTAATATATACTTGTGATATGCCTGTGAGCAATAACTTACTCACTTCTACATTTGCCGATGATACAGCCTGTTTGAGTATTCACAAGAACCCTGATGAGGCATCCCGCAATCTCCAAGCACACATTACCCAGCTTGAAATATGGTTGAATTTATGGAGAATAAAAGTAAATGAACAAAAGTGTGTTCATATAACGTTTACCCTAGGAAAAGATACCTGTTCCCCCATTCGAATCAACAATCAAACTATTCCTCAACATTCTCAAGTGAAATACCTTGGAATACACCTTGATCGAAGGCTTACATGGAAATATCATATTGACTCTAAGCTAACCCAAATGAAACTTAAATTGACTCAAATATATTGGTTAATTGGCAGAAATTCAACACTCAGCCTAGACTGCAAACTTTTGATATACAAGTCGCTTTTGAAGCCAATATGGTGCTATGGAATTCAGCTGTGGGGCACTGCTTCAGCTTCAAATGTCGAGAGAATCCAACGAAGGCAAAACAAAATTTTACGTTTGATAACATCTGCTCCATGGTACGTTAAAAATTCAAATATTCATCGTGATTTAAATATGCCACTAGTGAGTGAAGAAATTGCAAAATACGCAGGCAAATATTTAACTAAACTCGAGTCACATCCTAATCCGCTTGCCCGTAATATTTTGAGCTTTACTGGACACATCCGCTTAAAAAAAAGGGACACAAGGGCTCTTATACCCAACACTCCAGATAGGACTGCTTAAAAATACTTCTTTTTGATTATCACTACTTATGTATTATTTATAACTATCACTAAGCTTATGTCCGATATTGGTCGGGCCTAATAATTATATTTAGATTTAAGATTTGATTACTTATTGTTAGTTCATTTTTGAAGATACAATAAATAAATATGTATATGAAAAAAAAAAAAAAATTTTAGTTTAATATATTATATCAGCTTCTTTCAATTCTTCAATAATGGAAATTATTTCGTTATTGTGATTATTATGACCAACACTTTCTGATGAAATAAGTAAACGTAATCTGTCAACTAATTCATTTGTGTCATTCCAGTATATATAACTAGATCTACGATTATCAATAGTCTTTAACGAGAATCCACTACCTTTCGTTAGAATATTTGGTTTAGTATTAAATAAATTTTTTATTATACGAATATATTTATAAGCTCGTGTACCTTTAATTTGACTTTTTGATTTATATTGATGTTTGTGAGCATTGGTACTTATTAAAATTTCTTTATATTTTCTTAAATCATTTTTATTATAATGTAGAGGCTTTGAATGGAAAACTAATTCAAATAATCCTGGACTCATTTTCCACGTTGAATTCCCTATTTGAATAGAGTTATCAGCATTAAAATTTAATTCATTATTTGCATATCGCCAATTTCCGCTTTCATCTATGTTGAAACCATAAATTTTATCTATTGTTTTATTATTGAGGAGTAATTCTATATTTTCAGCTAATGGATATTTTTTCAAATCAGTTTCAGTAACTTGGTTATAATCTATTGCATCATCAAAATTGTTTGAACTGTCGTCGGATGGTAGTGGTGGAAGTTGTGGATCTGTTATGTTATCATTAAATTGATAATCATCTGAGTTATAATCATCATCTTTTTTTATTATTTTATTCAAAGGTTTGGTTATGGACTTGGATGTATCATTCAATATATTATCAGTTTGATATTCATTAATTTTTCCAATTATCGTATTTAAAGGTTTTGTTATTGGTTTGAATGTATCTTCTAAAATATTAACTCGTTCTATATTGTCTAATTTGAGATTTTTTAATTTTGCTTTCAATACTCCTCTTGTCTTAACATTATCCTTTAACAATTTTTTATCCATAGTAATTGTATTTATATATGCTTGAAATCTGCTTTATATTTGATAATGATCTGCCTGATATCTGCTTAAGCAACTGATATTTATCTGTTAATGATCTGTTTTATGTCTGATTGCAATCTGAATTATAACTACTTAAGATCTGCTTACTTATAGTTCTATGAATTCATCCAAACCTTTTCTATATCGCCCTTTATTTATCAAATTATCCTTACTGATAACAAGAAAGCCATATTTATTTTTCCAACATTCACTACATATATTTGTAAATTCTTTAAATGACATATCACCAATTACATGATCATTATATATATGTCGTAAATTCATTTCATCCTGTTTAAATATTATAATCATATTTGCATTATCACGTATAAGATGTTTAGGGATTTTTGTGTATGTTTGACATAAATAAAAACAATCTATATTCTTATGTCTACCCATACAAAAGTAATCTCTTATAGTGTCTTGTTTTCCACAAATAACATCATCAAATATTATGATAGAATGTGAGTTCGCTTCTGTAGGACTAAGAACTTTCTCGTTCTCCGCAAATGTAAAAATATTTATTCCTTTTATTGGGTGTATCAATTCCTTGAGATAACAGTATTTTGGTTGATATAAAGATTTTGAATATATGTAAATGTTTTTAAAACTTAAACCGTTGGGGCTCTCTATTAGACTAATCATAACATTAGTTTTGCCACAATTTGAAGGACCTACAATTAATGCTCGTATTGAATTTGGTAAAAGTGTACTATGTTTAATTTTCGGTTCGTTTTCTTGTGCTTCATCCGCATTTCTTACTACAATTTGTTTAGCTTGTTTTACTAATCGCATTTTTATAACTAACTTGGTTTTGATATAAATTTCTTATTATATAGCGAAACCTCATCATTTAAGTTTATAGTGTCAATCCCATTACACATAGCATATAATTAATAAAAAATGAATATAAACTATAAAAAGGGAGTTAAAGATAATCAGTATAATATTGGTAGTGGATTAGTAAACAACTTAATAAACAAATTACCTGTTGAACTACATTTACCTGGTTATCAGTTTTGTGGACCTGGAACAAAACTTGAAAAACGTTTAGCAAGAGGTGATAAGGGAATAAATTCATTGGATGCAGCTTGTAGGGAACACGACATTACATATTCAGAAACAAACGATATTAATAAGAGACATAAAGCGGATAAAATTTTAGTTGAAAAAGCTTGGCAACAAGTGCAATCTAAAGATAGTGGTTTCAAAGAAAAGGCTAACGCTTGGTTCGTAACACACGCTATGAAATCAAAGCTTAAATTCGGATTAGGTATGAACAATATAAAAATTCATAAATCTAAAAAGTCACAGAAAAAAAAGAGTCAAATGAAAAAAACATGTGATAGAAAGTTGTTTTCAAAAGCTGTTAAAAATACTCTTAACCTCTTGAGAAATGAAAAACCAGACAATTTAAAGGCTGCTGTTAAAATTGCATTAAAATCCATTACTTCGAACTTCAAAGGGAAGAAGAGGGCTAATATTGTGATACCGAGAGTTATACCAATGCCCAAAATCGGTGGATTTCTTCCACTAATTCCAATCCTAACAGTTTTATCCGCACTTGTTGGTTTGGCTACGGGTGGATCGTCTATTATAAAGGCTGTAAATGATATTAAAAATGGAAAAGAACAACTAGCCGAGGCTACTCGGCATAATAGACACATGGAATCAATTGCTGTGGGAAAAGGCTTATATAAGATATAAATCTGGATATGGACTGTATTATAAACCGATTCCAAAAAACTTTTAGATAACCTACCCAATCGACCATTAACTGATCTAGATTTAATAATATATGGTAAAAAACTCGAAAAATTTAGAGGTGTGTTTATGCGAGATCGTTTGCCTAAAAAACCATTAGTTCAAGAATGTGGTATTGTTAAT
The DNA here is from genome assembly GCA_944452675.1 of Tachina lurida. Taxonomy (NCBI): domain Eukaryota; kingdom Metazoa; phylum Arthropoda; class Insecta; order Diptera; family Tachinidae; genus Tachina; species Tachina lurida. The sequence continues at coordinate 94,670,657 of OX101753.1, read as the reverse complement.
CTAGATAACTCTCGTGGTGCTGGAACTCACTGGGTAGCCTATTATAAAAATCATAACTATAAAGAATATTTTGATAGCTTTGGAAACTTACAACCTCCAATTGAACTTGTTAATTATTTAAAGATACCCATTAAATATAATTATGAGCGAAAACAAAACTTTAATACATTTAATTGTGGTAACCTATGTTTAAAATTCTTAGTTAATAAATGTAATTTAAAATAATTCAAACAAATATTTATATAAATATATCCACAAACGGATACCTTAAAGTTTATTTATATATTTCTTATTAATTAACGATGTCGTTTTGAATTACAATATAATTTGAATTTATAAGACAAAACTTTAATAAATAAATAAAATTAACATTCAATTTGCATAAAAATATCGTCATCATCATTTAAAAATTGATCTATAACACAACTAGTTGTGTTTCGATTATCTCTATCATCAATTTCCATTACAAAATCATCATCATTATCATTTAAAAATTGATCTATAATACAATTAGTTTTGATTTGATTATCTCTATAATCAATTTCCATTACAAAATCATCATCTCTTTCATTGATAAATTCTTCTTTGTAATGCCCCCAAGCAAGTGTATTTACATTATTATATACAATCCTTTTATTATCTAGATAACTTAAAGATATCTTATTTATTAGAGAAGTATATAAATCATGAAGTTTGGATTTAAAAATATACATATTTCCATAATATATTTTCTTATTATATAAACAGTTTTTATAATCTAATAGACTTAAATTTCTAGTTATATTACTTTTAATGCCCTTAACCTTTTTGATTTCATTCATATCTATCGTTTTGAATGTATACATTTTTGCTCTTAGGCCCAAAAATTCCTTCATTAACTTACCATTATTTTCATCCTTCATCATACCTAATTTTTTTTATTTTTCTGTGGAATGCCAAACTTATTATTCGCTTCATAATCTAATGTATCAAAGTGTGTATCAATATCGTTTATTATATCTTTATAAAAATCATCAGTTTCTACTGTGTATATAAACGAATCTGTATCCATATAGTTTAGATCTGCTTTGATGTTATATTTTAAAAGCATAATGAAAAGTTATACATCTTCCACTTTGAAAGTTCTAGGATTTTAAATCCTAAATAAATGGGTTTATTATAATACGAATAACTTCTGTTTAGCTCCACTGCTATCATGTTTTCTTGAAATATGCTAAAGGAATGAAATTCTGGTTTGGCAATAAGGACATGAGCTCCCATTTTCTTTCCAATGCTTTCCCACCGATTAACAATTTTTATATTCTTACGCTTGTCAACGTTTTCCATCGTCTTACCGTAGACAGCATTATTTAGTAACTTAAAGAAATCTTTTTCAAAATGGTTTTTTGCATTAGTTCTATGTAAATTGTTTAATGAAATATATGGCTTTAACCATGTTGATTGCTTAAATTTCAAAATTCGGTGAATTTTTTTTAACTTCAACCCATGTTTTAAACGTTGTTGTAAGTTTTTGTAATGTATTACATATTCATATTTATCATTTAAATCACTAATTAATTTCTTTTCCTTAGAATTTGGAGGATTTTTATTTTCACTACAAAATGGTAAGTTATTATGAATATCATGAATTTCTATTGGATACGTCAAATCTACTTCTAATATATATCCAGTAGTTGAATCTTCTTGTATAGTATCCAAACAAAAATGTTCAATGTCTGTTTCCCATTCAAAATTACCTTCTGGTATAGCTTCAGACATTGCCCAACCATATAAATTATTTGCATCTAAATACATTAAATATTTAGATGGAAGATATTCATTGTAATCACTCATATATTTATTGTTTGCAATGGCATGTCATTGAGAACATTGTACTATTCCTCCCCTTATCCCCTTTTGTATGAATAAAATCATATCTATGTCTGTTAATAACTCTAATTTAATATCTGTTATTTTTAACATTGCGTCCCAAGAAAATCCTGGAGCGGTGTAGTAATAACAAGGATCTAGTTTATAAATATCATTACAAAGAAATCTAAAGTTTTCGAAAACATCAGCTAATAACAAGACATCAGTTTTCAAATATAAAATTAAATAATCTTCTAAAGTTGTACACTCAAAAGTACTCCATACCTCTTTCGCATGTGCGTAATCTTCTTGAGAACAATCTTCATCTGTTAATTTATTATAAAAATTCTCAATATTCGGTAGAGAAGTTTCTTTGAGTTTTTCGATAGAATTTAAATAACTATATGGAAAGACACCTTTTCTAAGAAGTAAATAAAATTTACTTTCATTTTCACCAAACATTGATTTAACTATTTTCAAATCCTGCTTACCTAAATTTTTAACTAAATCATTTAAGCTTGATTGCAAAAATCTATAGGAATCTAAAAATCGAATTTCTATATTACCAATATTGTTGTCGCTTATGGTTTTAGAGAGTGATATATATAGCTCTTTATTGAGTGGAATGATATTAATTGGACCATCATTTATAGTATTTAGCTCCTTCACAAATAAATGACAGTCATAACTAGAAAAGTTGTTTAAAATAACCGGGACAAATTTCGGTACTTTATAATTAAGATTACAAGAACTATGTGCAACCACCCTATATTTACCAGTAAAATGACAATTATCTCTAACTTTTGATTCATCTAAAATAATTTTAGAGCAAATGTGGCATATATTATTATCATGGAAATTTAAATTTTCCACTTCAGTTAATGGGGTCATTGGTTTTACTTTTGTCAAATAATTATTATTTTAATCTCTTATATCCCGAATTAAACTTTCTATAAATAGTCTAGGCGATTCTAATCCTTTAAAGGTACGTAACTTGTTTAATTTGTCATTAAAACTACATTTAATAAAATACGACATTGCGTAAGGAATATGTCTATCAACTAATGTTGTTGACGAAACATCACCACGCAGAATGCAAGTTTGAATATTTTCAAATATGCATTCCGAATCAGCGTATATTACAAACGGTACATTTATACTATTATTATAATTATTAAATAGTAATATTGACTTATCTTGTTGGGGGGCATAAGAAACCTGTCTTTTACAATGGTGTCGATGTTTTTCTAAGTCTTGATGATAATGGAAACTCTGTAAACAGTCATCACAGAGAATAATGCTTCCATGATGGTTAGTTTGTTGCGATCGAATCAATCTATGTAAAATAAATATAAAAATTAATCATATAATTATTATGTTTTTTTTTATATAATAATCACATTTACCTTGAAATATTTTTGATATATACATAGTGTGAAACTATATTTCCTCCATTATCTTTCTGTAAAAACAATAGCTGTATATGCTTAGATTTTATTGCTTTTGTTTTGTAATATGGGCCAACAACTAAGTCTTTTTCCATCTCATAACCAAAAACGTTTATACTAATATTAGGATTATTGCTCTCAAAAATTTATATATCTTTTATTTTAAGTGGGAAGCATAACCCACTAAAATTTAAAGAAAATCCATTTAGATTTATTATTTCATCAGCAATGTTGACCCCATAAATACTAGTTTGTTGCGCATATCTATGAGTTGATATGGCTGATAAAATTGCCCATTTGAAACAAAAATCATCATCATTTTGTACATTTATACATGCTTTTTTTTGACATCAGTTTAGGCGGGAGAGCTATAAAACTAGAACCTTTCAGTGGTTGATATTTATTTAAGTTCAGGTGAAGTTTTAAAAGTTGAACTAGAGTCCAACCACTATCCCGCTCTTGAAACTCTTCCATCTTTGTTAATATATTTTGAATATTAGTGAAATATTCATTTGTGAATTCATCAATATCGAAAACTTCTTTCATTTTGGTTTGGAAATGCTTTACCTCTATTGGAGTATTTTCTAGGTCGCTCATTTTGGGGTAAGCATATAAGCCATACATCTCCATATTATATTTCAGAGCACCATTATTTTTTAAAAAGTAGTCAACTTCTTTCTTTAATGACTCCAGAGCTTCTTTCATAAACACCTCTGGGAGGAGGCATTCCTCGTTGTCGTTTATGTAAACAAGTGTCACAAGTCTTTTTATAAACGCACTTTACACGACTGGAGCTTGAAGCATGACTTCGTTCGTGCTCTCTGTAATTTTCCTTAGTTAGGAAAGCTCTTTTGCATTCTTTGCATTCTTAATTCGATATCATTTTATTTTTGTATAAACGTTTTTAAATATACTAAAAAATTTATAAAACAAATTTACAGACTGTTTGTGTAAAACGTTAAACGTTAGAAATCAATGGTTACTATTTTTAAAATTATTTAACTTACCTATTATGAATTAAAAATATTTAAATCTATACACATATGTATATAACAATGAAAATTTCGAGTTTTCTTTTTTTCACACAACCCTTCGTTTTTGAATAATGTCATAAGACTAGAATTTTGTTCAGAAAAATGTTTTATTTTATACTTTTTTGTGCACACATTAGTGAGTTTAAGCAATAAAGGAAAAATAGTTGTTTGTCCTTCATAGAAATATATTTTTTTGTGCACACAATATATGCATACATTCATCTATAGAAAATTACCTGTGATTGGAAAATCTGCATATTTATCTACATTTATGATCTTGTAAATTAGTGAGTTTAAGCAATAAAGGAAAAATATTTGTTTGTCCTTCAGAGAAATATATTTTTTTGTAATTAGTTTTTTCGCATACCTTTTTTCTTTTAACGCATGCACATACATACATACATACATACAGCGGTATGTAAGTTAATAATTAACATATTTACTTGTTTAATAAAGTTCAATCTCTTCTGTCGCAATTCAATTGCTGACACATTTCCATTTAATTATTTTACTTACTTTAATAAAGTTCAATCTCTTCTGTCGCAATTCAATTGCTGACACATTTCCATTTAATTATTTTACTTACTTTAATAAAGTTCAATCTCCTCTGTCGCAATTCAATTGCTGACACATTTCCATTTAATAATTATTTTTTTGTTACAACATTTATTTAAAGTGCTAACGACCTATTTGTACTGAATGCAATTGGAACAGCTCACGTTGCATTTCAAGGTGATGATTGCTGTTCGACAATTCTTTAGTTTATAAAAAATATAATATTAAGTAAAAAGAGTAATAATAGAAGTAGTTAATAATAAGAAGTCCGAATAAGAAGACATAGTCTTCCGGCAAATAAAATAATTTATAAATAATAAAAGGAAAAAGAAGACATAGTCTTCTCCTTTAAATCAATATAAAATTTTTAAAAAAATTCAAATAATAAAGAATATTATTTACTGGCGCCCGAGCAACATCCGGTGCAAAAATAGTGTACTAAAAGAACCCTAAAATAAAAAATAATATTAATTAAGCCTGTAAGTGTCCGCCCGCAGGCGACCGTCCGTATAAAGTGTCATAAGTGAATCCTTAGTAGAAGTACGAAAAGGACAAAATTCGCGTGATCGGGACGGTATAGTTTAATAAGTTTACAATTTAAAATAAGAAAATAGACACAACAAATAAAAAGAACAGTGAACAAATAAAAGGAACAGTGAACAAATTAAAAATTATATTATAAAAAGAAAAACTATATTAATTAAAAGACTTTAGAAAAGACCTAAAAACATAATATTCAACAACAGCTTAGTCCTTGCCATTGAAAGCTGCACCGTAGAAGACAACCATTCAAATAGAAAAGACCTAAAAACATAATATTCAACAACAGCTTTGTCCTTGGCATTGAAACCTGCACCGTAGAAGACAACCATTCAAGTATCTGGACGACATCGATAGCTGCAACAAGATCAACAGAATAACATCAGTCAGTCAACACAATGTGTCCAATTCATCTTATACTGTAAGTCATTATATTTCAGAATATTTTTAAGTTATTTCATAAGTGACAAAAACCACCCTTATAAAAAAAAGAAGAAGAGAAAATAAAACAAAATAAGAAATCTTTTATTTACTGTGAATATCAAGAGTACCCATTTTTATAAATCATAAAATATAATTTTTTAATTTTTTTTGTTCCCAAAATTTGCGAAAAATCATGGCTAACCCCAATAACCTAGTAAGACCTGCCGTTCTTAACACTCCAAATCCTATTCCTATTCCCACCCCAAATCCAGCAGCGCAACTCAACGAAGAAGTAGAAAACAGAATAGCCGCTATTTGCGCGCAACAATGCAGAAACATAGTTCAATCTCTGATGAATCCAAACAATGACCTTAACCACGGGATAGACCAAAACATTGAAGACAGATACAGAAATAACTTAAGTGAATTAGATAAAATACCCGACATAGTAAGAAGTCTTAGAGATTTCTCGGGTAACCCCATGGAATTTAACTCATGGAAGAAAAGCGTAGACAGAGTGTTGCAAATTTACGATTCTAGCAAAGGCACACCTAAATATTACGGTATTTTAAGCGTCATACGAAACAAAATAACAGGCAACGCTGACATTGCCTTAGAATCCTACAATACTCCATTAAATTGGAGTTGCATTGTAAAATGCCTATCTATGCATTACGCAGACAAACGAGATTTAGGTACGCTTGAGTATCAAATGACTTCTTTAATTCAAGGAAGAAATACCATCCAAACATTTTATCAAGAAGTTTACACGCATTTGTCCCTTATACTAAATAAAATAGGTTGCATGGAAATGGGCCAAGAGTTCTTGCGACTTTTAACGCAAACCTATAGGGACAAAGCCTTAGATACTTTTGTTAGAGGCCTAAATGGAGATCTACCAAGACTCCTTGGCATCCGTGAACCTGCGGATCTCCCGCAAGCATTACATCTCTGCTTAAAGCTAGAGAATCAAAACTACAGAACAGAATACGCGAATAAACATCAAAATCATAGACAACGTCAACCACCACCCCTTCCAATACGCAATGCAAATACAATTCATAGACAACCCTTTTATCCAGAATTGACATTTCAAAATTTTAACCAATACAATAGACCAATGAATAATATGCAACAAAATGCATTCCAAAATCGTCAAACCATCCCCAACATTAACTTCTGACAAAATCCCCAACCGCGTTTTCAATCGCAACAACCTTTTCAACAAAATTTACAACCACAAAGACCAGTTGCACCAAAACCTCAAAAGCCTCAACCTATGGAAGTTGACGAATCAATTCAAACAAGAAACGTAAATTATCAAAACAGATCACGTCCTTTTAATCAACCCCAATTTAATAACAAAAGACCTCCATCCCTAAGCTACGTTCCACCACCACATAAACAACAACGCAATTTTCATATAGAAAGTAGACAAGATCCTTCCACGGTACCGAATTACCAGGACGAACAAGTTGGAAATTATAATGAAACTGAATACGAGCAATTAATCCAAAACCAAGGAATTGACGAGTACGCCGAATCCTATGATCAAGATCAACAAGATGAAATACCCACTCAAAATTTCACAGATATCCATTTTTTAGGTTAACAAATTCTTCGCTCCCGTATTTTGAGTGCAAAGCGAAGAATGGTAAATTTCTAAAAATTCTTATAGACACTGGATCTAACAAAAACTACATTCAACCATGCCTCGTTAGCAATCCTATCAAAAACGAAAACACCTTTTTTGCAAACTCAGTGTCTGGAGATATTAAAATTACGCACCACACATTTGCAACTTTATTCAATTTACCCGACCACCATATAAAATTCTTCATCCTACCTTCTTTGAAATCGTTTCATGGCATCCTTGGTCATGATAGTTTAAAAGAACTAAATGCAACTATCCATATTAAGAAAGAATATTTGTTAATAAACAATACAACTAGAATAAAAATTCATCAACACACTTCCCAATCAGTTAATAAAATGGAATTCAGAACAAATCATATGAACGAAACTCAAAAATTTCAGTTAGATCAAACTATAAACAAGCATCCCAACCTATTCACGGATCCCAACAAGAAACTTACATTCACTTCTCGAGTTCAAGGAGAAATCCGAACACATTCAGATTCACCAATTTATTCTAAATCATACCCCTATCCCATGGCATTAAAAAGTGAGGTAGAAAAACAGATTAATGATCTCTTAAATGACGGAATTATCAGACCCTCCAGATCTCCGTATAATGCACCCGTTTGGATCGTTCCGAAAAAATTTATGCATCCGGGAAAAAAAAATATAGAATGGTCATCGATTACAGAAAACTGAACGCAGTAACTATGGCCGATAGGTATCCCATTCCAGAAATTAATGAAGTTCTAGCAAATCTAGGTAAAAACAAGTACTTTACAGTTATTGACTTAAAGAGTGGTTTCCACCAGATTCCTTTAAAGGAATGTGACGTAGAGAAAACCGCATTTTCAGTTAACAACGGGAAATTTGAGTTTGTGCGACTCCCATTCGGATTAAAAAACGCTCCCGCAATATTCCAACGTACTTTGGACGATGTCTTGAGAGACCCCACATATGGAAAATCTGTTACGTCTACATAGAAGATATTGTCATCTTTTCAAAAACTGAGAAAGAACACTTCGAAAACCTCGGAAAAATATTCAAAACACTAGAATCGGCAAATTTCAAAATTCAACTAGACAAGTGTGAATTTCTTAAAACAGAAGTTGAATTTCTGGGATTTATCGTAGGAGCCGCAGGAATTAAAGCCAACCAAAATAAAATAGAAGCAATAGCCAAAATACCACCACCGAAAACCCTAAAAGACCTGAGAAGTTTTCTAGGCATGTCAGGTTATTACCGTCGCTTCATCAAGGATTATGCGAAGCTTGCCAAGCCCCTGACATCCCTTTTAAGAGGGGAGGAAGGACGCATTTCGAAAAACGCATCCAAAAATTTAAAAATTACTTTAGATCAAAATGCTTCGGACGCATTCCAGAAATTAAAAAATTCACTCATCTCCGGCGATGTCATGTTATCTCACCCTGATTTTGAAAAAGGCTTCGATCTGACAACAGATGCCTCTGACTATGCGATAGGCGCAGTACTTTCGCAAAACAGGAAACCTATTACCTTTCTTTCAAGAACGCTCAGCAAAACTGAAGAAAATTACGCTACCAATGAAAAAGAAATGCTAGCGATAATATGGGCAGTTTTCGTTGTACCTTCATAGTGAACAGAAGTATTAGCGGAATTTCTTTTTACATACTAAACCAAAAAAAACCATACAAAAAAAAAATATTTGTAGTACATAATATTTGTTGTACATTAACTTTGAGAAACAAGCTATTTTTGCTTTGCTAATATTTTTTTTTTTTTACATAGACAGTAATAACTAAAACAAAAAAAAAACAAAAACAACCGTAAACAAAATAACTTAAAGTGCCCTTGAGGAATACACTTACAAAGTGCCCTTGAGGAATACTTTATATGAGTACCTCGAAAACAAATAATTGCGAAGTGAGTGATAACGGCAGAAATGCCTATCTTACTGTGAGCTCTGATGATCTTAATGATAACAATAAAAATAACAAATTTGATGATAGACTTACTGTGAGTTCTGATGATCTTAATTTAAAAAAAATAAATAAAAAACTTGATGACAGACTTTTTTTAACGGCTAAGCCAATTTTTCGTCAGCGATCAACTTCGCTTTGTCCAATGTCAACTGATTCGTTAACATTACAGTTGCCTACTACATCGTCATTTAAATCAGCGATATCATCCGATTCATCACTTACCCAATTAGTCACTGAAAATAAAAAAAGCCCAAAACCCAAGGTCCAAATTGGAATGGACCGATATATTATTGTGGGAAAGCGCGGGCGAAGCCCTAATTCTACTAAAATTGCATCTGCTTCAAAGGTATCTAGGGATAACAGCGCATCATCTACTAATCGTTTTCAAATATTGCAAGATGACAACGACACACCTGAAAAAAACCTCCAAGCCGCCACCAATATATTTGAGAGAAAAAAAATTCAAACGCTCTTATTAAGAAATTAATTTCGGTAATTGGTGAGAATAAATTTCACGTTGTTCCAATAAAACATGGCAATATCGATGAAACGAAAATTCAAATCTATGACGAAACTGATTTCCGCAAAATGGTTGCTGAATTTGAAAAAAGTAAAACAAGCTTCTACACATACCAGCTTAAGAGCGCTAAAGGCATGCAGATCGTATTGAAGGGCATAGATTCTTATGTTGCCCCCGAAGAAATAAAAGATGCACTCGTCCTCCAGGGGTTCAAGGTAAAAAATGTGTCCAATATAATAAATAGAGAAAAGATTCCCCAACCCCTATTTCGTGTTGAACTTGAGCCTAATGATATAAAATTGAAAAAAAATGAGACGCATCCAATTTATAATTTAAAATACCTCTTGTACCGAAAAATCACAGTTGAAGAGCCACATAAGCGTTCAGGTCCTGTACAGTGCCATAATTGCCAAGAATATGGCCATACAAAAACATACTGCAATTTACCCTCTGTTTGTGTTGTGATAAAAGTGATAAAAAATGCAGTAATTGTGGAGGTAATCACACCGCTAACTACAGAGGTTGTCGTGTGTACTCTTTGGTAAAGAAGACTATGGTGCAAAAACCTAAATTAGCTCCAGCTCAATCAGCAAACGTTTACTCTGCCACTTTTCAGCAAATGAGCCAACCAGTTACTTCCCGTGTATCGTATGCAGACGCTGCTAAGGCTAGTTCTATTCCGACACAAAATGTTTCACCGCAAAATAATTCTACAAATACACACTCGAACTTTAATTATAATCGCCTTGAAGCCACTATTGAAAATCTTGTGCAAACTATAAACAATTTTACAACAAATATGACTAACATGATGCAAGAAATGTTGCGAATGCAGAATACTCTGCTTCAAGCAATACTTAATAAGCCATGAACACGTTAACAATATGTTTCTGGAACGCAAACGGCATTCGCCAACATAAAAATGAACTTGAGCACTTCCTCACGGAAAAAAATATTGATATAATGTTGGTCTCTGAGACTCATTTGACTTCGAGAAGCCTTTTTAAAATTTATGGCTACACCTTATATGATTCAAAGGACCCAAGAGGAAGAGCATGCGGTGGATCAGCAATTTTAATAAAGTCAAGACTCAAGCATTATATTATTGATAACATTTGTGAAGAACATTTACAAGCAACGAATATTTGTATTGAAAATTTTTCCAATAATTTTGTCATATCATCAATTTACTCTCCTCCTAGATTCGCAATTACTGAGCATCAATACGAGGATATTTACAAATCTCTGGGTCCTTGTTTCGTAGCAGCTGGCGACTATAATGCTAAACACACGTTCTGGGGTTCGCGTCTTATTACACCCAGAGGTCGAGCGTTGTTCAATACAATTTCCAAAATGGGCTTGGATGTCATTTCAAGTGGGGAGCCCACTTATTGGCCTACTGACATACATAAAATTCCGGATGTAATAGACTTTGGCGTTATGAAAAATATCTCTAGGGATTTAATTCAAATTGAAGCTTCTCTAGATCTCTCGTCCGATCACTCTCCCACGATCGTTACAATTTGTAGCCCATTAAGAAGTGATTTACCTCACCCATATGCCAATTTGATAAATCGTGTAAATTGGCTGCGATTCAAAAAATATCTTAGTAGTAATTGCACGGAAAACATTACACTAAGAACACCTGATGATGTTGAATCTAACATTGCCAATCTTAACGAAAATATTAAGCAGGCTGCTAAACATGCCACTACCTACTATCCGCAGACTGGGTTTAATAGACTATATTCTACAGATATTGAACGTCTCGTATGTGAAAAAAGAAGAGCTAGAAGGGAATGGCAACAGCACAGATCACCCCAGAATAAAATTAGATTTAAAGAGTGCACTAAACGACTCCAAGAGCTGCTTGCACATGAAAAAACTGCATCTCTTAAAAACTATCTGGAAAATCTTGATGTCACACCAGCATCTGATTACTCTTTATGGCGTGCTGCTAGAAAGCTTAAAACACCCGTTGAGTTTAAACCACCTCTGCGCACATCTACCGGAGGTTGGGCAAGAAGCGATACTGAAAAAGGTAACATATTTGCTGCCCATTTAAAATACGTATTTACCCCAAACACATGTACTGGTGTAATTGATTTGCCAAATGTAGTCGCTCTACCCCCTCAACAAATAAAGTTTAATACGCGTGATGTGCAAAAACTAATTTCTGAACTCAACCCAAAGAAAGCTCCGGGTTTTGATGGAATTAGTAACCAGATGCTAATAAAGTTGCCTCGTATTGCAATTAGAATACTGTTATTTATTTTTAACGCCATTTTACGACTGCAGTATTATCCAAATAGCTGGAAGCTTGCCAAAGTTAAAATGATTCCAAAGCCGGGCAAAGACCTTACCAAGGCTGAGTCATACAGGCCAATAAGTCTCCTATCAACAATGTCAAAGCTTTTCGAAAAACTGCTCAGGACAAAATTGTCCCCAATTCTAGTTAATAGTGGGTGCATACCGGACCATCAATTTGGTTTTAGAAGTCAGCATAGCACCATTGAACAAACTCATAGATTGGTCCAATTTATAAGAAGAACATTTGAAGAAAAGAAGTATTGTTCTGCGCTGTTTATCGACGTTTCTCAGGCATTTGATAAAGTGTGGCATGAAGGCCTAATTTTAAAATTAAAAACATACCTGCCAATAAACGTTGTAAGTCTTTTGAAAAGTTACATTACTGCCCGGAAGTTCACTGCTGTGGAAGGAGACTTTATGAGCATGCCTGAAACTATCTCATCCGGTGTGCCACAGGGGAGTATACTGGGGCCAGTTTTGTATTTGATTTATACTTGTGATATGCCTCTGAGCAGCAATATCCACTCTTCCACATTTGCTGATGATACAGCCTGCCTTAGTATGCATGAAAATCCTTACGAGGCATCCCGATATCTTCAAGAACACATTACCCAGCTGGAACTATGGTTAAATTTATGGAGAATCAAAGTAAACGAGCAAAAGTGTGTCCAGGTAACATTTACCCTGCGAAGAGATACTTGTTCGCCAATACGAATCAACAATCAAGTTGTCCCTCAACATACTCATGTGAAATACCTTGGTATACACCTTGATCGACGGCTTACATGGAAGCCCCATATTGACTCAAAGCTAACACAAATGAAACTAAAATTAACTCAGATACATTGGCTGATTGGTAGAAATTCAACACTCAGTCTAGATTGTAAACTTTTAATATACAAGGCGATTTTGAAACCAATATGGTGCTACGGAATACAGTTATGGGGCACTGCTTCAGCATCCAATATAGAGAGAATCCAACGAAGGCAAAATAAGATTTTAAGACTAATAACATCGGCTCCATGGTACATTAAAAATTCAAATATACATCGTGATTTAAATATACCACTAGTGACTGAAGAAATCGCAAAATACGCAGGCAAATACATAACAAAACTCGAGACCCATCCTAATCTCCTTGCTCGTAATATCTTGAATTTACTGGACACATCCGCTTAAAAAAGAGGGACACAAGGGCTCTAATACTCAACACTCCAGAATAAACTGCTTGAATATATCTACTTTTGTTTTTGCTTATCACGACTTATGTATTATTAATAACTTTCACTAAGTTTATATCTGACACTGGTCGGGCCTAATTAATTATATTTAGATTTAAGATTTGAATACTTATTGTTTGTTCATATTTGAAGATTCAATAAATAAACATATGTATTAAAAAAAAAAAAAAAAATTTTGATTCTTATGAATTGAATAGGCTAAAGTTCGTAACGCTTTTTAAGCCAAATTACATGTGATAATTATTAATGAACAAATAACATCAAAGTTAGTTGTAAATATTCTGACAACAACACATAGTTGAACGGAACAGCCAGCCGTTTTCGAAGGCCACTAAACCTTCCTCATCAGCGTTCTTCTGTGTTTTGGTCCACTGTGTGTGGTGTCAGTTGATGTAGATGTCTGCCTTATATACGTAACTTTATTGCAAATGGAATATGTGAATTGTTTTGATTCATTGCATTTCAATTTGCTAATGTGTTTCGTAATGTATACGCAAGTTACCATCTATATATATATACCATCTTCTATATATATTACCATCTTCTATATATATTACAACAGTCTTACCATTGTCGTTTTGTTCCTTACTAATTATACACATGTTTGTTAATTTGCTTATTTTTGTTCTACTTAAGACAAACTTTTTTGGTTTGTTACTATTAAGTATATTTTTATTTTTAATTTTTGCCACAAGCCAATGACTATTAATTAGTTAATTTAATTATTATTTTTCGAACTGTATTTGTTTCTATATTCTTATGAATTGAATAGGCTAAAGTTCGTAACGCTTTTTAAGCCAAATTACATGTGATAATTATTAATGAACAAATAACATCAAAGTTAGTTGTAAATATTCTGACAACAACACATAGTTGAACGGAACAGCCAGCCGTTTTCGAAGGCCACTAAACCTTCCTCATCAGCGTTCTTCTGTGTTTTGGTCCACTGTGTGTGGTGTCAGTTGATGTAGATGTCTGCCTTATATACGTAACTTTATTGCAAATGGAATATGTGAATTGTTTTGATTCATTGCATTTCAATTTGCTAATGTGTTTCGTAATGTATACGCAAGTTACCATCTATATATATATACCATCTTCTATATATATTACCATCTTCTATATATATTACAACAGTCTTACCATTGTCATTTTGTTCCTTACTAACTATACACATGTTTGTTAATTTGCTTATTTTTGTTCTACTTAAGACAAACTTTTTTGGTTTGTTACTATTAAGTATATTTTTATTTTTAATTTTTGCCACAAGCCAATGACTATTAATTAGTTAATTTAATTATTATTTTTCGAACTGTATTTGTTTCTATATTCTTATGAATTGAATAGGCTAAAATTCGTAACGGTTTTTAAGCCAAATTACATGTGATAATTATTAATGAACAAATAACATCAAAGTTAGTTGTAAATATTCTGACAACAACACATAGTTGAACGGAACAGCCAGCCGTTTTCGAAGGCCACTAAATCTTCCTCATCAGCGTTCTTCTGTGTTTTGGTCCACTGTGTGTGGTGTCAGTTGATGTAGATGTCTGCCTTATATACGTAACTTTATAGCAAATGGAATATGTGAATTGTTTTGATTCATTGCATTTCAATTTGCTAATGTGTTTCGTAATGTATACGCAAGTTACCATCTATATATATATACCATCTTCTATATATATTACCATCTTCTATATATATTACAACAGTCTTACATACAGAAGAACGCTGATGAGGAAGGTTTAGTGGCCTTCGAAAACGGCTGGCTGTTCCGTTCAACTATGTGTTGTTGGCAGAATATTTACAACTAACTTTGATGTTATTTGTTCATTAATAATTATCACATGTAATTTGGCTTAAAAAGCGTTACGAACTTTAGCCTATTCAATTCATAAGAATATAGAAACAAATACAGTTCGAAAAATAATAATTAAATTAACTAATTAATAGTCATTGGCTTGTGGCAAAAATTAAAAATAAAAATATACTTAATAGTAACAAACCAAAAAAGTTTGTCTTAAGTAGAACAAAAATAAGCAAATTAACAAACATGTGTATAGTTAGTAAGGAACAAAACGACAATGATAAGACTGTTGTAATATATATAGAAGATGGTAATATATATAGAAGATGGTATATATATATGTAGATGGTAACTTGCGTATACATTACGAAACACATTAGCAAATTGAAATACAATGAATCAAAACAATTCACATATTCCATTTGCAATAAAGTTACGTATATAAGGCAGACATCTACATCAACTGACACCACACACAGTAGACCAAAACACAGAAGAACGCTGATGAGGAAGGTTTAGTGGCCTTCGAAAACGGCTGGCTGTTCCGTTCAACTATGTGTTGTTGTCAGAATATTTACAACTAACTTTTATGTTATTTGTTCATTAATAATTATCACATGTAATTTGGCTTAAAAGCGTTACGAACTTTAGCCTATTCAATTCATAAGAATATAGAAACAAATACAGTTCGAAAAATAATAATTAAATTAACTAATTAATAGTCATTGGCTTGTGGCAAAAATTAAAAATAAAAATATACTTAATAGTAACAAACCAAAAAAGTTTGTCTTAAGTAGAACAAAAATAAGCAAATTAACAAACATGTGTATAGTTAGTAAGGAACAAAACGACAATGGTAAGACTGTTGTAATATATATAGAAGATGGTAATATATATAGAAGATGGTATATATATATAGATGGTAACTTGCGTATACATTACGAAACACATTAGCAAATTGAAATGCAATGAATCAAAACATTCACATATTCCATTTGCAATAAAGTTATGTATATAAGGCAGACATCTACATCAACTGACACCACACACAGTGGACCAAAACACAGAAGATCGCTGATGAGGAAGGTTTAGTGGCCTTCGAAAACGGCTGGCTGTTCCGTTCAACTATGTGTTGTTGTCAGAATATTTACAACTAACTTTGATGTTATTTGTTCATTAATAACACTGTGATACACAAAAAATATTCAAGGATTCTCATGTACCAATTCTATTTTGTTGGAGTCCATGGATGACGAAAATACCGTTGGTTTTTTTTGGTCACTTCATAAACTGATTTTATAACGGTAAATGTAGTGAAAAACGGGGTTTCTTAGATTTTCAGTTGTAACTTCCTTGTTTCCCAACGGATTTCTTTTAACTTTTCGTTGGTGAAAAGAATTGAATATTATGTTTCAATAAAGATATAATTTTTGTAAATCGACTAAGAAATTGGCTAAGTTACAGTCGTTGAAGTGTACAAAAAATCCATTAAAAAGTATTCTTTTGTAACTCATAAGCAACTTATAGCCTGAAGAACACAAAAGAATTCTTTTTTAATTGGTGTTTTGTACACTTCAACGACTGTAACTTGGCCATTTCTTAGTCGATTTACAAAAAATATATCTTTATTGAAAGATAATAATCGAGCCTTGTAACCAACGAAAAGTTAAAAGAAATCCGTTGGGAAACAAAGAAGTTACAACTGTTTAAAACTGAAAAGCTAAGAAACCCCGTTTTTCCCTACATTTACCGTTATAAAATCACTTTATGAAGTGACCTAGAAAAACCAACGGTATTTTCGTCATCCATGGACTCCAACAAAACAGAATTGGTACATTAGAATCCCTGAATATTTTTTTTCTCAACTTTTGTAGCACAGTGTAATTATCACATGTAATTTGGCTTAAAAAGCGTTACGAACTTTAGCCTATTCAATTCATAAGAATATAGAAACAAATACAGTTCGAAAAATAATAATTAAATTAACAAAAAAATTTGGGTCCCCTCGATAATTCGTAATTTTTTTTCAAATAAAATCTCCTTTACCTCTTATAAATCGTAATTTTTTGCTAACTACCACTTATAATTCGTAATAAAAACAACAGAAACATGGAAATAATGATTTTTTGTTTAATGCTATTTTTTTGGGTTGGTTTTTGCTTTTGCTTGTGTGTGTGTTTATTTTTTTAAGATCAGTTTTTTACATGAATAATAAAGAAAAATGTCAATGCGCACGCATAAAACTCTGTCGGTGTTACAAAAACAACAAATTTAGTCAATAAATTCAAAAAACCCCGTTAATTCGTATTTATTTTATGTTAACCCCGTTAAATCGAACTCCCGCTAAATCGAAAACCCCTATAATTCGTACGAAATGGCCGGTCCCTTGCGATTACGAATTATCGGGATTTGACTGTACATACAAAAAGTAACCAAATAATCAACACAATGACAAGAACAAACAAATTCAGAAGCTCTTTTAACATTGTTTTTGTTGAGTTAACCAACAATAATTTTGTTACTCTGCTGTGTTGTGTTATTATATTGAAGTTAAGGATGATTTTAGGAGATTCTTTTTTTTCTCGAGTTTATTTGTTCTACAAGCCGAAAAAACATTTGCTGCTTCTTCAGTTGAAAGAACCTGCAAATTAATGTGTCTACAATATCAAACACAAACACCAAGAACAACATCCTTTATCATCATATGCGTAGGCAATGACCCCCACACAAATAATGATTTTGATTTTCCACTTCCCTTGAATTATTAAACAGTTCCTATGTTTACCTTCATATTTAATTACTACTCATGAAAATCACAAGTCGTAAGACTCCCACCCCCAAAAGAAAATATTTAAGCTCCACCAATGTTCCTTGTTCTTTGCTTTCGCAGCAAAATGTTGTGAATCGACCAACTAACCAACATGTTAGTACTAAAACCAATTATGAACACAAATTTGCCATTTGAACATTTTATGAACATGGTATTTGGACAATTCTGACATATTTTACGATCCAATTTAATGTCACACGCATGACAAACGAGCACAACAAATGCGGCAAAAAAACCCACGCCTAAGCATTTGAATGATGTCATGAAAGGTAATCAGACACAAAGTGGTTCTTTTTGAGATGTGTCGTTTACTGAAACATAGTAGTCCTTTTTTATTTGGACGCAGAGTGTTAGGCTCTCAGTCTAACTGACATTTAAACATGATGATCATCATCATTAATCATGACAACAATGACTAAAATTATGTTTTTCTTAATGCTGGTACTGATGATGAAAGAATTGATTAAATGATTAAAGTTCTAAAATTGAATTGATTACACTATGCAACAAATGCAAACTTTTGGAAAGCACACGGACTGGGCCGTATAGGTTCGATAGTACTAGCAAAGGGTAGTAAAACCATATATTCAGTTTGGTGGTTTTAGTGAAATACTTTTTTAAAGGGGCTCCAAAGATATCAAAAATCAGAGCGCCCTTAACAAAATGGTGTCATCAGCTTTTGGCCAACAGCTATTTCCGACTTGGTGAAAAAACTATAAACTATATACGGTAGTAATGTAGCAAGGAAATTAAAAAACAAAGTTTGTTACCATCTTAGTCCAAAAAAATAATTTCTTCGTGCACTTTTTTTCCAACAATTAAGAAACAATTTTTGTTAACTTTCTTTTAGAATAACTTCCACACTAAGAAAAATCTTCAGATTTCAATCTTGAAATTTGGTTAGTAAGATTGACGCTCTCAAATGTAAGCATAAGTTCTTAATTTTTATAATGAATTAAAAAAATTAAAATTTAATTTAAGAAAGTGGTCTTAAACCTTGAGAAGAAATTCTTTAAATATAGAACGTTACCTTAATTTTAAGATAGTTTTCTTAAATTTTTAAAACTGTGATCTTATTTTAAGTTTTTTATTTAGAACAAAATCTTGAATCTGATCTTAAAATGAGATTTTATTCATGATTACAAACTTAAATGAGATCTTAAAAAGATGATGATTTTGTGTGTTTATATTGTTATTTGAACAATGTGTTGTTTAAGTATTGGTGGAGGTTTCCTTGGCTAATCCTTGGTAAATTTTTGCTTCAGATTTTTAATAAAACAATTTCTGTTTTGATGTGTGTTTTTTTACATTTTTGCTTGCTCGACGTTTCGTTGGCTTTTCTCCAACTTCTTCAGGAGCTTTCTTTATTTAAATCTGACAAGTAAGTTGCAGATTAATATTATATTACAATATGTATGTATGTATATGTGTATACGAAACTGACAAGGTTTATTATTTTTTACATATTAGTATAAAACTTATATGCAAATGAATTGGACATCACGGACATAATATAAAAGTTGTTATTTAATAAAATTAAAACTTGACATCACAACATTTGTGAAATAATTAATTTAATTATTTTGTATACCCAGCTAAAAAAATATGTGTGGTCCATATATTTTTAATATATGAATGTATATAAATATATATGAATATGTATGAAATCATGTATGAGGATGTATGGGATTATACATGGCAAAAGTATTCCATATGAATTGATATATGGACTAATATATGAAATGTTTTATAATCAGGGAAACCACAAATATGCAATTGCATGTTTTTTTTGTGCGACGTATTCATGCGGGGACAATATATATATCCGTTTCCGAACTTTTTATTAATTTTGGCGTCGATTTGTTAGTGCATATTTTACCCTTTAAATCATGTTTTTGCAGTTATCACTCTTACACGCATATTTTTAACATATATTCTAATATTTAAAGCTTAGGGCATATTTTGATACTTTATAGAATTTATTATTTTAATTTGCTTACAAGCTTAAATGTAGCACAAAATTTTTATTTATATTTTTCGCCATCTAAGTTTCATTTCCAATATTCCATGTGGTGTATACATTTTCTTAGTTGTTAAGGATGTTAGTTTCAATAAAAAAAATTCGATTTTTCTAATTGTGACGGACTCTACCCCGAGTAGACGTGGAAGGAACATTGTCAATATATACAAGTTTATTTAAATGTGACATGCAACGATTTTATTTGAAAATCTATATTGACTTAGATTGTTGTTTATTGCAATAAAAATTATACATACAAATCTTTGTATGTTGTCAGTAAACTTATTGGCCTATATGACTTAGCCTTGGTAAAATCTTTTCCGGGCTTTGGAATCATTTTAACCTTAGCAAGCTTCCAGCTGTTTGGATAATAAATACTCCAGTCGTAAAATGGCATTAAAAATGAATAACAGGATTCTTAAAGCTATACGAGACAACTTCATCAGCATCTGGTTACTAATTTCATCTATACCCGGGGCTTTTTTCGGGTTGAGTTCTGCAATTAGTTTTTCTACATCACGCATCTTAAATTTTATTGGTCGACGGGGTAGCGAAACTACATTTGACAAGTCAGCAGCACCAGAACATGTGTTTGGGGTAAACACGGATTTTAAATGCTCACCAAATATTTTACCTTTTTCAGTATCGCTTCTTGCCCAACCTCCTGTAGATATGCGCAGAGGTGGTTTAAACTCCACGGGTGTTTTAAGCTTTCTAGCAGCGTGCCACAAAGAGTTTTTTTTTTAATACATATTTTTATTTATTGTATCTTCAAATATGAACTAACAATAAGTATTCAAATCTTAAATCTAAAATATAATTATTAGGCCCAACCACTGTCGGACATAAATTAAGAGATAGTTATAAATAATATATAAGTAGTGATAATCAAAAGGAAGAAAAAATAAAATAAAATAAAAAGTATTTTCAAGCAGTCCCATCTGGAGTGTTAAGTATAAGAGCACTTGTATCCCTCTTTTTTAGGCGGATGTGTCCAGTAAAGTTCAAAATATTACGAGCAAGCGGATTAGGATGTGACTCGAGTTTTGTTAAATATTTGCCAGCGTTTTTTGCAATTTCTTCAGACACTAGTGGCATATTTAAGTCACGATGTATATTTGAGTTTTTTATATACCATGGAGCCGATGTTATTAATCGCAAAATTTTATTTTGCCTTCGTTGGATTCTCTCGACATTGGAAGCTGAAGCAGTGCCCCATAGTTGAATTCCGTAGCATCATATGGGTTTCAAAATAGACTTGTATATCAAAAGTTTGCAATCTAGACTGAGGGTTGAATTTCTACCAATCAGCCAATGTACCTGAGTTAATTTTAGTTTCATTTGGGTTAACTTAGAGTCAATATGGTGTTTCCAAGTAAGCCGTCGATCAAGGTGTATTCCAAGATATTTCACATGAGTATGTTGAGGGACAACTTGATTGTTAATCCGAATGTGTGAACAAGTATCTCTTCGTAATGTATATGTTACTTGAACACACTTTTGTTCGTTTACCTTAATTCTCCATAAGTTTAACCATAGTTCCAGCTGGGTAATGTGTTCTTGAAGATATCGGGATGTTTCGTAAGGATTTTCATGCATACTAAGGCAGGCTGTATCATCAGCAAATGTGGAAGTGTGGATATTGCTGCTCAGAGGCATATCACAAGTATAAATCAAATACAAAACTGGCCCCAGTATACTCCCCTGTGGCACACCTGATGAGATAGTTTCAGGCATGCTCATAAAGTCTCCTTCCACAACAGTGAACTTGCGGGCAGTAATGTAACTTTCTAAAAGACTTACAACGTTTATTGGCAGGTATGTTTTTAATTTTAAAATTAGTCCTTCATGCCACACTTTATCAAATGCCTGAGAAACGTTGATAAACAGCGCAGAACAATACTTCCTTTCTTCAAATGATCTTCTTATAAATTGGACCAATCTATGAGTTTGTTCAATGCTGCTATGCTGACTTCTAAAACCAAATTGATGGTCCGGTATGCACCCACTACGTACTAGAATTGGGGACAATTTTGTCATGAGCAGTTTTTCGAAAAGCTTTGACATTGTTGATAGCAGACTTATTGGCCTATATGACTCAGCCTTGGTAAGATCTTTGCCTGGCTTTGGAATCATTTTAACTTTGGCAAGTTTCCAGCTGTGTGGATAATACTCCAGTCGTAAAATGGCATTGAAAATAAATAACAGTATTCTAATTGCAATACGAGGCAACTTCATCAGCATCTGGTTACTAATTCCATCAAAACCCGGAGCTTTCTTCGGGTTGAGTTCAGCAATTACTTTTTGTACATCACGCGTCTTAAACTTTATTAGTTGAGGGGGTAGAGCGTCTACATTTGGCAAATCAATTACACCAGTACATGTGCTTGGGGTAAATACGTATTTCAAATGGTCAGCAAATATGTTACCTTTTTCAGTATCGCTTCTTGCCCAACCTCCGGTAGATGTGCGCAGAGATGGTTTAAACTCAACGGGTGTTTTAAGCTTTCTAGCAGCGCGCCATAAAGAGTAATTAGATGCTGGTGTGACATCAAGATTTTCCAGATAGTTTTTAAGAGATGCAGTTTTTTCATGTGCAAGCAGCTCTTGGAGTCGTTTAGTGCACTCTTTAAATCTGATTTTAAGTTGTGGTGATCTGTGCTGTTGCCATTCCGTTCTAGCTCTTCTTTTTTCGCATACGGCACGTTCAATAGCGGTAGAATAAATTTTATTAAACCCAGTCTGCGGATGGGAGGTAGTAGCATGTTTAGCAGCCTGCTTAATATTTTCGTTAAGGTTGGAAATGTTAGTTTCAATATCATCAGATGTTCTTAGCGTAATATTTTCCTTGCAATGACTACTAAGATATTTTTTAAATCCCACGATTTATCAAATTTGCATATGGGTGAGGTAAGTCACTTCTCAATGGGCCACAAATTGTAACGATCGTGGGAGAGTGATCGGACGAAAGATCTAGAGAAGCTTCAATTTGAATTAAATCCCTAGAGATATTTTTCATAACGCCAAAATCTATTACATCCGGAATTTTACGTATGTCAGTAGGCCAATAAGTGGGCTCCCCACTCGAAATGACATCCAAGCCCATTTTGGAAATTGTATTGAACAACGCTCGACCTCTGGGTGTAATAAAACGCGAACCCCAGAACGTATGTTTAGCATTATAGTCGCCGGCTGCTATGAAACAAGGGCCCAGAGATTTGTAAAAATCCTCATATTGATTCTCAGTAATTGCGAATCTAGGAGGGGAGTAAATGGATGATATGATAAAATTAGTGCAAAAATTTTCGACACAAATATTCGTTGCTTGCAAATGTTCTTCACAAATGTTATCAATAATATAATGCTTGAGTCTTGACTTTATTAAAACCGCTGATCCACCGCATGCTCTTCCTCTCGGGTCCTTTGAATCATATAAGGTGTAGCCATACATTTTAAAAAGGCTTCTCGAAGTCAAATGAGTCTCAGAGACCAACATTATATCAATATTTTTATCCGTGAGGAAGTGCTCAAGTTCATTTCTATGTTGACGAATGTCGTTTGCGTTCCAAAAACATATTTTTAACGTGTTCATGGTTTGTTAACTAAAGCTTGAAGCAATGTATTCTGCATTCGCAGCATTTCTTGCATCATGCTAGTCATATTTGTTGTAAAATTATTTATAGTTTGCACCAGATTATCAATAGTAGCTTCAAGGCGATTGAAACTAAAGTTCGAGTTTGTATTTGTTGAAATATCTGGTGGTGAAACATTTTGTGTATGAGTATAATTTGTTTTAGCAGCATCGGCATACGATACACGGGAACTAACTGGTTGGCTCACTTGCGCAATAGTGGCTGTTAAAGCGTTTGCTGATTGGGCTGTGGCCAATTTAGGCGTTTGCCTCATAGTCTGTTTAACGAAAGAGTACACAGGACAACCTGTTCAACGCGAAATAGAGGTTGAGGGATCTTTTCCCTATTTATTATGTTAGATACATTTTTTTCTTTAAAACCCTGGAGGACGAGAGCATCTTTTACTTTTTCTGGAGCAACATAGGAATCTATGCCCTTCAACACAATCTGCAGACCTTTAGCACTCTTGAGCTGATATGTGTAGAAATTTGTTTTACTTTTTTCAAATTCAGAAACCATTTTGCGAAAATCTTTTGCCTCATAAATTTGAATTTTCGTTTCATCAATATTACCACGTTTTATTGGAACAATGTGAAATTTAGTCTCACCAATGACCGAAATTAACTTTTTAATAAGAGTGTTTGAGTTTTTTTCTCTTAAATAGATTGGTGGCGACTTGGAAATTTTGTTCGCAGATTCAACGGGTTTGTCATTGTCATCTTGCAATATTTTAAAACGGTTTTGCCGATTAGTAGAATGCGCTGTTATCCCTATACATCTTTGGAGCAGATGCAATTTTATTAGAATTTGGGCTTCGCCCGTGCCTTGCAATTGTGATGTATCTGTCCATTCCGACTTGGATCTTGGGTTTTGGGCTGCTCTTATCTTCAGTAACAACTTGGTTAAGTGATGACCGAAGCGGATGATATCGCTGAGTTAAATTTAGAAGTACTAGGCAACGGTAATTTCAACGATTCACTAGTTGGCATTGGACAAAGCGAAGTTGATCGCTGACGAAACTGTGGTTTTGCCGTTAGAAAAAGTCTATCATCAGATTTTTTATTTTAATTAAGAGCTTCAGAAATCACAGTAGGTCAATCATCATATTTTTTATTGTTGTCATTAAGAGCTTCAGAACTCTCAGTAAAATAGGCATTTCTGCCGTTAGAACTCACTTCACAATTTTTTTTTCCTTTGAGGTACTCATATAGAGTATTCCTCAAGGGTACTTTGTGTGGGGTTTTTTACGGTTTTTGTTATTTCTATATGCAAAAATATTAGCAAAGCAAAAAAAAACTTATTTATCAAAATTAATATGTACTACGAATATGTATGATTTTTTGTATGATTTTTTTTTGTTTAGTTTGTATGTAAGAAAAATTCCACTATTACGTCTGTTCACTATGAAGGTACAACGAGAACTGAAAATTTAAATCCATTACCTGGATTATCTATTTCATTATCAAAACCCAGCAAATAATTTATATTCGATATGAATCTATTATATTTTTCTACACCTTTATACAATTAGAAATCCTTTGGATAAAGATGTAGAAAAATAGAATAGATTCATATCGAATATAAATTATTTGCTGGGTTTTGTATAAGTTTCTAAGCCTAATATGCTTATTTTTCTTTTGTGATTTTCAAAAATATTAATATTTGTGAATTCTCAAATAGTTTTTGAAAGTCTGTACATAAGATAAAAGGTTTGTGACTGTTCAGAATGTGTGGTTGAAGTCTACTGACGATTTGTTACAGCAACAATGAAATGCATGGCATCGCTGAACCACCAGCAAATAAATTTCAAATTAAAATAAACTTATGACAATATGTCGAATAATAAATTTCTTAAATGTTAAATTTAGATTTTATTTTTCATTTTGCCTTATAATTACTTTTATTGTTATCCAATGGATTTCTAATTGTATAAAGGTGTAGAAAAATAGAATAGATTCATATCGAATATAAATTATTTGCTGGGTTTTGTATAAGTTTCTAAGCCTACTATGCTTATTTTTCTTTTGTGATTTTCAAAAATATTATTATTTGTGAATTCTCAAATAGTTTTTGAAAGTATGTACATAAGATAAGAGGTTTGTGACTGTTCAGAATGTGTGGTTGAAGTCTACTGACGATTTGTTACAGCAACAATGAAATGCATGTGGGCATCGCTGAACCACCAGCAAATAAATTTCAAATTAAAATAAACTTATGACAATATGTCGAATAATGGATTTCTTAAATGATAAAATAATTTTTTATACATTCTAAATTTAATTCAGGGCCATAAAATCATCGAAATTACTGCGGAGTGAACCCTCGAAAATGATGGGTAATGGGGAAAAACGGAGATCATATTAGGATTTAGGTAGTCAATTTACATAAGAATCAGTGCAATTATTACATGTAATTTGTTTTACAAAGCGATACGTACTTTATTTAGCCTGTTCAAATAATAAATATAGAAACAAATGAAGTTCGAATAATAATTATAATTAACTAAAATTTATAGTCATGGGCCAGTTGCAAAAATTAATAAAATATACGTAATAGTAACAAACCAAAAAAGTTTGTCTTAAGTAGAACAAAAAAAAAGCAAATTAACTAACATGTGCATAATTAGTAAAGAACAAACAAGACAAGACTGTTGTAAATTTAGATATGGTAAATTTGAGCTTTCATTACAAGAAAGGTTTCAGCAAATTGAAATAACATGAATCAAAACAATTCACATATTCCATTTGCAATGATGGCTGAGTGTATAAAGCAGAAATCTGCATCAACTGACACCACACACAGTGGACCAAACACAAAAGAACGCTGATGATGAAGGTCTAGTAGCTTTCGAAAATGGCTAGTTGTTCCGTTTAACTATGTGTTGTTAGTCAGAATATTTAGAACAAACTTTGGTGTTATTTGTTCATTAAGAATTATCACATGTAATTTGGCTTACAAAGCGATACGAACTATAGCCTGTTCAAATCATAAATATAGAAATGTGTTTTTATTTATTTTGATTGAACTAATGTTTCATTAAATACAAACTCTTATAAAAAAATAATTTTATTAATATAATTTATTGCATTGCAATGCGTTTTTTTTAATCAAGGGTGTATGGATGTGAACTTCTCATACTTCATATGGAATATGAACACATGTATGGAAATGTATGAATAGATATTATCACATATGTCCATATACCCTAATTTTTCGGTTCCAAACCATATATGGAATATCATATATGTTCCATACATATTTTTTTAGCTGGGTAATTAAAAATATAATCACGGCACCAACACAAATTTTCACAGTTCAGTTTTCTATCACATATTAATCAGACTGTATTTTTCTTTTTTTTTTGGTAGGACCAGCACTCAGGGGATAGCCCCTACTCATGCAATGCATTGTGCTAGAACTAGGAAAATAGGTTTTGGAGAGGAGGATAGAGGGAGTAGTGTCTGTGGACATTCGATTTAAACTTTCCCACGTTGAAACTGACAGGAAACACTTCCGCAGGTAGATTCTTCGACATACGAATAGTACGGCTAAAAAAGGAATTTTCTCTGTAATGCGTAGTGCGATTTATTGGCCAATCGACCACAAAAGGATGTGCCCTGAATGAAGCTCGTGTTGTGCGTAAAAATGTACGGGTTTCAGGAACAAGTTCCCTAATTTCATTAGAACACATTCCATTGTAGTAGCGATAGAACAAGGAAATGCACCCCACATTGCGTCGATGCTCCAATGAGTCAATAGAGTTGGATACCCTACTGTCACCAATGAGCTTCTTCACCCTCTCTTGTACGTGGTCGAGCAACCGCAAAATAGACTTTGAAGCGCTGGCCCAAAAAAAATCAATATTTTTAATTTGCCATTAGTTAGCAGAAAACTAAGTAGAAGTTTATTTTAGTCATACAAAGCCTTGTAATTTTTCCATAGTTTTAGAAAATACTCACCAGAATTAAAAAAAAATCGAATTTTTTAAAGAAATTTATGAACTAATTTTAGTCTAAAATGTAAAAGAAAACACTGTTTTGGGCTTAAATTCGTATAAAAAAAAACTAATTGTTAAAATAGGTAACTATTTACCATTTTTTCTAGATGAAAATATTATCATAGAGCACATAAAAGGAAATTTTTCTTAAAATCTTTTCCAATTCGGTGACCAGCCATCGAAAAAGAGAACTTCTTAAAACGACAACCCTATGTAAAAATCATTAGATTGGATCGAAATTTGCACTACTTCCAGATCGCAAACTCTACATTTTCATGACTTTTTTTGGGGTGACTTTTCTTACTAGGAATGTAGTAAGATATATGTATTGACAACAAAGACAAGACTAGAAACAAGAATAGCTGAACATGCAATAGATATTGAAAAGTGTAGAGAATGCACAGCTCTATCCCAACATGTAAAAGAGAGTTGACATAATATATGCTTTAAAAACGTGAACATACTAGACAGAGAAACTAAACATAATAAAAGATACACTCTGGAAAATATAAGAATACAGGAACGTATCAATAAAATTACAATATTCAATTGCAATACAGTCTGATTAATCTGTGACAGAAAACTAAACTGTGATAATTTTTGTTTGTGCCGTAACTATATTTTTATACCCTTTGTTATTCCGTTTGTAATTTCTATAATATCAATAAGCGACCCATAAAGACGAATAAGCGATGTCCGTCTGGCTGTACGTGAAATCAGTTTTGCGAAGCTCCCAGAAAAGCTAGGGACTTCGTTCTTGAACTAATGTATCAGAAATTGTCCAAAATAGATTGGTATTGAAAATTAGAAAAATCGAGCAGGCAAGTGCAGAGCTGGAAGGCTTAAACTTTATTTTGCCATATAAAAGTAATCAGTTCTCGTTGTACCTTCATAGTGAACAGAAGTATTAGCGAAATTTCTTTTTACATACTAAACCAAAAAAACCATACAAAAAAAAATATTTGTAGTACATAATATTTGTTGTACATTAACTTTGATAAACAAGCTATTTTTGCTTTGCTAATATTTTTTTTTTACATAGACAGTAATAACTAAAACAAAAAAAAAAACAAAAACAACCGTAAACAAAATAACTTAAAGTGCCCTTGAGGAATACACTTACAAAGTGCCCTTGAGGAATACTTTATATGAGTACCTCGAAAACAAATAATTGCGAAGTGAGTGATAACGGCAGAAATGCCTATCTTACTGTGAGCTCTGATGATCTTAATGATAACAATAAAAATAACAAATTTGATGATAGACTTACTGTGAGTTCTGATGATCTTAATTTAAAAAAAATAAATAAAAAACTTGATGACAGACTTTTTTTAACGGCTAAGCCAATTTTTCGTCAGCGATCAACTTCGCTTTGTCCAATGTCAACTGATTCGTTAACATTACAGTTGCCTACTACATCGTCATTTAAATCAGCGATATCATCCGATTCATCACTTACCCAATTAGTCACTGAAAATAAAAAAAGCCTAAAACCCAAGGTCCAAATTGGAATGGACCGATATATTATTGTGGGAAAGCGCGGGCGAAGCCCTAATTCTACTAAAATTGCATCTGCTTCAAAGGTATCTAGGGATAACAGCGCATCATCTACTAATCGTTTTCAAATATTGCAAGATGACAACGACACACCTGATATATCCGCGAAAAAAACCTCCAAGCCGCCACCAATATATTTGAGAGAAAAAAATTCAAACGCTCTTATTAAGAAATTAATTTCGGTAATTGGTGAGAATAAATTTCACGTTGTTCCAATAAAACATGGCAATATCGATGAAACGAAAATTCAAATCTATGACGAAACTGATTTCCGCAAAATGGTTGCTGAATTTGAAAAAAGTAAAACAAGCTTCTACACATACCAGCTTAAGAGCGCTAAGGGCATGCAGATCGTATTGAAGGGCATAGATTCTTATGTTGCCCCCGAAGAAATAAAAGATGCACTCGTCCTCCAGGGGTTCAAGGTAAAAAATGTGTCCAATATAATAAATAGAGAAAAGATTCCCCAACCCCTATTTCGTGTTGAACTTGAGCCTAATGATATAAAATTGAAAAAAAATGAGACGCATCCAATTTATAATTTAAAATACCTCTTGTACCGAAAAATCACAGTTGAAGAGCCACATAAGCGTTCAGGTCCTGTACAGTGCCATAATTGCCAAGAATATGGCCATACAAAAACATACTGCAATTTACCCTCTGTTTGTGTTGTGATAAAAGTGATAAAAAATGCAGTAATTGTGGAGGTAATCACACCGCTAACTACAGAGGTTGTCGTGTGTACTCTTTGGTAAAGAAGACTATGGTGCAAAAACCTAAATTAGCTCCAGCTCAATCAGCAAACGTTTACTCTGCCACTTTTCAGCAAATGAGCCAACCAGTTACTTCCCGTGTATCGTATGCAGATGCTGCTAAGACAAATTCTATTCATACACAAAATGTTTCACCTCCAAATAATTCAACAAATACAAATACGAATTTTAATTTCAATCGCCTTGAAGCTACTATTGATAATCTGGTGCAACCTATAACTAATTTTACAACAAATATGACTAGCATGATGCAAGAAATGCTGCGAATGCAGAATACTCTGCTTCAAGCTTTAGTTAATAAACCATGAACACGTTAAAAATATGTTTCTGGAACGCAAACGGCATTCGCCAACATAAAAATGAACTTGAGCACTTCCTCACGGAAAAAAATATTGATTTAATGTTGGTCTCAGAGACTCATTTGACTTCGAGAAGCCTTTTTAAAATTTATGGCTACACCTTATATGATTCAAAGGACCCGAGAGGAAGAGCATGCGGTGGATCAGCAATTTTAATAAAGTCAAGACTCAAGCATTATATTATTGATAACATTTGTGAAGAACATTTACAAGCAACGAATATTTGTGTTGAAAATTTTTCCAATAATTTTGTCATATCATCAATTTACTCTCCTCCTAGATTCGCAATTACTGAGCATCAATACGAGGATTTTTACAAATCTCAGAGGTCGAGCGTTGTTCAATACAATTTCCAAAATGGGCTTGGATATCATTTCAAGTGGGGAGCCCACTTATTGCCCTACTGACATACATAAAATTCCGGATGTAATAGACTTTGGCGTTATAAAAAATATCTCTAGGGATTTAATTCAAATTGAAGCTTCTCTAGATCTCTCGTCCGATCACTCTCCCACGATCGTTACAATTTGTAGCCCATTAAGAAGTGATTTACCTCACCCATATGCCAATTTGATAAATCGTGTAAATTGGCTGCGATTCAAAAAATATCTTAGTAGTCATTGCACGGAAAACATTACACTAACAACACCTGATGATGTTGAATCTAACATTGCCAATCTTAACGAAAATATTAAGCAGGCTGCTAAACATGCCACTACCTCCTATCCGCAGACTGGGTTTAATAGACTATATTCTACAGATATTGAACGTCTCGTATGTGAAAAAAGAAGAGCTAGAAGGGAATGGCAACAGCACAGATCACCCCAGAATAAAATTAGATTTAAAGAGGGCACTAAACGACTCCAAGAGCTGCTTGCACATGAAAAAACTGCATCTCTTAAAAACTATCTGGAAAATCTTGATGTCACACCAGCATCTGATTGCTCTTTATGGCGTGCTGCTAGAAAGCTTAAAACACCCGTTGAGTTTAAACCACCTCTGCGCACATCTACCGGAGGTTGGGCAAGAAGCGATACTGAAAAAGGTAACATATTTGCTGCCCATTTAAAATACGTATTTACCCCAAACACATGTACTGGTATAATTGATTTGCCAAATGTAGTCGCTCTACCCCCTCAACAAATAAAGTTTAAGACGCGTGATGTGCAAAAACTAATTTCTGAACTCAACCCAAAGAAAGCTCCGGGTTTTGATGGAATTAGTAACCAGATGCTAATAAAGTTGCCTCGTATTGCAATTAGAATACTGTTATTTATTTTTAACGCCATTTTACGACTGCAGTATTATCCAAATAGCTGGAAGCTTGCCAAAGTTAAAATGATTCCAAAGCCGGGCAAAGACCTTACCAAGGCTGAGTCATACAGGCCAATAAGTCTCCTATCAACAATGTCAAAGCTTTTCGAAAAACTGCTCATGACAAAATTGTCCCCAATTCTAGTTAATAGTGGGTGCATACCGGACCATCAATTTGGTTTTAGAAGTCAGCATAGCACCATTGAACAAACTCATAGATTGGTCCAATTTATAAGAAGAACATTTGAAGAAAAGAAGTATTGTTCTGCGCTGTTTATCGACGTTTCTCAGGCATTTGATAAAGTGTGGCATGAAGGCCTTATTTTAAAATTAAAAACATACCTGCCAATAAACGTTTTAAGTCTTTTGAAAAGTTATATTACTGCCCGGAAGTTCACTGTTGTGGAAGGAGACTTTATGAGCATGCCTGAAACTATCTCATCCGGTGTGCCACAGGGGAGTATACTGGGGCCAGTTTTGTATTTGATTTATACTTGTGATATGCCTCTGAGCAGCAATATCCACACTTCCACATTTGCTGATGATACAGCCTGCCTTAGTATGCATGAAAATCCTTACGAGGCATCCCGATATCTTCAAGAACACATTACCCAGCTGGAACTATGGTTAAACTTATGGAGAATTAAGGTAAACGAACAAAAGTGTGTTCAAGTAACATATACATTACGAAGAGATACGTGTTTACCCATTCGGATTAACAATCAAGTTGTCCCTCAACATACTCATGTGAAATATCTTGGTATACACCTTGATCGACGGCTTACTTGGAAACACCACATTGACTCTAAGTTAACCCAAATGAAATTAAAATTAACTCAGGTACATTGGCTGATTGGTAGAAATTCAACCCTCAGTCTAGATTGCAAACTTTTGATATACAAGTCACTTTTGAAACCGATATGGTGCTACGGAATTCAACTATGGGGCACTGCTTCAGCTTCCAATGTCGAGAGAATCCAACGAAGGTAAAATAAAATTTTGCGATTAATAACATCGGCTCCATGGTATATAAAAAACTCAAATATACATCGTGACTTAAATATGCCACTAGTGTCTGAAGAAATTGCAAAAAACGCTGGCAAATATTTAACAAAACTCGAGTCACATCCTAATCCGCTTGCTCGTAATATTTTGAACTTTACTGGACACATCCGCCTAAAAAAGAGGGATACAAGGGCTCTTATACTCAACACTCCAGATGGGACTAACTGAAAAATAATTTTTATTTTTTATTTATTTTTTCTTCCTTTTGTTTATCACTACTTAAATATGTATTATTTATAACTATCTCTAAATTTATGTCCGACAGTGGTCGGGCCTAATAATTATATTTTAGATTTAAGATTTGAATACTTATTGTTAGTTCATATAGGAAGATACAATAAATAAATATCATGTATTAAAAAAAAAAAAAAAAAAAATATAAAAGTAACTACCGAAAACAAATTTTTATTTTTTTATAAATAAACTTATTTTATACTTCAGTACGAATAAAATTGGTATGTCAAATTCAAAAAATAAAAAAAAATTAAAAAGACGTTTCCAGGGTTGGAAAACTTTAACTTTTTCTGTTATATAAAAGTAACTTACTAAAACTAATTTGTACTTCTTTTCTTAAATTAAACATATCTTATATTCTTAAAAAAAAAAGAGATTGGTTGTAAGAGATCGGAAAAATAAAAAAGGATGATGCCAGGGTTGGGAAACTTAAACTTTTTGTGATATATAAAAGTAACTATGTCTAATTAATTTTTTTCTTTTTCTATATATTCTTAAAAGAAAGAGATTGGTGTAAGACACCAGAAAAATAAAAAAAGGATGATTCCAGGGTTGTGAAACTTAAACTTTTTGTGGTATATAAAAGTAACTAGATCTAATTAATTTTTTTCTTTTTCTTTATAAATTAATATATATTATACTTTTTGGAAAGAAAAATTTGGTGTAGAATATTATAAAATAAGAACCACAGCTCCAGAGTTGGAAACTTTTAACTTTTTTTCTGGATATTAACGTAAAAAAATAAAACATTTTTTTTAATTTCCTTTTTTCTTTGTCCACTTAACATACTTTATATATTTTTTAAGAACTACTAGATTGGTATAATGAATCAGAAAACATCTAAAAGGATGATTCCAGGGATGGAAAACTAATTTTTTTATATAAATTAAATATGTTTTATGCTTCTGAAAGAAAATTTTGGTGTATAAGATTAGAAAAATAAAAACCACAGCTCCAGAGATGGAAACTTTGAACTTTTTTGATATTAAAGTAACTAAATAAATTCATAAGAATTTAAAAAATAAAACTAAGTTTTTTCTTATTTCCTTTTTGCTTTGTAGACTTAACATAATTTATATATTTTTAAAGAACTAAATTGGTATAAGGAATCATAAAAATTTTAAATTATGATTCCAGGGTTGACAAACTTACAATTTTTGTGTTATGTAAAATTAACTAGGTCTAAATAATTTTTTTCTTTTTCTTTATAAATTAAATATATTTTATGCTTCAGAAAGAAAAGTTTGGCGTTCAAAATTAGAAAAATGGAATCCTCAGCTCCAGAGATGGAAACTTTGAACTTTTTTCTGTATATTAAAGTAACTAAATAAAACTAATTTTTTTCTTATTTGTATTTTTTTCTTTGTTCACTTAGCACACTTTACGTATTTTTTCAATCAGAAAAATCTAAAAGGAAGATTCCAGGGTTGGAAAATTTATTTTTTTTATAAAAGTAACTAGGTCAAGTTATTTTTTTTTTATTTTACTTACAAATTTTTATACTTTATGACTTAGAATGAAACAGTTTGGCATAGAAATTAGAAAATAAAAGACGTAGGCCCAGAGCTTGTAAACTTAAATTTTTTCTGGTATATAAAACTAATTATTTCTTTGCTAATTATATATATTATATATTTTTGAAGGAAATAAAATAGTATTAAGAAACAGAAAAATCAAAAATATAGTTCCAGAATTGGAAATTGAAAAAAAGTGTCGGTAAAAATAACCACATATATTTTTTTTCAGTGAAACATATTTCATGTTTTAGGAAGATCATTACTCTAAATTTTTTATATATGTTAAATATTTTATGGATATCTAATTGAAGTATAAACGAAGGTTTGTTGCTTATTGTGCTCTCAGCACAGTTATTTTTCAAAACGATGGTCTTTCCTTGACAGCTGTAACGAGATCTTATTAATTTTTATTAAATGGAGATATAAAATTTATCGCTAACAATAAAATAAATTAAAGAATATGTTCCATTTCATTTCCCTGAAACCTTTCCTTTCTGCTGAACAAAATTCAAATAAATTCTGTAGAAATAAACCAAATACACAATACCACGAATGGCTTACATTTGCAATGGGATGTTTAAATTAAGACAATTATCAGTTTTGCAATATCAATGATTATTAAATACGGGAAAATATAAAACAAGTTAACAATTATCGCATGTAATTTTGCTTAAAAAGCGATACGAACATTAGCCTGTTCAATTCATAAGAATATAAAACAAGTTAGTTTACTAGTTTAGGTGAAATACTAAGACTATTTTAAAGTTATTAAATAGCAGCACGGTTTTGAACATCTCGAGAGCCAGTAAACAAACCCCAATTTTTTGGTATTGTATTGACGTGACGTCGATGTTGACTGCAAAAAGAGTGAATGTAAAATATTTATTAACCACAGAGTGTAGAATAAAATATTCAACTATTGCTAATATCGAAAATAAAATAATTGAATCAAATTCTTTAATCGAAAAATACTGAAAGGTCACTTACTAAAAATTGTATTACAGCAAAAAATTATAAATTTTTTTATAAAACACATATGTATGTATGTATGTACCTGTATACTACATATATGTACGTACTTTGGTGAAGGTTATATAAGATTCGGCACAGCTGAATATAGCACTCTTACTTGTTAATTATACAATTTAATTAAATTAGTTATTTTACAAATTTTTTGATGTCTAGTTTTAGTGTTATTAAATGAAAATTTTTTATTATGTCAGTGATGTCCAGTCTTATTTGCATATAAGTTTTAATATGTAACAAATCATAAACCTTGTAAGTTTCATCCACAAATAAATACATGTACATTAAGGTGGCAATGAAAATCCGTTTTGGAATTCTGTAAAAAGCTGTGTGGATTATTATAGTACTAGGTCGTAAGATCACGTAGTGAAAATCTTAGCCAAATCGGATAGCTCCCTGGCGTGCTAACTTAGGTCAAAATTGCAATTCTATAAAACTTACCAAAATAAGACTCAATTTACATAAAGCGATATTTCAGTAAGCGGATCCCAAAATTTGGGCCAAATAGGACAACTGCGAGGCTTGACCCCTTTAAGGGTTAAAATTTAAAAAAAATCTACCAAAATTAAGCTCAATTCACATAAAACAATACTTTAGTGGTGGTGTGACAAAATTTGAGCCGAATCAGACAACTGTAAGGTTTGACCGCTAGAGCTCAAAAGAAAGCTCAATTTGTATAAAACAATATGTGTTATATTATATTATATTATTTTACATTTGTGATTTTTTTAAATATTTGTATAGGGAACCCCCCACGGGTGGTTCCAGGGGGTGTGCCACTGGCATAGGTGGGTCGGCAATTTTACAAGCTTATGAATACATTGAAGCTCCATTTGCAATTGCAGATTCTGTTTACGGATCAACCTTTTTCATAGCAACAGGATTTCATGGAGTTCATGTATTAATTGGAACTACTTTTTTATTAATTTGTTTAATTCGACATTTAAATAATCACTGCTCTAAAAATCATCATTTTGGATTTGAAGCAGCTGCTTGATACTGACATTTTGTTGATATTGTTTGATTATTTCTTTATGTATCAATTTATTGACGAGGAGGATAATTAATTATTTATATAGTATAAAAAGTATATTTGACTTCCAATCATAAGGCCTATTATAACTAGTATAAATAATTATATCAATTTTTATTATTTTATTATTTTGTGTGATATTTTTAGGAAGTGATTTATTTTCTTTTATATTTTATATTAAATTAATATTTGTTTCTTTTATATTTATTTGAGTTCGTGGTACATTACCACGATTTCGTTCAGAGTTCTCGTGGTACCTTCATAGCGAACAGTCGAATAGCGGAATTTTACTTACCAAACAAACAAAAATTACATATACAAAAAAAAATATTAGTAGTACATATTATTCGTAATAGGTACATACATACTGTCTTTAATAAATAAGCTTTCTGCTTTGCTAATATTTTTTACATAGTAAAAATAACAAAAACAAAAAAACCGCAAAAAAAAACTTAAACAAGTGATATTGAGGAATACCTCAAAGTCAAACAAACAATCATAAATAACAAAAACAAAAAATACCGAAAATAAAAAAAAAACATAAACGAATAACCCTTGAGGAATTCTTTGTATGAATTCCTCAATTACAGAAAAACTTGAAGTGAGAAATGCAGAAATGCTTATTTTACTGTGAGTTCTGAAACTCTGAATGAAAAAAATATAAAAAATAAATCTGATGAAAATCTTTTGTTAACGGCAACGCCAATTTTTCGTCAGCGATCAACTTCGCTTTGTCCAATACCAAATAGTAATGATGCATTAACATTACAGTTGCCCAGTACTTCTTCATATAAGTCAGTAATATCATCCCCTTCAGGCTCGTGTTTATCACTTAACAAAGTTATCACTACAGATAACAGCGGCTCGAAACTCAAGGTACAAGTTGGAATGGACAGATATATTACAATTTTAAAGCGCGGGCGAAGCCCGAATTCTTCAAAAATCTCATCTGCTCCAAAAGTGTCTAGGGATAACAGCGCAGCCTCAACTAATCGCCAAAACCGCTTTAAAATTTTTCAAGATGACAACGACAAACCCGAGGTATCCTCGAA
Source organism: Tachina lurida (assembly GCA_944452675.1). NCBI lineage: Eukaryota > Metazoa > Arthropoda > Insecta > Diptera > Tachinidae > Tachina > Tachina lurida. Next base: position 94,632,923 of record OX101753.1, on the reverse strand, counting down.
CAAAACATCCAAGCCGCCATCAATCTATTTGAGAAAAAAAAATTCAAATGCCCTTATTAAAAAATTAATTTCGGTCATTGGTGAGAATAAATTTCACATTGTTCCAATAAAACATGGCAATATCGATGAAACGAAAATTCAAATTTATGACGAAACTGATTTCCGCAAAATGGTTGCTGAATTTGAAAAAAGTAAAACAAGCTTCTACACATACCAGCTTAAGAGCGCTAAAGGCATGCAGATCGTATTGAAGGGCATAGATTCTTATGTTTCCCCCGAAGAAATAAAAGATGCACTCGTCCTCCAGGGGTTCAAGGTAAAATATGTGTCCAATATAATAAATAGAGAAAAGATTCCCCAACCCCTATTTCGTGTTGAACTTGAGCCTAATGATATAAAATTGAAAAAAATGAGACGCATCCAATTTATAATTTAAAATACCTCTTGTACCGAAAAATCACAGTTGAAGAGCCACATAAGCGTTCAGGTCCTGTACAGTGCCATAATTGCCAAGAATATGGCCATATAAAAACATACTGCAATTTACCCTCTGTTTGTGTTGTGTGCGGCGAATTACACGGCACCGCTAGCTGCAACAAACCAAAAGATCAAAGTGATAAAAAAATGCAGTAATTGTGGAGGTAATCACACCGCTAACTACAGAGGTTGTCGTGTGTACTCTTTGGTAAAGAAGACTATGGTGCAAAAACCTAAATTAGCTCCAGCTCAATCAGCAAACGTTTACTCTGCCACTTTTCAGCAAATGAGCCAACCAGTTACTTCCCGTGTATCGTATGCAGATGCTGCTAAGGCTAGTTCTATTCCGACACAAAATGTTTTACCGCAAAATAATTCTACAAATACACACTCAAACTTTAATTATAATCGCCTTGAAGCCACTATTGAAAATCTTGTGCAAACTATAAACAATTTTACAACAAATATGACTAGCATGATGCAAGAAATGTTGCGAATGCAGAATACTCTACTTCAAGCAATACTTAATAAGCCATGAACACGTTAACAATATGTTTCTGGAACGCAAACGGCATTCGCCAACATAAAAATGAACTTGAGCACTTCCTCACGGAAAAAAATATTGATATAATGTTAGTATCTGAGACTCATTTGACTTCGAGAAGTCTTTTTAAAATTTATGGCTACACTATATATGATACAAAGGACCCTAGAGGAAGGGCTTGCGGTGGATCAGCAATTCTAATAAAGTCAAGACTCAAGCACTATGTTCTTGATAACATTTGTGAAGAATACCTACAAGCAACAAATATTGGCATTGAAAGTTTTTGTTCAAATTTCGTTATATCATCAATTTACTCCCCTCCCAGATTTTCAATCACTGAGAATCAATATGAGGATTTCTACAAATCTCTTGGACCTTGTTTTGTAGCAGCTGGAGACTTCAATGCGAAACATACGTTCTGGGGTTCGCGCCTTGTTACACCCAGAGGTCGAGCATTGTTCAACACTATTTCAAAAATGGGCTTGGATGTCATTTCGAGTGGGGAGCCCACTTATTGGCCTACTGACATACAAAAAATTCCGGATGTTATAGATTTTGGCGTGATAAAAAATATCTCTAGGGATTTAATTCAAGTTCAAGCTTCTCTTGATCTCTCGTCCGATCACTCCCCGACGATCATCACAATTTGTAGCCCATTAAGAAGTAACTTACCTGACCCATATGTGAAGATGATCAATCGTGTAAATTGGCTGGGGTTCAAAAAATATCTCAGCAGTCATTGTACGGAAAACATTACGCTTAGAACACCCGATGATATTGAATCGAACATTGCCAATCTAAGCGAGAATATTAAACAGGCTGCTGAGCATGCCACTATCTCCCATCCGCAGATTGGGTTTAATAAAATTTATTCTACAGACATTGAACGTCTCGTACGTGAAAAAAGAAGGGCTAGAAGGGAATGGCAACAGCACAGATCACCACAAAATAAAATCAGATTTAAAGAGTGCACTAAACGACTCCAAGAGTTGCTTGCATCTGAAAAAATTGCATCTCTTAAAAATTATCTGGAGGGTCTTGATGTTACACCGGCGTCTAATTACTCCTTGTGGCGCGCTGCCAGAAAGCTTAAAACACCCGTTGAGTATAAGCCACCTCTACGCACATCTACCGGAGGTTGGGAAAGAAGCGATACTGAAAAAGGTAAAATATTTGCTGAGCACTAATCCGTTTTTACGCCAAATATATGTTCTGGTGTTGCTGATTTGCCGAATATAGTCGCTCTACCCCCTCAACACATAAAGTTTAAGACGCGTGATTTACAAAAATTAATTGCCGAACTCAACCCGAAGAAAGCTCCGGGTATTGATGGAATTAGTAATCAGATGCTGATGAACTTGCCTCGTATTGCAATGAGAATCCTGTTATTCATATTTAATGCTATTTTACGACTGGAGTATTATCCACACAACTGGAAACTTGCCAAGGTTAAAATGATTCCAAAGCCGGGCAAAGATATAACAAAGGCTGAGTCATATAGGCCAATAAGTCTACTATCTACAATGTCAAAGCTTTTCGAAAAACTGCTCAAAACAAAATTGTCCCCAATTCTAATTAGTAGTGGGTGCATACCAGACCATCAATTTGGTTTTAGAAGTCAGCATAGCACCATTGAACAAACTCACAGATTAGTTCAATTTATAAGAAGAACTTTTGAGGGAAACAAGTATTGTTCTGCGCTGTTTATTGACGTTTCCCAGGCATTTGATAAAGAGTGGCATGAAGGCCTAATATTAAAATTGAAGACTTACTTACCAATAAACATTTTAAATCTTTTGGAAAGTTACATTATTTCCCGTAAGTTCACTGTTGCGGAAGGAGACTTTACAAGTAGGCCGGAAACAATTTCATCTGGTGTGCCACAGGGGAGTATACTGGGACCAGTTTTATATTTAATTTATACTTGTGATATGCCTATGAGCAGTAGTATCCATACTTCCACATTTGCCGACGATACAGCCTGCCTTAGTATGCATGAAAACCCTGATGAGGCATCCCGCAAACTCCAGGAACACATTAGCTAGATGGAGCTTTGGTTAAACTTATGGAGAATCAAGGTAAATGAACAAAAGTGTGTTCAAGTAACATTTACTTTACGAAGAGATACTTGTTCCCCCATTCGGATTAACAATCAAGTTGTTTCTCAACATTCACATGTGAAATATCTTGGTATACACCTTGATCGACGACTTACATGGAAACACCACATTGATTCTAAGTTAACTCAAATGAAACTTAAACTAACTCAGGTACATTGGCTGATTGGTCGAAATTCAACACTTAGCCTAGACTGTAAACTTTTAATATACAAGTCGCTTTTAAAGCCAATATGGTGCTACGGAATTCAACTATGGGGCACTGCTTCAGCTTCAAATGTAGAGAAAATTCAACGCAGGCAAAATAAAATTTTACGCATGATAACATCGGCTCCATGGTACATCAAAAATTCAAATATACATCGTGATTTGAATATGCCACTAGTGACTGAAGAAATTGCAAAATACGCTGGCAAATATTTAACAAAACTCGAGTCACATCCTAATCTGCTTGCCCGTAATATTTTGAACTTTACTGGACACATCCGCCTAAAAAAGAGGGACACAATGGCTCTTATTCACAGCACTCCAGATGGGACTTCTTGAAAATACTTTTATTTTTTTCCTTTTGATTATCACTACTTACATATGTATTATATATAACTACTACTAAGCTTATGTCCGACATTGGTCGGGCCTAATTATATTTTTTAGATTTAAGATTTGAATACTTATTGTTAGTTCATATATGAAGATACAATAAATAAAAATCATGCATAAAAAAAAAATAAAAAAATAAAATTTTTATAATAAGATTTATTATTTTATTAATTTCAACATTAGTTATATTATTAGCATCAATTATTTCAAAAAAATCTATTATTGATCGAGAAAAATCTTCTCCATTTGAATGTGGATTTGATCCAAAATCATCATCACGTCTTCCATTTTCTTCACGATTTTTTCTAATTACTATTATTTTTTTAATTTTTGATGTAGAAATTGCATTAATTTTACCAATTATTTTAATTATTAAAATTTCAAATTTAATAATATGAACTCCCATCTGGAGTGTTGGGTATAAGAGCCCTTGTGTTCCGCTTAAAAAAAAGGGACACAAGGGCTCTTATACCCAACACTCCAGATGGGACTGCTTAAAAATACTTATTTTTGATTATCACTACTTATGTATTATTTATAACTATCACTAAGCTTATGTCCGATATTGGTCGGGCCTAATAATTATATTTAGATTTAAGATTTGATTACTAATTGTTAGTTCATTTTTGAAGATACAATAAATAAAAATGTATATGAAAAAAAAAAAAATAATATGAACTATTACAACTATTGTATTTATTTTAATTTAATTACTAGGTTTATATCATGAATGAAATCAAGGAATATTAAACTGATCAAACTAGGGTTGTAGTTAAATATAACATTTGATTTGAATATGAAGTGATACATCACAATTAGTTTCGACCTAATCCTAGGTAATACTTACCCTTATTCTTCAATTAATTGAAGCCAAAAAGTGGCTTATCACTGTTAATTATAAAACTGAATAAATATTCCAATTAAAGAAGTATGATGTTCAAGTAAAAGCTGCTAACTTTTTTCTTTTAATGGTTAAATTCCATTTATACTTCTATTTATATAGTTTAATAAAAACATTACATTTTCATTGTAAAATTAAAATAATTTTTTTTATAAATTACTAAATTCACTATATTCAAAGATAAATTAATCTCCATAACATATTCAATGTCATACTCTATTATATAAGCTATTTGAAAAAAAAACAAAATATATAAATAATTAAAATTCAAAAAATAAATGTTAATAAATAAATTTTTAAATTATTATTTTGTAATAATTGATTAAACTGAGAATTTTTTAATAAATTATAATAAAGTTTTTGACCACCAAAATATTCTGATTAACCTTGATCAAAAGATTTAACTATTCTTCCAATTAATAAAAAATTATTAATAATTCCATAAGTAGATATATAAGGTATAAATCATATTGATCCTAAAAATTAAGAACTATTATATATATTAAATGATTTATTATAAAAAAATAAAGAAATTCTTGAAATTTTATACCCAATTAATCCACCCATAATACAAACAAATCTAGTTAATAATTTTAAATATTTAGGAAGAATAATAACTACAGGAGTTGGAAAAATTAATCATCTTAATATACTTCTACCAAAAATTCTTAAAATTAATAAACCTATTATACTTTTTAATATTACTCAACCTTCATCATTTAATAAATTTAAAGAACTAAAATTAAAAGCTCCAGTTATTGAATAATATACTAATCGAAAAGAATAACAAACAGTTAAACCAGTAGAAAAGAAAATTAAAATATATTAATATAAGATAATGAAACTATTTCCAAAATTAAATCCCTTGAATAAAATCCAGCTAAAAAAGGTATTCCACATAAAGCTAAATTAGCGACATTAAAACAAGATGAAGGAAATGGTATTATTATTATTCTTAATCCTCCCATTAAACGAATATCTTGTTTATTATTTATATTATGAATAATAGCCCCAGCACATATAACTAATAAAGCTTTAAATAAAGCATGAGTAAGTAAATGAAAAAATGCTTATTTACTATAACCTATTGATAAAATTCTTATTATTGACTTAATGCAGATAAAGCAATAATTTTTTTTAAATCAGATTCATAATTAGCTCCTAATCCAGATATAAATATAGTTAACCCAGATAATAATAATAAAAATAAATTACCTATTCAACAATCTACTAATAATATATTAAATCGAATTAATAAATAAATTCCTGCTGTTACTAAAGAAGAAGAATGAACTAATGCAGAAACAGGAGTAGGAGCTGCTATAGCAGCTGGCAATCAAGATGAAAATGGAATTTGAGCACTTTTAGTTATAGCTGCTAATATAACTAATACTCCAATAATTATTATTTCTTTATTACTTTTTATAAATTCCAAATAAAAAATATAATTTCAACTTCCATAATTTAATATTCACGAAATTGCCAATAATAATGCAACATCACCAATACGATTAGATAAAGCAGTTAATATACCAGCATTATCTGATTTTACATTTTGAAAATAAATTACTAAACAATAAGATACAAGCCCTAATCCATCTCACCCCAATCAAATTCTAATTAAATTTGGACTAATAATTAATAATATTATAGAACTAACAAATATAAGAAGTAGTATAATAAATCGATTAATTTTATAATCAGATTCTATATATTCTTTTCTATAAAAAATTACTAAACAAGAAATTATTAAAACAAAAGATATAAAAATTAAACTCATTCAATCGAATAATAAAGTCATTACAATAATTATAGAATTTAATGAAATAACTTCTCATTCAATAAAAATTCTATAATCATTTAATAAAAATAAAATTCCAAAATAAAATAACATTAAACTTAAAAAAAATAAAATTATAAAACTAATTTTACAAATTGATAAATATTTCACGATTTAAAAAGAATTATCTTATCATTGATACCACAAATCAATATTTTTATTAAACTATTTAAATATAATCATAAGAAACATATTTCACTTTTTAAAATTAATAAATTTAAAGGAAATCAATGTAAAAATAAAAGTAAAAATTCTCGAATTAAACCACATCTAAAAGAATAAATTCCAAAAAATAATTTCCCATGTTGTCTATAAGAATATAAATATAAAGTATAAGCAGCTCTAAAAAAAGATAAAAAAGATAATATCAATATAGAAACTCATGATCATATTACAATTCTATTAATTAAAGAAATTTCTCCCAATAAATTTAAAGTTGGAGGAGCTGCCATATTTGCAGAACATAATAAAAATCATCATAAAGCTATAGAAGGTATAAAATTTAATAAACCTTTATTGATTAATAAACTACGACTTCCTAATTGCTCATAAGAAATATTTGCTAAACAAAACAATCCAGAAGAACATAATCCATGTGCAATTATTAAACTATATGCCCCACAAATTCCTATATATGATATAGTTATTCAACCAGCTAAAACTACTCCTATATGAGCTACTGAAGAATAAGCAATCAATGCCTTTAAATCTGTTTGTCGTAAACATAATAAACTAACTAATACTCCACCAACTAATCTAATTCTCACCCAAATAAAATTAAATTTTATACCAATCAATTGTAAAAATGAATAAACTCGTAATAAACCGTATCCTCCTAATTTTAATATAATTCCAGCCAAAATTATTGAACCAGAAACAGGAGCTTCTACATGAGCTTTAGGTAATCATAAATGAACTAAAAATATAGGTATTTTTACTAAAAATGCTATAACTAAAGAAAAATAAAGAATTTCATAAAAAAAAATTAAAATTACTTAATAAATAAAAATTTATTGTTCCTGTAATATTACATAAATAAAAAATTCCAATTAATATAGGTAAAGATACTAATAATGTATAAAATAATAAATAAACTCCTGCTTGTAATCGTTCAGGTTGATATCCTCATCCCAAAATTAAAAATAAAGTTGGAATTAAACTTCTTTCAAAAAATAAATAAAATATAAATGAACTTATTCTTCTAAAAGTAAGAATTAATAAAATTAATAAAAATAAAATATTTAATAAAAATAAATTTACATAATTATTATATTTAAAAATTGATTCACTTGCTATTAATATTAAAGAAATAATTCACAAACTCAACAAAATTAATCCATAAGAAATTATATCACATCCAAATAAATAAGAAATAGATATGAAATAATTTCTATATATATTTATTAAAATAAAAACAAAACTTAACAGAAATAATATTATTTGAACCGTTCAATATATATTATATATTAAACATAACGGAAATATAAATATGATTCTAATAATAATTTTTAACATTGTAAAATATTAAATCTTTGAAAATAATCATTTCCGTGAGTACGAATTATAGAAACTAAAATAGATAAACCTAAAGCACCTTCACATACACTAAATACTAGAAATATTATTCTAAAATAATTTTTATAATTTATTATATTTAAATAAATAAATAATATTAAAAATAATCTTAAAACAACATATTCAAGTCTTAATAATATAGATAATAAATGTTTACGATTAGAAACAAATGTAAATACTCCTATAATAAATAAAATTCTTGGTAAACTTCAACTTAAAATTATTATTAGTTTTAATAGTTTAATAAAAACATTGTTCTTGTAAATCAAAACAAAGATAATTCTTTTAAAACTTCAAGAATAAAGAAATTTCTTTATCATTAATCCCCAAAATTAATATTTTAATTAAACTATTTATTGATATTATTCAATGAACTTTAATACTATTCATATTTATCTTTAATATAATTTTTTTAAATATAAAACACCCGTTAGCTATAGGATTAATTTTATTAATTCAAACAACATTAATTTCATTAACTTCAGGACTAATAAGTAAAACTTTTTGATTTTCTTATATATTATTTTTAGTATTTATTGGTGGAATATTAGTTTTATTTATTTATGTAACTTCTTTAGCAACAAATGAAATATTTTCTTTTTCAATAAAATTAATAATTATTTCTATATTAATTATTTTTATTACAATAACTTCTATATATTTTATGGATAAAAATTTATTAATACAATATAAAAATTTAGAAATAAATTCTATTTATAATATAAATTCTTATATTATAGAAAACTCTTTATCTTTAAATAAATTATATAATTATCCAACTAATATTATAACAATTTTATTAATAAACTATCTATTAATTACATTAATTGCAGTAGTAAAAATTACTAAATTATTTAAAGGTCCATTACGACCAATATTTAACTAATGAATAAACCTTTACGAGTAAAACACCCAATTTTACAAATTATTAATGGAGCATTAGTAGATTTACCTGCTCCTGTAAATATTTCAATATGATGAAATTTTGGATCATTATTATTTTTATGTCTAATAATTCAAATTTTAACTGGATTATTTTTAGCAATACACTATACTGCAGATATTAATTTAGCTTTTAATAGTGTTAATCATATTTGTCGAGATGTTAATTATGGATGATTATTACCAGGGAAACCGCAAATATGCAATTGCATGTTTTTTTTTGTGCGACGTATTCATGCGGGGACAAGATATTTATCCGTTTCAGAACTTTTTATTAATTTTGGCATCGATTTGTTAGTGCATATTTTTGCATATTTTGCCCTTTAAAGCATATTTTTGCATATTTTACCCTTTAAAGCATGTTTTTGCATTTTTTTTTAGCATATTTTCTAATTTTTAGAGCATAATTTACGCTTTAAGGTCATATTTTGAAATTAAATAAATAAAATTTTTTATTTTAATTTGCTTACAAGCTTAAGTGTTGCACAAAATTTTAATTTTTATTTTTCGCCCTCTAAGTCTCATTTCTAATGTTCCATGTAGTGTATACATTTTCGTAGTTATTACGGATGTTAGTTTCAATAAAAAATTCGGTTTTTCTATTTGTGACGGACTCTACCCCGAGTAGACGTTGAAGGAAGTTTATTTAGATGTGGCATGCAACGATTTTATTTGAAAATCTATATTGACCTAGATTGTTGTTTATTGCAATAAATTTTATACATACAAATCTTGTCTTATTTATCGAAAATATAGTTCCAAAGTTTTAATTCTGATATCGTGATCCCTTTTGAACTTGAAGTTAAATTTTTACGAGATTATCAAAAAAAAAAATAATTCGTATTATTTGCTTTAGTCAAAATATGTATGGCTATTTTGTTTCAACGTCCACTTCAAACCCAGATTATTGTTTTTAATACGGCAGTTATTCTTGGTTAATTTTTTTTTTGCCTTTTTGCTTATTTTATATGCAAATGTTGTTGAATTTTTTAATTAAAAATATATTTTCATTTCAAATAAACCAATTTATTTTATTTTAAGAGCATATTTTTTGAGTTTTTTGTGCATATTTTCAAGTTTTTAGTGCATATTGAATGCGCATAAAACCCTTTTTTTAGAGCATATTTCTGGTTTCCCTGATTATTACGAACTATACACGCTAACGGTGCATCATTTTTCTTTATTTGTGTTTACTTACATGTAGGTCGAGGAATATATTATGGATCTTACTTATTTACACCCACTTGATTAGTAGGAGTAATTATTTTATTTTTAGTTATAGGAACAGCTTTTATAGGATATCTAGTACCATGAGGACAAATATCATTTTGAGGAGCAACAGTTATTACAAATTTGTTATCAGCTATCCCTTATTTAGGAATTGATTTAGTACAATGAGTGAGAGGAGGATTTGCTGTTGATAATGCTACATTAACTCGATTCTTTACATTTCATTTTATTTTACCATTTATTGTATTAGCTGCAACATTAATTCATAATTTATTTTTACATGAAACAGGATCTAATAATCCATTAGGAATTAATTCAAATACTGATAAAATTTTAATATAAATTTTATTAGTTTTAATTAACCCTTATTTATTAGGACATCCAGATAATTTTATCCCAGCTAATCCACTAGTTACACCAATTCATATTCAACCAGAATGATATTTTTTATTTGCTTATGCTATTTTACGATCAATTCCTAACAAATTAGGAGGAGTAATTGCTCTAGTACTATCAATTGCTATTTTAGCAATTCTTCCATTTTATCACTTAAGAAAATTTCGAGGAATTCAATTTTATCCTATTAATCAATTTATATTCTGAATAATAGTAATTACAGTACTTTTATTAACATGAATTGGAGCTCGACCAGTAGAAAATCCTTATGTATTAATTGGACAAGTTTTAACTGTTATTTACTTTTCATATTTTATACTTAATCCACTAATCATTAAATGATGAGATAATTTATTAAATTAGTTAATGAGCTTGAATAAGCATTTGTTTTGAAAACATAAGATAGAAATTAAAATTTCTATTAACTTTACTAAAATAAATTACTTAAATTATATAAATTAAAAAAATTTTAAATCCAATAAAAAATAATAAAAAATTTAACGAAAAAGGCAAAAATCTCTTTCATGCTAAATATATTAATTTATCATAACGGAATCGCGGTAATGTACCACGAACTCAAATAAATATAAAAGAAACAAATATTAATTTAATATAAAATATAAAAGAAAATAAATCACTTCCTAAAAATATTACACAAAATAATATTCTTATAAATAAAATTCTAGCATATTCAGCTAAAAAAATTAAAGCAAATCCTCCTCTTCTATATTCTACATTAAATCCTGATACTAATTCTGATTCTCCTTCTGCAAAATCAAATGGAGTTCGATTAGTTTCAGCTAAAGAAATTCTAAATCATACTAAAAATATAGGAAATATTAAAAATAAAAATCATATAAATAATTGATATTTATAAAATATTAATATATTATAACCATCAATTAAAAAAATAAATCTTAATAATACTAAAGCTAATCTAACTTCATAAGAAATTGTTCGAGCACAGCTCGTAATCCTCCTAATAAAGCATAATTAGAATTAGATGATCACCCAGCAATTATTACTGTATATACTCCTAATCTAGTACAACAAAGAAAAAATAATAAACCTAAATTAAAAGAAAATATTTTAATAAACATAGGTATTCATATTCAAACTAATAAAGATAAAAATAAAGAAAAAATAGGTGAAAAATAATAAGAGATATAATTAGATAATAAAGGATAAGTTTGTTCTTTAGTAAATAACTTAATTGCATCACAAAAAGACTGAGGAATTCCTATAATTCCAACTTTATTAGGACCTTTTCGAATTTGAATATATCCTAAAACTGTTCGTTCTAAAAGAGTTAAAAAAGCCACTCTTACTAAAACAAAAATAATTAATAATAATCTTCTAATAATTAATAATAAATTGTCAAAAAAAACAAGTACTATTTGTAATAAAAATTTACATTAATAAATTCTAAATTAATTGCACTGATCTGCCAAAATAGTTAATATATTAATTTAATTCAATTATAAAATAATAATTTATTAAATATTAGGTCCTTTCATACTGAAATATTTTAATTTTTTAAAGATAGAAACCAACCTGGCTTACACCGGTTTGAACTCAGATCATGTAAGAATTTAAAAGTCGAACAGACTTAAAATTTAAGCTTCTACACCTAAAAATATTTCTTAATCCAACATCGAGGTCGCAATCTTTTTTATTGATAAGAACTCTCCAAAAAAATTATGTTGTTATCCCTAAAGTAACTTGTATTTTTAATCATTAAAAATGGATCATCTATTCATAAATTAATGTAACAAAAAATTAAAAGTTTTATAAATTTTAATATCACCCCAATAAAATATTATTAATTGTTATTATAAAATAAATCTAAATAATAATAATAACTCCAATATAAAGATTTATAGGGTCTTCTCGTCTTTGAAATAAATTTTAGCTTTTTGACTAAAAAATTAAATTTAAAAAAAAATTAAGATAAGACAGTTAATATCTCGTCCAACCATTCATACAAGCCTTCAATTAAAATACTAATGATTATGCTACCTTTGCACAGTTAAAATACTGCGGCCATTAAAATTTATTCAGTGGACTTTTTATAAACAAAAAAAGACAAGTTTTTGTTAAACAGAGGAACATTATTTTTGCCGAATTCCTTATAATAACTTATCATAAAAATTTATTTATATAATAATTTATACTAATTATATCATTATTTTTTTATTTTTAAAATTAAAATAAATACTTTAATAAAAATTTAAAATTCAAATAAATAATTAATTCCTAATAAAATAAATTATAACATTTTTAATTTAATTATTATTTTTCGAACTGTATTTGTTTCTATATTCTTATGAATTGAATAGGCTAAAGTTCGTAACGCTTTTTAAGCCAAATTACATGTGATAATTATTAATGAACAAATAACATCAAAGTTAGTTGTAAATATTCTGACAACAACACATAGTTGAACGGAACAGCCAGCCGTTTTCGAAGGCCACTAAACCTTCCTCATCAGCGTTCTTCTGTGTTTTGGTCCACTGTGTGTGGTGTCAGTTGATGTAGATGCCTGCCTTATATACGTAACTTTATTGCAAATGGAATATGTGAATTGGTTTGATTCATTGCATTTCAATTTGCTAATGTGTTTCGTAATGTATACGCAAGTTACCATCTATATATATATACCATCTTCTATATATATTACCATCTTCTATATATATTACAACAGTCTTACCATTGTCGTTTTGTTCCTTACTAACTATACACATGTTTGTTAATTTGCTTATTTTTGTTCTACTTAAGACAAACTTTTTGGTTTGTTACTATTAAGTATATTTTTATTTTTAATTTTTGCCACAAGCCAATGACTATTAATTAGTTAATTTAATTATTAATTTGGCTTAAAAAGCGTTACGAACTTTAGCCTATTCAATTCATAAGAATATAGAAACAAATACAGTTCGAAAAATAATAATGAACCAAAATTAATAGTCATTGGCTTGTGGCAAAAATCAAAAATAAAAAAATATACTTAATAATAACAAACCAAAAAAGTTTGTCTTAAGTAGAACAAAAATAAGCAAATTAACAAACATGTGCATAGTTAGTAAGGAACAAACGACAATGGTAAGACTGTTGTAATATATATGGAAGATTATAAATTGTTGAGCCTTCATTACCAAGCATATATATGAGCAAATTGAAAAATGCAATGAATCAAACCAATTCAAATATTCCATTTGCAATAAAGTTTCGTATGTAGGGCAGACATCTACATCAACTGGCACCACACACGGTGGACCAAAACACAGAAGAACGCTGATGAGGAAGGTTTAGTGGCCTTCGAAAACGGCTGGCTGTTCCGTTCAACTATGTGTTGTTTGTCAGAATATTTACAACTAACTTGATGTTATTTGTTCATTAATAATTATCACATGTAATTTGGCTTAAAAAGCGTTACGAACAGTAGCCTAATTCAATTCATAAGAATTTAAGAAACAAATACATTTCGAAAAATAATAATTAATAAAAATATTTTTATTATGAATTATTTAACATACATATTAATAAATTAAATTAGTATAATAATTAACAAAATAATTATTTATATACATAGTTTTAAATTATTAATTATAATTTTATTAAATATTATTTATGATATTTATATAATAATTTCAAATAATTTAATTGTATTAATAAATAATTTAATATATATACATATATATATATATATATATTTACCATTATAGATAGGTATACACGATGGCCTGAGGCTTATCCTTTTAAGAATATTACTGCGTCGACAATAGCTCAACTTTTTATAAGAAAATATAAAAGTAGATTTGGGGTACCTTTAAAGATAACTACAGACCAATGAGTCCAATTTACATCAAAATTTTTCACGGAGCTGACAAAATGTCTTAGTAGTCAAAAAATAACTACAACGGCATATCATCCTCAGGCGAATGGAATGATACAAAGATTCCATCGGCAATTGAAGTCGACCATTGTGGCCAGTAATAACAAAGAAAATTGGTACGATATTCTACCGTTAGCTCTCTTAGGCTTAAGGTCCGTTTTTAGGAAGATTTGCAATCGACTCCTGCAGAATTAGTGTTTGGTCAAAATTTACGACTACCCGGTGAAATTGTGGCTCCACATGCAGACAATATGCACTCAGATTTATTATACTCATTAAAAGAACATTTTAAATATATTCATTCCAATCTGTCACACCATAAAGACTGCAAATCAAATGTATATTTTCCGAAGGAGTTGTATACATGTAAATGTGTATTTGTGCGAGTTCAAAAGAAGCGTTCATTAGAGCATCCATATGAAGGGCCATATAAAGTGCTCGAAAAAGATAAAAAATATTTTAAAATTCAAATTGATGGAAGTATAAGAAAAATAACCATAGATATATTAAAACCGGGAGGGGAGTAATGTAGGGTTTAAAAATTTACTTTCCAATTTATTGTTATGTTTTCCTTGATATTGTAATTATTATTTTTACCTTTTTCTTTGAAATTTGTATTTAAACATTTTTTATAATAAAATAAATTTTGTACAATAAAGATTAATTTTAATTAGCATAAAATATAATAATATAATAATCTCTACAACAGTATCAAACGAAGATAAGAAGATAGATGATAAGGAGGCAGAAGACGACAAAATAAATAGCGGAGCCAGTGGAGAGGAAGGTCGTTTTCGCCCAGTCATTGGCTTCACAGTTGTGAAGTGAATTACCTTAGCTCGCACAGTAGTACACCCAGAAATAATAAAGGATTTGAGCCACTACGTAATACCTGTGAAAGCAAACTTTTTTTCAACGTTTGCATTACCAATAAATTTTTTAAATTGTGATCCAGAAACCTGGGACAACGTGAAGACTATAACCAAGCGCTAGAGATATTGCAAAAACTGCAAATTCTCAACAACACTGCAGAAAAAGGGGTAAAATTATAAGAAGATTATAGCAGTGCGTTGTGCCGCGACAAAGAAGCAAAATATTTTTACTTCAAGGCGTTGCTCAAAATAAAAAGATACTCGTTTCAGAGAGCTGTATGGGTTATTCCATTTTAAATCAACGAAAGAAAACGCAATTTTTTATCTTACCCTCTTAGAATTGTACAAAAATTTGCACGAATGTCCTATAGTACTTAAATAATATAAATTCAAAAATTTTGGATATATAGATTTTGTGGTTCCCGAAATATGGCGCTTCGAAAAGTAGGGAATTCATTAAAAACACATATAAGTGGTCTGTCATTATTGCTCATATCTTCAAAAGTTTTTAAGATACAGGGTCGAAATTGATCCCATTTAATAGGTATTGAGAATAGCTCACTCAAATTTTTGGACACAAAATGCAGAAGAGACTGTCAGGATTAATATATATTTTTTAAAATTTTAAAAATTTCATTATTTCAGATATAGTTCCCCAAACTTTAAATCACGTGACAGTGATCTTTGACCTTTCAGAAAAAAATTTAAAATGCACTTTAAAAGCTATTCTTAATACCTATTAAATGGAACCAATATCGGCCCTGTATCTTAAAAACTTTTAAAGATATGAGCAATATTGGCAGACCACTTATATGTGTTTTAATGAGTTTTTAATTTTTTGACGCGCCATATCTAAGGAAAACAGAAACTGGAAGTCCAAAATTTTATATTTATCTTATTTAAGTAACGTGCAAAAAGACAACTAAGTTTCATAAGATTCAAAGGTGGTCGGGAAAATCCGTTCGTCGGTTATAAAAAAGTTTTAACCCGTATGAGTTGATTCACTTTCGCTCTTAATTTGATGCCAACTTGGTGTTTTGGCACTATTTTTAGTGCTTTTTGAAAACTAAAAACGCCAAATTTTGAGCGTTAGTGCTACTAAGAAAAAGCACTAAGCAGTGCTTTTAAGAAATTTATGTATTTCTTAAAATTACTTTAATAACAACTTGGTGTATTTACTTTTTGAGTGTAAATCATATCTAGAAAAAAGCTAAGAAAATATTTAACATTACTAAACTTCTCTCGTTTGGATAATCACTAGTTTTTCACGTTAGTGTTTATTACGCTTTTTAGATTTCAAAATTACGCCTTTAGAGCTTTTTTAAAAAATTTGAAGTGCTTTCAGAACCAAAAAAGTTGACATCGCTGGTATGAACTAATGATATTGCTTGCAGTGTTGCCTCTCTAACAACTGACTGTCATTAACTCACTCTCTTTTTTTAAGTGTTGTTAGTAAAAATCAATAAAACTTCTTACTGTTGTTTAATTGTTTTCTATAGCAATCAAATAACTCATAAAAGCATGTTGACTAGATGAAGTCTTAAGTTAATAAAACATGGCGTATTAATTAATAGTTTTTCTCTATTAAAACAATTTATAAAATATAATGGGGCTAGCTAATTTATTTTATAATATTACATAAAACTATATTTGTCAGAAAGGGTTTTAAGAAGTATTCAAAACAATCATACTGATTCATTGCCTTAGTGAATCATATGAATGAATAGAGATTGCAAGCAGTGGCATTTATTAACAACAGTCTCATTGATATGAATCATGCAATAGCATCATTCACTATCTTAATGTTAAGTGCTAGCTCAATATTCATTTTAGAAAATGCAAAATTATACCGTTTGATTCGTAATAATGCAGATTACTGACTCGTATATCAAACATATGCCAAAAATAAATTAATGATTTAAAAAAGAATTCTTTTTGTATGGGCACAACCTTAACGGTTGAAGATAGATGACAAGTATGTTAGAAGTAAATCTTCGTATTAAAACAGTATTGGTAGTTGGTCATACATTTGACTTCTATAGCTACGTCCTAGAGGCATTTAGAGCCCTGCGAGTAAATTTTATAAAAATTTTCTCTTTATATGGGACCCCCTTAATGAGTCAAGATAGGGCACATATATGTTTGGAAGAAATGATGGAGATGAAAAATTACTGTGGGTCGGTCCTACATTTTAACCCCCTGGGAGGCACCATAAAAGCGGAAGCAGCGGATTTCTTAAAAAAAATTATTAAAAAAATTGTTTTTTGTATGGGGACAACCTTAATTGTTGAAGATAGCCGATAAGTATGTTTAGAGAAAATCTTTGTGTTGAAAAAGTATTGGAGGTTGATCATACATTTGACTTCAATAGGTACACCCTAGGGGCAGTTAGAGCCCTGCTAGTAAATTTTATAAAACAATGTTGGGAGAAGAAAATTAATGATTGCTAATCATACAGTTGACCCTTGTAGCGGTGACCCCGGGAAAACTTTTATGATTTTTTGCAATTTTTTTTTGCTTTTACCCTCACCTTTGAGCGCAAAGAGGTGAGCTTTGGCCCCCATCTGATCCACCATTTTTCGGCTCAAATATTTTTTTCCGAACCTCATAGAATGAGG
Organism: Tachina lurida; assembly: GCA_944452675.1. Classification (NCBI taxonomy): domain Eukaryota; kingdom Metazoa; phylum Arthropoda; class Insecta; order Diptera; family Tachinidae; genus Tachina; species Tachina lurida. Next base: position 94,614,916 of record OX101753.1, on the reverse strand, counting down.
TGTTCTTGCAAGTCGAAATCGAAAAATTGTCCACTATGCCATACCTTTTGTGCATAGTCAGTCACAAAAACAATTTTAAGAATACATTTTTGTGCAACTACATATATTATTCAAATTTATTTTGTAGAATATGTTATTGATACAAAAATATATGTATGTATGTATTTATGTATATTCTATCTGTTTTGATTTGATAACCAAAATAGGCAATAAGAAAAACTAAACACATCTTTTTTAAGCAGAGCGTATAAAAAAAAATGATTAAATAATTTGCCACTTATATTAGCTTTGTCATCTGTTTATATTCTAAATAGCTAATTAAAGTTCTATTAAAAATTTTGGATTTGTGTGTATATAGAAAATATATGTTTTTATATTTTTATTTTCCAATAAATCCCACAGTGCAATATTTGCTTCTTGTTATCTTAATAGAAATGTTAAGTTTACTCTCGTATCAATGCATTCATTCTTACAGCGATCATGTTGTTTATATTTTATTCATTTATGCGATTATTTAGCATTTGCCTTTCTTGATGTTGTTTTTTTCGAATACCAAGATATTGTATAAATTATGGTTAATTATTAATGAAGCTACTACAAGAAGGCGTTGGTTGCAGTCAGCAACATAGGGAGTTAGGCAGAAGTGTTTCAAATATTCACACTTACCTTGTGGTATTATTTATAAACATATTTAGGGAGTTCATAATAGCGTTTTAAAGTATATCTCCTTATTGTAATGTTTTAATTTTAATACTTTAATATGGGATGGCAAGTTGGTTGTTTTTGTTTCTGTGTAAATCAAATTTGTTACCAGGGCCCTATTCCAGAAAAAACTTATACAATTTTCCCTTTGCACTTATCAAATTGTATTTTTTGCAAATTTCACTTTGCACTAAGCACATTTTTGCAAACACTTTGCTCTATTTGCAAATTATTTGCACTCTTTGAAAGGTATTTGCGCTCTTTGTAAAGTCTTTGCAAAGTGAGTGAGTATGAGTGAGTGTGTAAAGTCTTCCAGAAAACATTTAATAATCTTTGCATTTCTCTCTTAAAATGGAAAAAAAAACTCGCAGTGTTAAATGTAATTAAAAAAAAGATATTTTATTTGGTAGTCTCGAAAGCATTAAAGCAAGTATTTTTTATAAAATTACTAGCTACACCCGGTGTGCTTCGCTACCCCGATCGAATTTAAAATTTACTCCCATCGTCTTTTAAATTTCATTTACATAGATTTGAATGTGTCGGAGGAGCAGAAATTAAATACATAGACTATGTCTTCTTCTATGCTTTAAATTTCATTAAAATCATTTTCAACGTTTCGGAGGGGCAGGTGTCATCCCCTTGCCCCTTGCTCGTCTTACTAGCGAGTAGAGTATGTCTCCTCCTAAGCGAATGGGTATCTATATCAGTGGTGGGCACTCTCAATGTATTGGTAAATTGTGTATGTTTTGAGGTTGCGAGCTACCCACCAAACACAAAGCCAAGCGTTTGAAAGATAATGGTGAATTATATATTTATACATGAGTAGAGACATTTTCTCTCTTAAAAAAAATTGATTAATTAAAATTATTAATTGAAAATAAAACTTTTTCTAAGTAAACAGTCAAATGAAAAAAATTAAAAAAGAAAGGACAATAATTTATCATGTTTTCCATTCAAGAAAAAAATAAATAAACAAAAGAATGGTTGCTTGGTGGAGCACCAAATAAAAATTTGGGTTGGATGTATCAATCTTAATAAGCTTTGATATTTCTCGGCATGGAAGATCATTTTCAGATGGCAAACATATTAAAAATATTGTTTTTATTTTTATTTAAAAGGTTTTCCCTTTCCTTACCATTATGAAAAGCATCATAATGTCTTTTAATGACATATTCCTTTTTTTCCCTAAAAGCTTTGATAACATAAAAGGCACTGTATGTTACCAAATGCATTATTTATAACAAAATATTTTTCGCATATCATCATCAATTTGAAATGAAACACGTATGTTTGGTGGACAAATATTCTTGAAAAAAATATAAAAAAATATGTAGGCGTCTGCCTCCTGTGCATTCGTCGCTGTTTCATCGACTACTAAATTAAAGACCGTAAGAAGACGTGTAAATTGTGCAAAGAATCGCGCGTATTTGATATATATTTTAAATTTCACTAATAGCGAGTTGAGACTCAGAAATTGTCGCCCTACTTTCTCGTGGTACCACTTTAGAAAATGTCTATGGTCATTTTGTGACTTTCTAGACGCAGATCTATGTTCTGAATTTCAGAAAAATCGTTTAATTGTTTCGGAGGCACAAATTTCTCCTCTTTCACTCTCCTGGTTCTAGTTTTCAAAATGTACAAACCCTATGTAAGTTTTTAGATGCAGATCTCTTTATGTTCTAAATTTTTTTAAAATCAGTTTGAACGTTTCCGAGGGCAGATAACACGTTACTTAGAATGTCACTATCATAAAGGATTACCAAAGTAAAGAAAGTTCGCCCGCACTCATAGATATCGTAACACATTATCGTAATACTTTTTCCGTGATAGATTGACATATTAGTTATTGTCAAATCTAATGTCAAATATTATGGCTGCATTCAGAAATTTAATTTGTGACAAAACCTAATATTTATTAATCTCTATAAAACAAAATAATCTGATAGATTAACAACTGAAATTAGCTAAAATTAAGTTTCGCGAAGCCGACCAAATTGAAAATCAGTATTTTTTAATGATGTATTACATTTTGTGACTATACAATTTGGTCGCATTCACGATATTAGCACTTTTGTTGAGTTTCGGAACGCGACATTAGATCCTTCAACGCGAAGACTATTTTGATAGATCTGATTGAATTTAAACTTTGTACAGCAGTAATAAACTTTAAATTGACTCTTTTAAGTTATGAACAAACCTACATTTCTTACACAACAGTGAGTGACTATAATTTAATATGAACTTTATTGAATAGCAATAAAGTTCAAATTGACTCTACATTTTATTTAAAAAACTCTTATATGGGAAAAATAAAATTGCTGTTTTTAGGATTTTCCCCTCAATTATTCGAATTTTTCTCACCTTTTAAACCTTCCCTAGACCTCCACCAACATTTCAAGACCAAGATTAGATAAATTCGTTCAGCCATTCTCTAGTTTTAGCTAGACTAACGAACAGCAATTGATTTATATATATATAGATTATAAATGCTTACCTAGGGGGTATTCATCAAATTTAAATATAATTTGAAATGTATTTATTTCAAGTTTTTCATACAAAAATTTCTCAAAATAGATTTCAAATACATTTTATTCTTCAATGAACATTATCCTTAGAGCATTTTAAAGTTTATATTTCATTTTGAAGGTTAATAAATTATATAAACAGGCTTCCTGAGAGGAAGTTTTGAAATAAGCCCAATCCCTGCAACTGGCGTCGGCCCAAAAAACATGGATTTATGCGCGGGATGGCTTGTTTGGGGTCTGGAAGAGTCCGACATTGGTAAATAAAACAATTTATTGCCTACACATCGTCCGTTGGTTTCTGGTTTGCGGCACAAAATATTCAAAACACATTATATTTGCAGCAAACCAGAAACCAAGCGACGACATAGCAAATAATTACATATATTTATATAATTAATTTTTTTTTTGGAATTTCTTTTTATTGAATTATTGTTCAGTGCTTATAACTAACAAGCTGCAATATGCTTGTATCAACAACAACATAGATCAGCATAGACATTGTTGTTGTGACTCAATTAAATAACGCTGCTTGGAAGAACCGGTTTAAGCACAATATAATTATTTGATATGCGTACACTGTACAGTCAAAAAATATAATCACCCCTATCGTAAACAATTTTTCCCTTAAAATATTTTCCCTTTTCCCCAAATTGCAATCGTGAATAATTTTTCCCCAAAAATCTGTTCCCTATTTTGATTCCTCTTATGGTGAATAATATTTTTCACATGGATTTTTTCACTTTTCCCTTTGTTTTGTTCACTTTATTTTTGCAGGCGAACTGAATCAATACATCTCGTAATTTCATTATTAAACTTCCAATTAATAACTTTTAATTATAAATAATTATTTTTAGGACAATATCAGTAAACAATTAATAATAATAATTCGGTACAGCACCTTTTTTAATTGAATATGAACAACTCTGTTTCACATGCAGTAAGTTTTATGGCGATGGCATACATAAGAATTTTTTCCACTGCACCCAAAATATTTAAAAATACTACTTTAAACTTAAAAACATTGCATTTAAAACAAAAAATGTGTAATTCTCACTAGGGATGGACAAATGAGAAAAATGTATCGATATATATCGTATCGATATTTTTGAACAGTATCGATATATATTTTTTGAAAACATCGATATTTTTTGCCAACAAATGTTGCCAAAATATTCCAAATCTAAAATAAATACACATGCTGACATATGGTGCCATAACCACAAAAAAAAGTTTAAGCAAGGCTATCTCTAAATTTTAATAGTTACTTTTTCTGTAATAAATTAGGTGTTTCTGACCAGAGCGTTTACAGTTTTCCACTAAATTGATGAGTTATGTATCGTCCATTGTTATGTTTCAATATAGTGTTTATTAGACCGTTTATAGCATATGAGGCAGAAACTTAAAGTTGCTGCAATCCTTTATTACAAGGCCGAAAAAGTTTCCATTTGGCCTATAAGCCTCCAATAAAAAATTTGGAGACGATAAAAAAACGCTAAGGGCTGCCAAAGTTCATTAAAAAATTAAAACATGAAATATGGGGCTTATACAAACACAACCCAAATTTCGCATTTAGCTTAATTAAAAAATAAAAGTCACCTGGCTTATAGATGCACCTGTGCTGTTATTAATTGCGTTCGCGTACTCAAAAGTTTTTAAAAATTTTTACTGAACCTTACTGCATTTTACTAAATTGCGTTTGTTTACCCAAAATACAGTAAATGAGAACACAAATTGAGAGAGTAAAGTGGCAGTCCTCGACTGAGTGTTTTGCAAATTTTTACTGCAGAAATTTGTCGTAGTAAAGTTTAGTAAGATAAAAACATATGATTCAAAATGTAAGCAAATGAAAAGTAAGCAAACGAAAAGTGAAAAATTTGAGAAAGGGTTAAATAAAAAGTGTGAAAGTCATTAAAAAATAATTAATTTATGAAGAATAATAATAAAAGCTGTTAATATACATATTTTGTAATTTATTTTATTAATCCTTTTGTTTTGCAAATTGTTCAAATTACACAGAGTTTTAAAACTACAAAGTATATGGTTACTTAGTATTGCACTTCCTTTTAAGGTAATCAGTAACATTAAGAAATAGTCATGTAATTTTTTATTAATTTAACCAACAACGAAACAAGGAAATCAAAAAGAAATTAATTGCAAATACAACATGAAACAAATTACAAAATTTATTCTTAGATTGTTCGTGTTACAAAAATATTGTATCGAGTACCAATAATTAAAAGAGTTGAATAGTCAAAAGTTTATATATTTTTCAACACTATGTGGAGTTGGAGTGAGCTGTTTCTTTAATCTTACTAATTTTTACTATTTTTCCGTTCGCGTACTTTTATCGGCATCAGCTCTTTTTGAGAGTAAATTCTAAAATTTTTGCAGTAACTATTAATTTACTACATTTTACTGCAAAAGTAAAAAAACACACCTATTATTAAATTTATCTTTTTTTCTTCGCATCACTAGTAGTGATGCCAGTATTGTAGTTAAAAAACGGCTATAGCTGTTAAAAGTATCGTATCCCGATACTCGTAAATAAGAATCGATGTATCGATATATCAGATTTTGAAATATCAGCGATGTATATCGATATTTATTTTCTCAAATATCGATATTTCCATATATCGATATTTTTGCCCATCCCTATTTCTCACTATCAAACATAAATTTGTCTGATTTTTAATTAATTTTTAAGCTTTACAAGTCTTCTTCCCGTTTTAGATTGATTACAACAACAATTGAAAACAAATTTATTTAATTTCATTATTAAATTTTAAACGTAACGGTTTTAATGTGCTGTTCTTAGATTCTTTTCTCTAAATGTAATATATGTACATTAGAGTGGCCGTTAGTTGTATGAAGGATTTTGTTTTGTTGATTTCTTTTACTCTCAATCCCCCAAATCGGTCCAGTTTTATGTAAAAAAAATACAAATAAATTTTATAGCGATTATTGTGTTTTAGGGGGGTGCGTCCGGCCCTCAAAGTTAGCCCGCAAGCCTATACATTCAAGGTAATTTTTTTTTAGTTTTTTATGACTATACTTAATATATGTAAGAAATAATTTAATAGATATAAACTCTTATTGTAAACGCTTAGTAAAATAATTTCCATATAAATGCAATTTCGGTATATATAATTTTTGGTATTGTGTTGGTTATTTTTTTTATTATTTCCTAAAATATTAATTTTAGCTAAAAACTTTCTTTGAGACTAATGTTGTGAACTAGAAGCAGTGATGCCAACTTTTTTGACTCTAAAAGCACATCAATATTTAAAAAAGCACTAATAATCGTAATTTTGAAATCTAAAAAGCCTAAAAAGCACTAACGTGAAAAACGATTGAAGATTCAAAGTAGTGAAGTTAAATAATGTATAATATTTTCTAAGCTATTCTATATTTCGGCAATAGTATCATCTTTAATGAAATATATCACACGAAAAAGGTATGATTTACACTGAAAAAATAAATACATCAAGTTTTTATTAAAGTAATTTTAAGAAATACACAATTTTCTTAAAAGCACTACTTGGTGCTTTTTCTTAATTTGGCACTAACGCTCAGAATTTGGCGCTTTGAGTTTTCGAAAAGCGCTAAAGACAGTGCCAAAAGCACAAACTAGAAGAGCTAAAATATTGCCATACATCATTTTCTTGTAAACTGTTTTTTTAATTACATTGAAAAATGGGCTTGAAGGCCAACTTTGTGGGGCGGACGCACCCCCTAAATCACAACTTATCGCTATGAATCTCTTTTGTATTTTTTTCATAAAAATAAACGGATTTGGGGGGTGAGAATATAAGAAATAAAAAAAAAATAAATAACGGCCACTCTAATACATCATTTACTCAAACAACGTCATAACTACAAAAATTGAATTTTTGAGTTAATGATGCAGAATTAATACTCATATCGTAAATCATATTATGTAAAAATTGTATAAAATTATCTTATGCCGGCCATGCACTACACAAGCTCAATGCTCAAGTGTGGCACTGCGTAAACTAAGCTTGTGACACAATATACGAGTAAACTGTGCATTTTTTATTTTTATTCGCCATTATACTGGTGATTCTGTGTATAGTTCTAGGAACTCTGTCCAGAATATTTGTTCAGTTCACTGCGTAAATAGCACAACCACACCCATACACTACACAAATGTACTGTACAGTGTCTGACTTGTACAGTGAACTTGTGTAGAGTATGGCCGGCATAAGATAATTTTATAAAATGTTTACATAATAAAAAAAAAAATAATATCCTTTTTCTATTAAGTTGTGTGTAAATTGAAATTTATTTAGTTATGCTAGAAACACAAATGGGATGAACGACGAATATTTCGGTGCGAACTTTCGTCATAAAAATAAAACACACTTGCGCATATGAAAATGAACACAAAACCACCGTAGAACGAAATTCGTCGTGTGTGACGAACTCTGAGATAAGTTTATTTCTATTTTATATGCCGAAAAACTCGGTGAGTAAATTCGTCGTTATTGTGTTTCATACGACGAATTTACTCAGCGAATTCTTATCGACGAGTTCGCCAACGTGAACAAAATTCGTCGTTCGTCCCAATTGTGTTCCTTGCATTATGTCGTTGTTTGATTAAATGAGCGATAAAAGAACGCTCAAAATAAGTTTATATATAATTTAATACAATAATATAATTTAAAACTCAAATAATTTTTTTTTTGCATACAAACGTAATGATACATTGTTATGATTATTATGTGTGAAAATAATCGAAGATTTATGCGTGAATTTAATTTTGAAAATTTGCTCGTAAAACTGCTTCTGGAGGTGTGAAGGACAGCGTTATGGATGAAGTTGACTTGGCCATTCTCGATATTCTGAAATCAGATTCAGCTGTGGTCGATGGACTGAATTTGCCAGAAGGCTCCGGAAATTTAGAAAATCTATCATTAGCTGAGTGTGATTTCAGAATATCTCCCAAGGAAGAGGAAGTTTCCAACTGAAACCTTAGACGAAGAGAAGAAATGCCGGCTGGAGCTCTTGCAGGTTCAAGTTTACTACATTAAACTTCAATGCTTGAAATTGGAGAGGGAGCTCCAACTTCCCGTCTCTGCCATAACTCAGAAAATTGCAGCACAGAAACTAAAAATGTCGAGCAGTGTGTTGTTTGAGGAGGATTAAACTCATATACTATTAATTTTATTTCTTCATATTTAATTATTTTCCTATTGAGCATTATTTGTTTTTTTTATACTTCATTTTCTCTTTCAGCATTTTCTATATCCAATTCCTCAATTTCACTGGCGTTGTCTTGAATCGGTTGCATGTTTTCACTACTGCTTCCGATGCTATGTGCAGTAAAACAACAGCATCCGGAAATGGTCTCCATCCATTGTCAAATATTTGACTTACAGCCGAATTCCTTAACACCCTTGAGTCATGAATAATTTACAGTTATTGTGGAACGAAAGAGCATAATTATTTTCAAAGCCTTTGCACTTTACACTTTTCAATATTAACTTTTTGCACTTTGTAGAAGAGAATGTACGTGGAACAGAAATTGCAAAGAGAACATTAAAATTAGAAGGACTTTGCAAATTACACGTATCAATTTCAACTGGAACAGAAATTGCAAAGAGAACATTAAAATTAGAAAGACTTTGCAAATTACACGTATCAATTTCAACTTATCACTTTTTAAATTTTACAGTAATGAGGAAAAGTTGATAAGTTGTATTGTGGAATAGGGCCCAGGTGGCAAATTTAATAGTATAAAAAGAATGTCGTTTTCAATATGGTAATATGGTCATGTTAAACTAAGCAAATTAAAACTGTCAACGCAGCCGTAGTTAATGAAAAATTATTTGTATTTTTTGCTGTCCTTAGGAATTTGCAGAACAAAAGTTATTTTGATAAATTTGTCCAACAATAATTTCTGATTTAAAAATTTTGTTATTTTAATACTTCAATATACTAGCCCAATTCACAATCTTGTGCAAATGGTCTTGCATCGTTGCATGTTCAAAATGGTAAAGTATATTCATACTCACCACTTAACAATTTTCAGTGGTTACTATCAATATACTATACCATTTTGCACATGCAACGATGCAAGACCATTTGCACAAGATTGTGAATTGGACTACTGTGTTTTATATCGTTGACTGACCACACTGAAATTTTTAAAATGGAACAATATTGCCACACTAAAATTTCAAGATACTCATTGTGAATTCCCTAATTGTTGTTGAGTGCAAAAATAACATGCTTCACAAAATTATTTACTTATGCAGAACTACATACATGCCTACTCAGGAGCAGCTATCCCATAAATTTTATATCCTTATCTTAATGATGTTGTGTTGTTGTAAATTCATCTTAATCTGCATGCATCTCCACTTGTCCGTCCGGATGTGTTGATACAGTCAAATCCTGATAATTCGTACCCCAATAAATCGTAATTCCCGATAATTCGTAATAAACAGTCGGTCCCTTGAAAAAATCTCGTTAATTCGTAAAATTTCCATACATTTTGGTCCCCTCGATAATTCGTAATTTTTTTTTCAAATAAAATCTCCTTTATCTCCTATAAATCGTAATTTTTTTCTAACTACCACTTATAATTCGTAATAAAAACAACAGAAGCATGGAAATAATGATTTTTTGTTTAATGCTATTTTTTTGGGTTGGTTTTTGCTTTTGCTTGTGTGTGTGTTTATTTTTTTAAGATCAGTTTTTTACATGAATAATAAAGAAAAATGTCAAACCGCACGCATAAAACTCTGTCGGTGTTAAAAAAACAACAAATTTAGTAAATAAATTGAAAAACCCCGTTAATTCGTATTTATTCTATTTTAACCCTGTTAAATCGAAACCTCGCTAAATCGAAAACCCCTATAATTCGTAAGAAATGGCCGGTCCCTTGCGATTACGAAGTATCGGGATTTGACTGTATTAAGTAAAGTTATCTTGCTTTGCTTGCGTATTTTTCAGTGATTAATGAATGTTCTACCACAAAACTGCGTTAAGTTTGCAATATTTTGTAAAACGAATATTAAAACGACAATTATATTGCTACTTTTCTGTCTGTTATTATGTTGTTCTCACTGACAGGTATATTGTCATATAGACGTGTTAAGATTTAATGATTGAAAATGGATACACATGCATATGTATGTAAGTATGAATGCTCAGTGGATTAATTCATTAACATCAATAATGAAAAGAATATAGAAAAGAAATGTAATTTTGAGATTCTATAAATAATAGTTTAATTTATTACTGTTATACTAAAAAATTACCAGTCTTTTACGATGGTTAACGAATCAGTTTTGTTTGATACTTGTACTGTTTTACTCAATACTGTAATGATTTCTTTTGTAGTTGTTGCATACAAAGGTGGTGAAAAAGAAGATGCACAATCGAATAAACATGCTTGTTTTGTGAAGATTTTTGTTTTAGGCCTTCAAACTTATGTTTGTACAGTCAAATCCTGATAATTCGTACCTCGATAAATCGTAATTCCCGATAATTCGTAATAAACAGTCGGTCCCTTGAAAAAATCTCGTTAATTCGTAAAATTTCCATACATTTTCGTCCCCTCGATAATTCGTATTATTTTTCAAATAAAATCTGCTTTACCTCTAATAAATCGTAATTTTTTGCTAACTGCCACATATAATTCGTAATAAAAACAACAGAAACATGAAAAGAATGATTTTTTGTTTAATGCTATTTTTTTCGGTTGGTTTTTGCTTTTGCTTGTGTGTGTGTTTATTTTTTTAAGATCAGTTTTTATCATGAATAATAAAGAATAATGTCAAACCGCACGCATAAAACTCTGTCGGTGTTACAAAAACAACAAATTTAGTAAATAAATTGAAAAACCCCGTTAATTCGTATTTATTTTATTTTAACCCCGTTAAATCGAACTCCCGCTAAATCGAAAACCCCTATAATTCGTATGAAACGGCCGGTCCCTTGCGATTACGAATTATCGGGATTGGACTGTATATTGTTATTCTCAATATGGTATTAAGACAGGGCTGCCATACGTCCTGGCTTTCCAGGACTTGTCCTGGACTTAAACAAATTGTCCTGGACTTACACAAATTGTCCTGGTCCACTATTAAATTGTCCTGGTTTTTTTGTACCGTAAAATTTATTACCAACTACAATAAAGTTAAGCGGTGCTATAAAAAATTGCACCGTGAAAACAACTGCTACAAGTCATCGAGAATCGATTACAAATTGTTTTCTCTAACATGTTAAACATCTGTTTCATTTGTGAGTTTCTGAGTTTCATAATATCACTACATAGTATAAAACAAAGTCGCTTTTTCTGTCCCTATATCCCCATGTATGCTTAAATCTTTAAAACTACGCAACGGATTTTGATGCGGTTTTCTTTAATAGATAGAGTGATTGAAGAGGAAGGTTTATATGTACAATAACATCCATTAAATAGGGGAGAAACACTGTTATTTTTGAGGTTTCTAATGTGATGTCGTAAATAATTAAATTTTTTTCCGCTTAAATTGCAAACACAGGCTGAACCCTACGAGATTTATCCAAATAATGTGCTAAATATTGTACACATTGAAAAGGTCTACAGAAAACTTTGCTATGGTATATGTCTATCTCTTATGGATATCGCACAATAACATTTTTAACCGACTGCAAAAAAGAAGGAGGTTATCAATTCGTGTGTATTTTTTTTACTTTTTTATGTTTGTACACGCATAACTCGGAAATTTTTAAGCCGATTTTCGAAATTCTTTTTTTGTTTGAAAGGATTTGCTTGCAGTTGGGTCCCATAAGTTTTTTTTTCGAAAATCGCAAGAGGAAATTTGCTCCCCTCTTGCATAACTCTGCTATTTGTGAAACGATTTTCAAAATTCCTTTTTGGTTTGAAAATTTTTTGCATTAAGTAAGAACCCATAATTTTTTGCGAAAATCGGAGGGGGAAATTCGCTCCCCTTACATTTATGAACCGATTTTCAAAATTGATTTTTTCTTTAAAAGGGTTTGCCTGCAGTTTAGTTCCATAATGTTTCTTTTTTTAATCGGTGGGGGACTTTGCTGCCCCCACCCAAAAAAAAAAATACCACGTCATATATAAACCGATTTAAAAATTTTTGAAAAGTTTTGCTTGCAGCTTAGTCCCATAGTTCGTAAATCGGTGGGAAATTTTGACCCCCTCTCCAAAAAAAATGACTACGTCATATAAAAAGTGTTTTATTTTTTTTTGCTTGAAAGGGTTTGCTTGCAGTATGGTTTCATAAGTTATAAGACAATATCTTGGTTTAAAGAAAGAGCTGTTTTGTCACCAACTAACGAACAAGTAGATATTGTTCTCGATTTGGAAGAAGCTGTTCATTTTCCTACAGACTTTCTAAACACTTTGAACACGTCTGGACTCCCTCCTCACAAAATGGTGTTGAAAGTAGGTTGTCCTGTTATTTTACTAAGAAACCTGAATCCACCTAAACTTTGCAATGACAGTTGTTTGTTGGTAAAATCACTCAAAATTTTCATAATAGAATGCACAATACTCACAGAATGTGGTACCGGAGAGGATGTATTGATTCCCCGAATCCCTCTGCTACCATCGGATTTACCCTTCCAATTTAAACGTTTAGAGTTTCCGGTAAAGACATACTTTGCAATGACCATTAATAAATCGCAGGGTCAAACCTTCAACCTTAGATTTGAGCGTTGACTGTTTTTCACATGGCCAACTGTATGTCGCTCTTTCAAGAGTAACTTCTAGAGAAAACATGTTTGTATTGTCTAATGACAAGAAAGCTGTGAACGTTGTATATAAAGACATTCTGTAATATATTAATTGTTGTAAAAATTAAATAAATAGGTAAAAATTTAAAAAGTAAATAAGTAAAAACGTATTGTATGAATTTAGATATTGCAAAGATAGCAGGAAATCTTCATGGTTTAGGGAAAGAAGAATTGTTTTACTCTAAATTTAACGCGTGCAGGCCACGGGCAGTAATGAATAAATCAAAACTACGATTTTAATAATTGTTTCAATGAATGACATATGCTATATATTTTATATCCCTGCGAAGCCGGAGCGGGCCGCTAGTTATTTTATAAAAAATAAAATGAATTTGAAATCTGTTTAAAGAAAATTGTGTATGAAAAATTTTAAATAAAATACATTTCAAATTCATTTTAAATTTTATAAATATGGGAGTAAGAGTTTTCAGGAGAATGTTCAAAAGTCTCGCAAACTGTGCAATTGTGCATTTTTAGGATCTTGTAAATAAAATGTTAAAAATTTTATAGAAATTTATTTACACAAACCTGTTAAATTTGCCCAATAATTTTTACTTGTAAACTTAAGCTGTGCAATTGTGCATTTTGTAAACCACAACTTCTTGCTTTTTTTGGCTATCTTTAGGCATTTTTAGACACACACAAACTTTTTATTTTTATAGAAATACTAGCTACACCCGGTGTGCTTCGCTACCCCGATCGACTTTAAAATTTACTCCCATCGTCTTTTAAATTTCATTTACAGCGATTTGAATGTGTCGGAGGAGCAGAAATTAAATACATAGACTATGTCTTTTTTAAATAATTGCCTGCGTATTTTGCAATTTCTTCATTCACTAGTGGCATATTTAAATCACGATGAATATTTGAATTTTTAATGTACCATGGAGCAGATGTTATCAAACGTAAAATTTTGTTTTGCCTTCGTTGGATTCTCTCGACATTTGAAGCTGAAGCAGTGCCCCATAGCTGAATTCCATAGCACCATATTGGCTTCAAAAGCGACTTGTATATCAAAAGTTTGCAGTCTAGGCTGAGTTTCGAATTTCTGCCAATTAACCAATATATTTGAGTTAATTTAAGTTTCATTTGGGTTAACTTAGAGTCAATATGATATTTCCATGTAAGCCTTCAATCAAGGTGTATGCCAAGGTATTTGACTTGAGAATGTTGAGGAATATTTTGATTGTTGATTCGAATGGGGGAACAGGTATCTTTTCTTAGGGTAAATGTTATATGAACACACTTTTGTTCATTTACTTTTATTCTCCATTAATTCAACCATATTTTAAGCTGGGTAATGTGTGCTTGGAGATTGTAGGATGCCTCATCAGGGTTTTTGTGAATACTCAAACAGGCTGTATCATCGGCAAATGTAGAAGTGTGTATGTTATTGCTCACAGTCATATCACAAGTATATATTAGATACAAGACTGGCCCCAGAATACTACCCTGTGGCACACCAGAAGACTCGGGTACACTCATGAAGTCTCCTTCCACAACGGTAAATTTCCTATCAACAATATAACTTTCCAAAAGCTTTTGTATGTTTATTGGTAGGTATGTCTTCAATTTTAAAACTAGGCCTTCGTACCATACTTTATCAAATGCCTGAGAAACATCAATAAAAAGGGCAGAACAATACTTCTTTTCTTCAAAAGTCCTCCTTATAATTTGAACCAATCTATGCGTTTGCTCAATAGTGCTATGCTGACTTCTAAAGCCAAATTGATGGTCCGGGATGCACCCAGTATCAGCTAAAATTGTGGACAATTTAGTCATGAGCAGCTTTTCGAAAAGCTTTGAAATTGTTGAAAGTAAGCTTATAGGCCTATATGACTCACCCTTGGTAAGATCTTTGCCTGGCTTTGGAATCATTTTAATCTTGGCAAGTTTCCAGTTATGTGGAAAATACTGCATTCGTAAAATGGCATTAAAAATAAATAGCAAAATTCTTATTGCAATATGAGGCAAGTTCATCAGCATCTTGTTACTATTGCCATCAATACCTGGAGCTTTCTTAGGGTCGAGTTCAGCAACTATTTTTTGTAGTTCACGCATCTTAAACCTTAAGGGACGAGGGGGTAGAGAGACTACACTCGGTAAATCGGCAGCACCCGTACATGAATTGGGAGTGAATACAGATTTTAAATGCTCAGAAAATAAGTTACCTTTCTCACTATCGCTTCTTGCCCAGCCTCCAGTCGAAGTACGCAATGGTGATTTGAGATCAACGGGTCTTTTAAGATTTCTAGTAGCGCGCCATAAAGAGTAATTAGATGTTGACGTTACATCAAGACCTTCTAAATACTTTTCCAGTAATGCAGTCTTTTCCGACGATAGCAGCTCTTTGAGTCGTTTAGTAAATTCTTTAAGTCTGATTTTATTTAGGGGTGATCGGTGTTGTTGCCATTCTCTTCTAGCTCTCCTTTTTTCACATACAAGACGTTCAATTTCCGTAGAATAAATTCTATTAAAGCCAGTCTGCGGATAAGAAGTAGTGGCATGTTAGCAGCCTGTTTAATATATTCGTTAAGATTGGCAATATTAAATTCAATATCATCAGGTGATCTTAGCTGAATGTTTTCTACGCAGTGACTACTAATATATTTTTTGAATCCTAGCCAGTTGACCCTATTAATGGTTTTCGCATATAAGTTAGTTAAATCACTCCTTAGTGGGTTGAAAATTGTAACTATTGTGGGAGAGTGATCGGAGGACAGATCTACAGAGCCCTCTACGTGAATTAAGTCCCTATGGATATTTTTCGTGACGCCAAAATCTATAACATCTGGAATTTTTCTTACGTCAGTAGGCCAGTAAGTAGGCTCCCCACTCGAAATGACATCTAAGCCCATTTTTGAAATTGTATTAAACAACGCTCTACCTCTAGGTGTAACAAGACGCGAGCCCCAGTACGTATGTTTTGCATTGTAGTCACCAGCTGCCACGAAACAAGATCCAACCGATTTGTAGAACTTCTCATACTGATCTTCGGTAACTGAAAATCTGGGAGGTGAGTAAATTGATGATATCACGAACTTCGCACAAAAATTTTCTTCGAAAATATTCGTAGCTTGCATATATTCTTCACTAACGTTCTCAAGGATATAGTGCTTGAGTCTTGACTTAATTAGAATTGCTGATCTACCGCATGCTCTCCCTCTCGGGTCCTTTGAATCATATGGAGTGTAACCATTTATTTTAAAGCAGCTTCTCGAAGTCAAGTGAGTCTCAGAGACCATCATTATATCAATATTTTTTTTCCGTGAGGAAGTGCTCAAGTTCATTTTTATGTTGGCGAATGCCGTTTGCGTTCCCGAAACATAGTTTTAACGTGTTCATGGTTTGTTGACTAATGCTTGAAGCAGAGTATTCTGCATTCTCAGCATTTCTTGCATCATGCTAGTCATATTTGTTGTAAAGTTGTTTACAGTTAGCACCAGATTCTCAATAGTAGCTTCAATACGACTAAAGTTAAAAGTAGAGTTTGCATTCGTTGAATTACTTGGCGGTGGAACATTTTGTGTGGGAATAGAACTAGACTTAGCAGCATCGGCATACGATACACGTGAAGTAACTAGTTGGCTAGTTTGAGGAAGAGTGGCGGAGTAAGCATTTGCTGATTGAACTGGAGCTAATTTAGATTTTTGACCCATAGCCTGTTTAACGAAAGAATATACAGGGCATCCTCTGTAGTTAGCAGTGTGATTACGTCCACAATTACTGCATTTCTTTTCTGCTTGTACTTTTGGCTTGGTACAGTTAGCAGTACCATGTAATTCACCGCAGATAACACAAACTGTAGGTAATTTGCAGTAGGTTTTGTGTGGCGATATTCTTGGCAATTATGGCACTGTACGGGACCTGAACGCTTACGTGGCTCTTCAACTGTGATTTTTCGGTGTAAAAGGTATTTTAGACTATAAATTGGGTGCGTCTCATTTTTCTTTAACTGTATATCATTCGGCTCCAGTTCAACACGAAATAGAGGCTTTGATTTATAGCAAAATATTTTTCGCATATCATAATCAATTTGAAATGAAACACGTATGTTTGGTGGACAAATATTCTTGAAAAAAATATAAAAAAAATATATATGCGTCTGCCTGCTGTGCAATCATCGCTGTTTCATCGACGACTAAATTAAAGAACGTAAGCAGACGTGTGGATGCGCTCAGCACAATTGTGCCAAGAAACACGCGTATTTGATGTATATTTTAAATTTCACTAATAGCGAGTTGAGATCAGAAATTGTCGCCCTACTTTCTCGTGGTACCACTTTAGAAAATGTCTATGGTCATTTTGTGGCTTTCTAGACGCATATCTATGTTCTGAATTTCAGTAAAATCGGTTTAATTGTTTCGGAGGCACAAATATCTCCTCTTTTACTCTCCTGGTTCAAGTTTTCAAAATGTACAAAGCCTATGTAAGTTTTTAGATGCAGATCTCTTTATGTTCTAAATTTTTTTTTTCGGTTTGAACGTTTCGAAGGGCAGAGATCTCCCCTTATCGCCCTCCTGGTCATATTGGAAGGGACGAAATTTCTCCCTATCGCCCTCCTGGTTCTAGTTCAGAAAATGTACAGCGCCTATGTGACTTTTTAGATGTTCTAAATTTAATTAAAATATGTTTGAACGTTTTAAAAATGTACATAGCCTATGTGATTTTTTAAGCGCAGACATATCTTTGTTCTAATTACAATCGGTTTTAACGTTTTGGAGGGGGCACAAATTCCCCCTCCCACTATCGCCTTCTCATTCCTAGTTTTAAATATGTATATAGCCTATGTGTTTTTGTGGTCGAAGATCTATCTATGTTCTATGTTTCATCAAAATCCCTTGGAACATTTCGGAGGGGCAGAAATTTCCACATATAGCCTTCTGGTAATAGTTTCAAAACTTTAGATAACAGATGAAGACCTAACTGTGTTGTAAATTTCATTAAAATCGGTTTGAACATTTCGGAAGAGCAAAAATTTCCCCCTATCGATTTCCTGGTCCTAGTTTCAAAAAAAGGTAATATCCTTAAACACTCCCGGAGTTGCACATACTAAGTGCACAAAATTTCATTGCGATCGTTCGTACGAAGTTTATAGGGAATCTGTAAAAAATTTAAATCCCATAGAAAAACAAATTTCAAACAAATTTTCTAATGTTTCTTTCCATAAAAACTTTTTTCAGACTATTACAAATATTTCCAAAAAAAATTGGGAAATGGGTCAAGCCATTTTCAAGTTATGCGCTTAGCAACAGACATTTCATTTTTATTTATATAGATTATGTCAAGCTCGGCGAAGCCGACCAAATTGAAAATCAGTACTATTAATGATTCACGATATTAGCACTTTTGTTGAGTTTCTAAACGTGACATTAGATCCTTCAACGCGCACGCGAAGACTATTTTGATAGATCATATTGAAGTTGAACTTTGTACAGCAGTAATAAACTTCAAATTGACTCTTTGAAGTTAGGAACACACATACATTTCTTACACAACAGTGAGTGACTATAATTTAATATGAACTTTATTGAATAGCAATAAAGTTCAAATTGACTCTACATTTTATTTAGAAAACTTTTATATGTGATAAAAGGGCTGGTTTTAGGGGTTTCCCTCAATTATTCGATTTCACCTTTTAAACCTTCCCTAGACCTCCACCAACATTTCAAGACCAAGATTAGATAAATCCGTTCAGCCGTTCTCTAGTTTTAGCGAGACTAACGAACAGTAATTGATTTTTATATATAGAAGAATATACATAGTATGTAAATATGTTTTTAAAACAAAAATTTCTTGACATTTTCTTATTTTATTACTATTAAATTAAGTAATTGACGATTGTTTCAAATTTACATAAACTTTTTGCCTGAGTGTTGCTTCTCTTTAAAAAAAAAAAAAAAAGGACTTCATGAAACAAGTCTCGCAAGTTTGCCCAATTGCAAAAATGGCAATTTTAAGAGTTCTCGTGAAAACCTTTATTATCAGTGCTGGTTGTACCAGCACTGAACTGTCTGTTCATATTGAACAGACGTAATAGCGGAATTTTTCTCACATACTAAACAAAAAAAATACGTGTGGCACCTGGGAGCTGCCGCGGTAAAGCTATTGCTTAGCATTTTTTTTATCAACTTATGCAAACTTATTTTTTTAAATAAAAATCCTACGAATTGTCTGTTTGTTTGTGTTAATAATTTTTTTTAAACCACGAATGCTCTTAAGTACGCCACAGCGTGTTTTCCTACATGTAAAAATCAGCGATGCCAAATATTTATAACCCAAACGCGCTATACCCCTTCTCAAAACGCGCTATTTTCCTACGCGCTAAATTAACTTTTAATAAAGATCGATGTATGATTTAGTAACTACGAGTACAATTAATTTTTTAGTAATTTTTTTTTCAGATTATGCAATATTACTTCCTCGAAATTATATCCTAAATAACTAAAATCATTTAATACAGAATCAGTCTCGCCATACAAATATTCGACATTCTAAGCTTTAATTTTAGTTTTATTTGTCAAACTTTGTAACAACTTATACAAATTGTCGAATAGTGTTGCGATTCAAATGCTTTTTGAAGTACAAATAAAATAGATGCTTAATAAGTTTTATAATTTTTTTGGGTCACGAGTACGACTACATATTTTTAACTGTGAAATTTCAAAATATTTGCCATTTACAATATTAAAATGCGTTTTTAATTCTAACCACAGTCAAGGGAATTTTATTTGCAATATCTGAATCATTAACGAATTTAAACAAAAAGTTAAATTTTGGATATTAGACAAATGTTAAATTTATACAAAAAAATAAAAAGATATTGAACTGAATTGATATTTTTGACTTTAATTAAAACGCGCTAATTTAGCGCATTTTTTTTAAAGCGCTAAGACGAAAAAAAGCGCGTTTGGTATAGTTAAAACGCGCTGAAACTAGCGCGAAAGGCGCTAAATTGGCATCGCTGGTAAAAATCTGTTTTATTCTGGCAATACTGTAATAGCATACTTTTAGGTTTTATTTTCGTTACGGAATTTCTTTATTCCGTCGACACCCTCAAAACCTGCGATAAAAGCTATACAATAGCTTAAAAAGCTACGAATTGTCTATTTGTTTGTGTTTCTCATTTTTTGTCAACAACGATTGCTCTTAATTAAGTATGGAGAAAAAACGCGCCATTTACAAAAAAAAAAAATGCACCTAGCTTAGAAAATCTATTTTTGGGTTTAAAATGTTAATTGAAATAATTTTGCTTAAAAAGTATAATATTAGTTTTTTGTGTTAAAAATTTAACAATAAAACAGGCTTTTACAGTTCAGGATTGTACTACATAGATGAATAATTTTCTTATTAATTTCATAAGTTCTGTACAAAACTTTTTAAAGAGATTAACGATTAATAGTAAGGACTCAAAAATAATAAAAGTTCTGAATTTATCATTTTATTCAAATATTTAAAAAAATTGTTTTAATAAGAAGTTTAGTATGTTTATATTAAATATATAACAATAAAAACAAACAGCCTTTTACAATATACAGTAGTTCATGGATAAATGAGTTTGTGAAAATGCCTAAAGCCCAACGCATTTAAACGATAAACGGTTTTAAGAAAACACGGTTAAGTGCGTTACCGGCGCATTTAAAGGAATCATGGTTATTTGCATTACCAACGCATTTAACAAAATTCCCTCTGAAGTACGTGCTTCAAAACCAAATTCTATCTATCCCTTTTCATTCTTACTAATAAAACGAAAATATGTTTAAGTATTAGAGATCATCGCTTTCCGATTTGTTATTCCATTCAATAAAACGAAAAATAAAATTATTTTAAAGTAAAACATAACAATTCAAGAAAACATCATAAAAACTAAAAAAACAATTTCACAAATTGATATTTAAGGCAACAGATTTAAGTTCATATGCATGTAACATATGCACATTGCACAGTGGGGACTTTTGCAAAATAAATGGTAATAAATCTGGAACTTCTAAACTACTGATTGGATTTATATGAAACTTGGAATATCTGTAGAGGAGGACTTAAGCTTTATAACAAATGACTTGGCAGCCATCTGGCTTAAGCTGGACAGGAGTTACAGTGGGCCTAAGTTGACAACATGGGACTCAAAAAAAATTCTGAGGCTTGTAACTTTTAGAAAAGTTATCCGATTTTTATGAGATAAAGCGTTTTGATCTAATCTCACAATTTTAAAGAAATAATGTCCTTAAGGGCCACTCAGACTATTATACTTTATATTAATACATGTCAAAAATTCAAATAATACGTGCAAGTGCGATATTGTGAATGCAAAATGTCATAACGAATGGTAAATAATACGATAAAAATTTGACATCCCATAATACTTGACCATTTTTTGAAAATTTTCTAAACGATAATACTTTTCATCTGATCAGAGTTGCATTATTACAACATCTAAACTAACAAGTCGCCTGTTTTGACGCCGATGCCGTGCCGTCGTTTATGGTATATGTCTTTGTCTTAAACCGGATATAAATATTCAATATGCTTATCGTATTGAATAATTTTTCGTCTAAGCCATGTCTGAAAATTAACGAAATTATCACATTTTCTTTTTCCTTGTCTTATTTAAATCAACTACTTTAACCGCCGTGTATTTTCAAAGGCCGGCACGACCACAGCTTGCTTGAAACTGCTCTGCCGCCGGAAGTAAACAATTAATGTAGGCATGTTGATTCTACACAGCTGTCGGCTTTCTGCTAATATTTTTCTTATTTAATATTCGTACGTGCAAAGTGAATTTTTAAATTAATTGTTAAATCTGTGCCGCGCTTGTTTTACAAATTATTAATTATGTCTGAAGATTTAGTGGGTGTGTCTGTGAAGGTATGTATATGTAATATGCATACATACATATGTGTGCATATATTTATATGTGAAGTTACTGACGAAGACAATTTTCTTCACAGCTGGAGTGGAGTTCACAGACAGTTCTGAAACTAATAGAATTGTTCAAAAATGCACAGTGCCTGTATAACACCAAAGACAAGTTATATCATAATAAACATGCCCGAGCGGAAGCATTAGAAAGCATCGCCAAAGAAATAGAAGACGCACTGCCTGGCATCACAGCAACGGAGATAAGGGTAACGTATCTAAATACATACATATTTATATACGTATATCTTTGTTATATTCATAATATTTTTTATAACTATTGTAGACTAAATTGAACTACCTTCGCTCCCAATATTCGAGAGAAATATTGCGGGCAGCTGAGTCAAAAAAAAGTGGAATAGCGTCAGAAGAAGTGTATGTCCCTTCGTCCTATTGGTTCGAACACCTACACTTTATAAAGGATTTCGTACGCGTTCGGAAAGGCAAGTCCAATCTTTCTCAGGTAAGATACTGTGAGTTTTTCCAACGCTATGAATCTGTAGACAATTAAATTCTTACAGACCTTTAATGATATTCCGTTGTCAGAAGGCGATGAGCATCCATCCTCATGGAATGAAAGTAGTGTAAGTGTTATACAATTGATAAAATATTAACGAGTTACAAACTAGTCAAAGGATCATATTTGAACCAGAAACAACCTGAATTCGTTTTAAAAATTACAGGCTCAAAAAAATTGTTGAACAAGAAACTCAACTTGAAAAGGGAAACGTTATAAAGTTTTCTTTTTTGAAATTTTTGTGGCATATTTGTTGAACTCCGATATTTTTCGGTGAAAATTAAACTTAAACACAATACAAATACAAAATCTCAATAAAAGCTACATACTTGGCAAATATATCACGAAACACTTTCCAAAAAGAAACGGCCTGGCTCACGATGTCGACAAGAAATTTTTTTCGCTTATTTATATTGAAAACAAAAACAAATTTTATTATTTTGTTGTTTTATATTGAAAACAAAAACAAATTTTATTATTTTGTTTTTGTTTTCAATATAAATTGGCGAAAACAAATTTCTTGTCGACATCGTGAGCCAGGCAGAAAATTTATAACGTTTCCCTTTTTAAGTTGAGTTTCTTGTTCAAAAATTTTTTTGAGCCTGTAACTTTTAAAACGATTTCAGGTTGTTTCTGGTTCAAATATGATCCTTTGACTAGTTTGTAAATAAATTTCAGTTTTTACATGTGTTTGTTATATTAGATTGAAAATGATGCTTCAATGACAGAGCCAGAAGATTCAACACCGGCAAA
Source organism: Tachina lurida (assembly GCA_944452675.1). NCBI lineage: Eukaryota > Metazoa > Arthropoda > Insecta > Diptera > Tachinidae > Tachina > Tachina lurida. The sequence goes on along the minus strand of OX101753.1, from coordinate 94,591,723 downwards.
GAAGAAAAAAGCAAATACAACTGGAAGCGATGAAGCACTAAAAGCAGCAACTACTTTTCTTATGCAAATGGCAGCAGAGCAGAAACCAGATAAATTTACTGAAGGTTTAACAACCTTCATTTCATCCAGCTTATTTGAAATTAAAGATAAGAATCTTCGTGACGAAGTTTCGTCGAAAGTAATGCTTTTACTTTTTGATTATATGAAGAAGCAAAGAGAGTTAGAATCCTCATAATTAAAAAACAAAATTTAATTTGAGAGGGGTAATAAAAACTCTTTTCAGTTAGTCGCTCTAATATACATCGTTACTTTAATATAGAAAGATACTAACTCATTATTTTTCTTTTTGTATACTGTGATATAAGAACATATCGTCACCTTAAATGCAAACGGACGTAACTACATTTTTGTATTTTTTACAAGAGAAACAAAAAACGTTTCAAAATCAAAAATTTTTTTGTAGTTACGTCCGTTTGCATTTTGGGTGACGATATAATGTATTTAAAAACGTAATAATCTGGATCTCAAAAAATAATGAGTTAAAGCATTTATATTAAGGTAACGATATCTAACATAAAATTTGACGCAAACGTTTTTTTTTAAGTTTTCATATTTTGGCGAATACATACATACATATGTATGTATGCACTTTTATATTTTTTGAAATACATACTTTAGTTACCTGTATAGTTGTTAAACATAATTACATAAATATGCATTAATCTTTTTGTTTTGTTTTTATTTTGAGTTGTTAATGAAAAATATGTACATTTAAGTGAATAATAAAAATGTGTTTTAGTTGTTGATATGAATAATATGTACATATCGCTCATTTATTGCAACGCAGTCATAATTCAAAGAAAACGAGTTTAAAGTTTTCAATTTATATATACATATTTATACGACTAAGTTGCAATAAAGGAGCGATATCTAAATTGAAATGAAAAATAAAAATTTACTTTTAAAAACCAATTATTACAAAAATTGCCTTTTTATATTAAAAATTAAATCTTCTTACAGACTCTTCTTGCCAATCTAGGATATTGACATTGTTAAAATAGTGCCTGTACTTATCTCTTATAGCAGATGCTTCGTCTGAACAACGGTTTCCTACGCTTTTTTCCAAACGAGTGTGATTGGGAGTTTCAGACAGATTAAGGGATTACATTTCATCTATTCTTGTGAGGTAGTTGTGCAATGTACATGCAGCTAACGTTATCAGCTCTACTTTTTCAACACTTGATGTTCTTATAGGCCTTTGAAAAATTTGAAATCTTGATGCAAGAATTCCAAATGCATTTTCAACAACACGCCGGGCCCTTGACAAACGGTAGTTAAAGATTTTATTTTCATACAGCTGCCTTTGATTGTAGGGTTTTAAAATTCTTAAACTTAAACGAAATGCTTCGTCTGACACAAACACGTATGGTACCTAATAAAACAATTATTAAATACCTTTATGTTTGTGTTGGGAAGTTCTTCATTTTCGGGGAAAGTACGATTTTTTTTTATAAAGTCTCCAATATCTGAGGCGTTAAATGCTGCAGCGTCATTAGCTCTTCCATTTGTCCCAACATCCACCATGATAAATTTGCAATTGGCATCTACCACCGCCAATAAAATGACGCTGTTAAAGCCTTTGTAATTATAGTAATATGACCCTTCAGATGCTTTGGGACAAAACGCAATGTGCTTACCATCTAAAAGTTTAAATTATGAATTTCCTTGAAGCAAATTAAAAAAAACAATTTACCGATAGCTCCAAGGCACATGGGAAAGTTCCATTTCCTATTAAATTCATCAGCAACTCTTTTCCATTCGTTAGCTGTTTTACGTACCTTAAAAACAAATTTTATTAAAAACCATTATAAATTATGGGTTCTTGCAGTTTTACTTGCAGGTAATGGCCACCCAAACAATTATATATAGCACGCAAAGTTTCCGGAACCAAATCTGAAATTAATGATGCAGATACCCGAAACCCATAGGAAAGATCTTTATAGGAATTGCCCGTCGCCAAATACCTTAGTGTGATTAGAAGTCTAAATCATCAATATACAAATAAATATATGTTTACAAGATTATTATTTTTAAATACCTACCGTGTTGCGGCTGACACGGATTCTCTCAGCACTGTGTTTTGTTTTGATATGACTGGGCTAACAACACTTAACAATTCCTGAAAAGATTCCTTAGAAAGCCTTCAAAAATTTTCAAAACTTTTTGGGTCTTCCAATTGCAATTCTTTGGTCGCGATGTGGGTAAGATCCCTACCCGAATATCGTCGGAGAAGCCACTCACTGCACCAATAACGCCTTGCACCTCGCCGAACACATAATCTCTTATTTTTATGTTTTTCAATTATTGCTAAAGCCATCACAACCCCTACAAGTTTATTTTTATTTCTTTTTTCCATCAAAATGATAATCAAGTATTTTTTAAATATCAAAAACAAAAGCTATTTTCAATGGTTAGCTTTCTACTTCTGCTTTTAGTGTAATTTGAGGTGTGATGGTGTGAATACAAAATGCCAGTTTACGTTAGATTTTTTGAAAGTCGAAACGAATGTCTTTAGATTTTTTCTCGTAAAGTGTGATGAAAGTCTTTATACATGTATAATAGTGTGAGTGGCCCTTTAGATGTGTTTTGGTATCTCTCATAACTTAGAAGATATTTGACTTTTAACAAAAAAAAAATTTTTTTTTGCCTTGACTTTTTTTAGTATTTCACCTACAACTTTTTTTTGTCTATTATTGGAATTTAAATTAAAAGACAGCATTAAATTTCAGATAAAATTTTAAATAAAAATATGTAAGAAACTTATTAATATCTGCAGTCGTGAAATCGGGAAAAGGCAAAAAATTCAAAACTTTAAAATTTTCCTGAAAAAGGCATGTTTTTTTAAGAAAAAGTATCTTCATTATTTTCAATTTTGTGAAAAACTTTGTTTAACACATACACTTTAAATGTGACTTTAATTATACCATATGATTTTCTATGTAAGTGTAGTTAATACTAATAACAGGTAAGCATTTAACGAATAACAACACACATTTTTAATGGATTAAAAAAAGGTTTTCGCGCATTATTTTACAGCGGCATCGGGAGGTGCTACCTGATTATGGTACTACTTAAAATAAATAACACTTCACAGTACCAGGTAACTAGACAAAACTAGCAAAGTTGCTTATAAAGTATGCTGTATTGTATAAACAATTTGAAAGGTTTTATTTGTATGTATTGTTTTTTATTATTATTTACCAATATATAATCTATTTAATATTACGCGATAACTAAAAAAAAACTTTTTAAAACTATATAAAGTATTTATTTTTAAATTACATGTTTTAATTTGAAATTTATTTGCTGGTGGTTCAGCGATGTCTATATGCATTTCATTGTTGCTGTAACAAATCGTCAGTAGACTTCAACCACACATTTTGAACAGTCACAAACCTCTTATCTTATGTACAGACTTTCAAAAACTATTTGAGAATTCACAAATAATAATATTTTTGAAAATCACAAAAGAAAAATAAGCATATTAATGATCAAACAGAATAAGTCCGCAACTTCAGGAAAAATCGCTGTCTTTCTACTTCTGCTTTTAGTGTAATTTGAGGTGTGATGGTGTGAATACAAAATGCCAGTTTACGTTAGATTTTTTGAAAGTCGAAACGAATGTCTTTAGATTTTTTCTCGTAAAGTGTGATGAAAGTCTTTATACATGTATAATAGTGTGAGTGGCCCTTTAGATGTGTTTTGGTATCTCTCATAACTTAGAAGATATTTGACTTTTAACAAAAAAAAAATTTTTTTTTGCCTTGACTTTTTTTAGTATTTCACCTACAACTTTTTTTTGTCTATTATTGGAATTTAAATTAAAAGACAGCATTAAATTTCAGATAAAATTTTAAATAAAAATATGTAAGAAACTTATTAATATCTGCAGTCCTGAAATCGGGAAAAGGCAAAAAATTCAAAACTTTAAAATTTTCCTGAAAAAGGCATGTTTTTTAAGAAAAAGTATCTTCATTATTTTCAATTTTGTGAAAAACTTTGTTTAACACATACACTTTAAATGTGACTTTAATTATACCATATGATTTTCTATGTAAGTGTAGTTAATACTAATAACAGGTAAGCATTTAACGAATAAATAACAACACACATTTTTAATGCATTAAAAAAAGGTTTTCGCGCATTATTTTACAGCGGCATCGGGAGGTGCTACCTGATTATGCTACTACTTAAAATAAATAACACTTCACAGTACCAGGTAACTAGACAAAACTAGCAAAGTTGCTTATAAAGTATGCTGTATTGTATAAACAATTTGAAAGGTTTTATTTGTATGTATTGTTTTTTATTATTATTTACCAATATATAATCTATTTAATATTACGCGATAACTAAAAAAAAACTTTTTAAAACTATATAAAGTATTTATTTTTAAATTACATGTTTTAATTTGAAATTTATTTGCTGGTGGTTCAGCGATGTCTATATGCATTTCATTGTTGCTGTAACAAATCGTCAGTAGACTTCAACCACACATTTTGAACAGTCACAAACCTCTTATCTTATGTACAGACTTTCAAAAACTATTTGAGAATTCACAAATAATAATATTTTTGAAAATCACAAAAGATAAATAAGCATAGAATGGATTCATATCGAATATAAATTATATGCTGGGTTTTGTATAAGTTTCTAAGCCTAAATGATCAAACAGAATTGCGGCATAAACACATTTTCCATACAAATTGACATAAAAAAGTAGACCTAGAAAGCAGTCGAGAGATAGAATCTATTTTATTTTGAGAACGTTTTTCCTTATGCTCTCACATATAAATAAATATTCTCTCAACAATGCTACCATACTTTCAATAATTTCATACATTTTGTAAGCAAAACTACAAAGAAAAATAAGCACAAAAGAATATAAAACAAATATTAGAGAGAATATGAAGTTACTGCCGTAGATTTTATTATGGGCTTTGTTAATTTGACAGCGATTTTTCCTGAAGTTGCGGACTTATTCTGTTTGATCATTAATATGCTTATTTTTCTTTTGTGATTTTCAAAAATATTATTATTTGTGAATTCTCAAATAGTTTTTGAAAGTCTGTACATAAGATAAGAGGTTTGTGACTGTTCAAAATGTGTGGTTGAAGTCTACTGACGATTTGTTACAGCAACAATGAAATGCATATAGACATCGCTGAACCACCAGCAAATAAATTTCAAATTAAAACATGTAATTTAAAAATAAATACTTTATATAGTTTTAAAAAGTTTTTCTTAGTTATCGCGTAATATTAAATAGATTATATATTGGTAAATAATAATAAAAAACAATACATACAAATAAAACCTTTCAAATTGTTTATACAATACAGCATACTTTATAAGCAACTTTGCTAGTTTTGTCTAGTTACCTGGTACTGTGAAGTGTTATTTATTTTAAGTAGTACCATAATCAGGTAGCACCTCCCGATGCCGCTGTAAAATAATGCGCGAAAACCTTTTTTTAATCCATTAAAAATGTGTGTTGTTATTCGTTAAATGCTTACCTGTTATTAGTATTAACTACACTTACATAGAAAATCATATGGTATAATTACCAAAAATATTTTTTATTGCGAAAAATATACATCGACTTATTGGAAAACATTCTTAATTTATTTTTGTTTTTCTATTTAGGTTGAATTTCAGAATTCATAAAAGTTTTAAACAGCTGATGTGTGAATAAATGGAAAAAAGTTAAGCGCATTCTACATATTTTTTGAAATATATCTCGAGATCAGTTTATTATATTGGAATAATTTTTTCAGGTGAAGTAGAAAGACTCATATGAAAGCTAAAACTGCCAACATAAGAAAAGAAAATTATTTTTATATATATTTTTTATGGTACAAAACAAAATTTTTCCAAAATTTTGACTTTTTTCAGAAAATTTACGCGTATGTTCGCATTTATGAAAAGGCTGTCAAAAATTTAAGTTAAACATGTTGCAAACTATCGTAAATATTAAATGCTATAGTTAAAATTTTCAAAACATACCGTCACAACTTTTTATAAGCGCATACGCACAAAAAATATTTTCAAAATTGGCAATTTTCGGACACTGCTGAGTGTAGGGTGCATGCCCAAAATACAAAATAATTGGCTGTTAGCATATTCTGAATAAATTATTTTTAGCACTATGTGGCTTTAAAGTGTATGTGTTAAACAAAGTTTTTCACAAAATTGAAAATAATGAAGATACTTTTTCTTAAAAAAACATGCCTTTTTCAGGAAAATTTTAAAGTTTTGAATTCTTTGCCTTTTCCCGATTTCACGACTGCAGATATTAATAAGTTTCTTACATATTTTTATTTAAAATTTTATCTGAAATTTAATGCTGTCTTTTAATTTAAATTCCAATAATAAACAAAAAAAGTTGTAGGTGAAATACTAAAAAAAGTCAAGGCAAAAAAAATTTTTTTTTTTTGTTAAAAGTCAAATATCTTCTAAGTTATGAGAGATACCAAAACACATCTAAAGGGCCACTCACACTATTATACATGTATAAAGACTTTCATCACACTTTACGAGAAAAAAATCTAAAGACATTCGTTTCGACTTTCAAAAAATCTAACGTAAACTGACATTTTGTATTCACACCATCACACCTCAAATTACACTAAAAGCAGAAGTAGAAAGCAAACCATTGAAAATAGCTTTTGTTTTTGATATTTAAAAAATACTTGATTATCATTTTGATGGAAAAAAGAAATAAAAATAAACTTGTAGGGGTGTGATGGCTTTAGCAATAATTGAAAAACATAAAAATAAGAGATTATGTGTTCGGCGAGGTGCAAGGCGTTATTGGTGCCGTGAGTGGCTTCTCCGACGATATTCGGGTAGGGATCTTACCCACATCGCGACCAAAGAATTGCAGTTGGAAGACCCAAAAATTTTTAAAATTTTTGCAGGCTTTCTAAGGAATCTTTTCAGGAATTGTTAAGTGTTGTTAGCCCAGTCATATCAAAACAAAACACAGTGCTGAGAGAATCCGTGTCAGCCGCAACACGGTAGGTATTTAAAAATAATAATCTTGTAAACATATATTTATTTGTATATTGATGATTTAGACTTCTAATCACACTAAGGTATTTGGCGACGGGCAATTCCTATAAAGATCTTTCCTATGGGTTTCGGGTATCTGCATCATTAATTTCAGATTTGGTTCCGGAAACTTTGCGTCCTATATATAATTGTTTGGGTGGCCATTACCTGCAAGTAAAACTGCAAGAACCCATAATTTGTAATGGTTTTTAATAAAATTTTTTTTTAAGGTACGTAAAACAGCTAACGAATGGAAAAGAGTTGCTGATGAATTTAATAGGAAATGGAACTTTCCCATGTGCCTTGGAGCTATCGGTACATTGTTTTTTTTACTTTGCTTCAAGGAAATTCATAATTTAAACTTTTAGATGGTAAGCACATTGCGTTTTGTCCCAAAGCATCTGAAGGGTCATATTACTATAATTACAAAGGCTTTAACAGCGTCATTTTATTGGCGGTGGTAGATGCCAATTGCAAATTTATCATGGTGGATGTTGGGACAAATGGAAGAGCTAATGACGCTGCAGCATTTAACGCCTCAGATATTGGAGACTTTATAAAAAAAATCGTACTTTCCCCGAAAATGAAGAACTTCCCAACACAAACATAAAGGTATTTAATAATTGTTTTATTAGGTACCATACGTGTTTGTGTCAGAGGAAGCATTTCGTTTAAGTTTAAGAATTTTAAAACCCTACAATCAAAGGCAGCTGTATGAAAATAAAATCTTTAACTACCGTTTGTCAAGGGCGCGGCGTGTTGTTGAAAATGCATTTGGAATTCTTGCATCAATATTTCAAATTTTTCAAAGGCCTATAAGAACATCAAGTGTTGAAAAAGTAGAGCTGATAACGTTAGCTGCATGTACATTGCACAACTACCTCACAAGAATAGATGAAATGTAATCCCTTAATCTGTCTGAAACTCCCAATCACACTCGTTTGGAAAAAAGCGTAGGAAACCGTTGTTCAGACGAAGCATCTGCTATAAGAGATAAGTACAGGCACTATTTTAACAATGTCAATATCCTAGATTGGCAAGAAGAGTCTGTAAGAAGATTTAATTTTTAATATAAAAAGGCAATTTTTGTAATAATTGGGTTTTAAAAATAAATTTTTATTTTTCATTTCAATTTAGATATCGCTCCTTTATTGCAACTTAGTCGTATAAATATGTATATATAAATTGAAAACTTTAAACTCGTTTTCTTTGAATTATGACTGCGTTGCAATAAATGAGCGATATGTACATATTATTCATATCAACAACTAAAACACATTTTTATTATTCATTTAAATGTACATATTTTTCATTAACAACTCAAAATAAAAAAAAACAAAAAGATTAATGCATATTTATGTAATTATGTTTAACAACTATACAGGTAACTAAAGTATGTATTTCAAAAAATATAAAAGTGCATACATACATATGTATGTATGTATTCGCCAAAATATGAAAACTTCAAAAAAAACGTTTGCGTCAAATTTTATGTTAGATATCGTTACCTTAATATAAATGCTTTAACTCATTATTTTTTGAGATCCAGATTATTACGTTTTTAAATACATTATATCGTCACCCAAAATGCAAACGGACGTAACTACAAAAAAATTTTTGATTTTGAAACGTTTTTTGTTTCTCTTGTAAAAAATACAAAAATGTAGTTACGTCCGTTTGCATTTAAGGTGACGATATGTTCTTATATCACAGTATACAAAAAGAAAAATAATGAGTTAGTATCTTTCTATATTAAAGTAACGATGTATATTAGAGCGACTAACTGAAAAGAGTTTTTATTACCCCTCTCAAATTAAATTTTGTTTTTTAATTATGAGGATTCTAACTCTCTTTGCTTCTTCATATAATCAAAAAGTAAAAGCATTACTTTCGACGAAACTTCGTCACGAAGATTCTTATCTTTAATTTCAAATAAGCTGGATGAAATGAAGGTTGTTAAACCTTCAGTAAATTTATCTGGTTTCTGCTCTGCTGCCATTTGCATAAGAAAAGTAGTTGCTGCTTTTAGTGCTTCATCGCTTCCAGTTGTATTTGCTTTTTTCTTCTTTGCCGGTGTTGAATCTTCTGGCTCTGTCATTGAAGCATCATTTTCAATCTAATATAACAAACACATGTAAAAACTGAAATTTATTTACAAACTAGTCAAAGGATCATATTTGAAGCAGAAACAACCTGAAATCGTTTTAAAAGTTACAGGCTCAAAAAAATTTTTGAACAAGAAACTCAACTTAAAAAGGGAAACGTTATAAATTTTCTGCCTGGCTCACGATGTCGACAAGAAATTTGTTTTCGCCAATTTATATTGAAAACAAAAACAAAATAATAAAATTTGTTTTTGTTTTCAATATAAAACAACAAAATAATAAAATTTGTTTTTGTTTTCAATATAAATAAGCGAAAAAAATTTCTTGTCGACATCGTGAGCCAGGCCGTTTCTTTTTGGAAAGTGTTTCGTGATATATTTGCCAAGTATGTAGCTTTTATTGAGATTTTGTATTTGTATTGTGTTTAAGTTTAATTTTCACCGAAAAATATCGGAGTTCAACAAATATGCCACAAAAATTTCAAAAAAGAAAACTTTATAACGTTTCCCTTTTCAAGTTGAGTTTCTTGTTCAACAATTTTTTTGAGCCTGTAATTTTTAAAACGAATTCAGGTTGTTTCTGGTTCAAATATGATCCTTTGACTAGTTTGTAACTCGTTAATATTTTATCAATTGTATAACACTTACACTACTTTCATTCCATGAGGATGGATGCTCATCGCCTTCTGACAACGGAATATCATTAAAGGTCTGTAAGAATTTAATTGTCTACAGATTCATAGCGTTGGAAAAACTCACAGTATCTTACCTGAGAAAGATTGGACTTGCCTTTCCGAACGCGTACGAAATCCTTTATAAAGTGTAGGTGTTCGAACCAATAGGCCGAAGGGACATACACTTCATCTGACCCTATTCCACTTTTTTTTGATTCAGCTGCCCGCAATATTTCTCTCGAATATTGGGAGCGAAGGTAGTTCAATTTAGTCTACAATAGTTATAAAAAATATTATGAATATAACAAAGATATACGTATATAAATTTGTATGTATTTAGATACGTTACCCTTATCTCCGTTGCTGTGATGCCAGGCAGTGCGTCTTCCATTTCTTTGGCGATGCTTTCTAATGCTTCCGCTCGGGCATGTTTATTATGATATAACTTGTCTTTGGTGTTATACAGGCACTGTGCATTTTTGAACAATTCTATTAGTTTCAGAACTGTCTGTGAACTCCACTCCAGCTGTGAAGAAAATTGTCTTCGTCAGTTGCTTCACATATAAATATATGCACACATATGTATGTATGCATATTACATATAGATACCTTCACAGACACACCCACTAAATCTTCAGACATAATTAATAATTTGTAAAACAAGCGCGGCACAGATTTAACAATTAATTTAAAAATTCACTTTGCACGTACGAATATTAAATAAGAAAAATATAAGCAGAAAGCCAACAGCTGTGTAGAATCAACATGCCTACATTAATTGTTTACTTCCGGCGGCAGAGCAGTTTCAAGCAAGCTGTGGTCGTGCCGGCCTTTGAAAATACACGGCGGTTAAAGTAGTTGATTTAAATAAGACAAGGAAAAAGAAAATGTGATAATTTCGTTAATTTTCAGACATGGCTTAGACGAAAAATTATTCAATACGATAAGCATATTGAATATTTATATCCGGTTTAAGACAAAGACATATACCATAAACGACGGCACGGCATCGAAACAGGCGACTTGTTAGTTTGGATGTTGTAATAATGCAACTCTGATCAGATGAAAAGTATTATCGTTTAGAAAATTTTCAAAAAATGGTCAAATATTATGGGATGTCAAATTTTTATCGTATTATTTACCATTCGTTATGACATTTTGCATTCACAATATCGCACTTCCACGTATTATTTGAATTTTTGACATGTATTAATTCAAAGTATAAAAGTCTGAGTGGCCCTTAAGGACATTATTTCTTTAAAATTGTGAGATTAGATCAAAAAGCTTTATCTCATAAAAATCGGATAACTTTTCTAAAAGTTACAAGCCTCAGAATTTTTTTTGAGTCCCATGTTGTCAACTTAGGCCCACTGTAACTCCTGTCCAGCTTAAGCCAGATGGCTGCCAAGTCATTTGTTATAAAGCTTAAGTCCTCCTCTACAGATATTCCAAGTTTCATATAAATCCAATCAATAGTTTAGAAGTTCCAGATTTATTACCATTTATTTTGCAAAAGTCCCCACTGTGCATTGTAAGTCAAAGAAACGTACAAACATACATACTTATGTATGTATGCTACATACACATGCATACATTTTACAAGAAATTTAGAAATTTCTTTAATTTCTGCACAAATCTGAAGTTTTTGTTTCAACGATAGTTGCACTTTCTTCGTAGACATTGTGATGAAAACTAAATGAAATAATTGTAAACAGGGCTGCCGTTTTTGGTTATTTCTAACCAAAAGTGGCTACTTTTTTCTTTAATGTGGAGATGTGAATATTTTTCTCATTTTGGTTATTTTTTTGCCAAAATAATGATACACATGTACATATTTCTTATGTTATACTTTTTAAGCTTTTATGTTCTTCAATTGCTACCAAGGCAACTGAAAATAAAACAGCTGTGACTAAAATCGCTAGTGCAGCCAGCTGTTATGAATTCGCGTTGATTGCTACTCACTTGTTTACAATACTTTTACAACACTGTCAACAGCTTTTAAATTTACTAAATGATCGCAACTCTGTACTACAGAAATGACATGTCTTTTGTAATGGCGGCAACATTCAATTAAAAGATTTTACAAAGTAAATATATATAAAGAATATATACTTAAGTTGTTGTTTGTGTAAAAATACTGTTGGGCTGTCAAATACAAAAAGTAAACGTGTGAAGAAAAACAAAATTCAACAATAAAACAAACAAAAAACTAAACGGGAAAAAATTAATCAGGTGCCGACTGGCATATACCCTACGAATGAGCATTGAACTATTGCTTGCAAGTCAGCTGCATGTACCTTGATTTCTTGTTGTAGTGCGGCACAAAGTGTATGCATTTTAAATGTTAGTTAATAAAAATACTACATATTGAAATTTGGTTATTTTTTTCTCTCATTTGGTAACTTTTAAAGGGAATTTTGGTTGTAAAAATTTTTTGGTTGTGGCAGCACTGATTGTAAACAAATAAAACAGGCTTGCCAAATTTGATGATTTATTTTCATGTTGGCGTTTTTTTCAGTTAGTTTATTAATTTTAATGTGTAGAATTTTTAAAGAAACAATTTACAAGGTTGAGAATTTTAAATTAAGTTTGTGCATTTAACCGTGAAAGTCTGCATGATAAATAATTTATTTTTATGAAATATACGAACTATATAAGAGTGAAACGCAGTAAAGCGGGATTCATTTAACAGAAAAATATGTGCACAAATTAAATAGATCGAGGAAAATTTTTGTTTTGACAACTATTTAAGCGTGAAACTCTCTTAAGTGAACTACTGTACATATGTATGTACATAATTAAAAAAACTTAACAGAATAAACAAATACGTACATACATACGGCCTTATGTATAATCAAAAACTGGTATGAATTTAGCATAAGTGGCAAAATTTATCATGGTATTAACGTGTTTTGCCATACAATTTTACATAAAAAATCATGTTAGATTACATCCTACATCCTAATTACATCCGCGTGTTAAAACTAAATTATGCGGAAATTTTTAATATCAAATTGTATAGAGGAACTCGTCAATACGTAGTTCAATTTTGTCACTTTTTTTTTTTTTTTTTTTAACTAACTTCATGCCAGTTTTTGATTATACATAGGGCCGATAGTATATATGTATGTGTTCTTAATTATGAAAGTGGTCTAAGCCATACGCATATTTGATTCGAAATACTCTTAGTAAATAAATTAAAAAAAAATCATTTGATATTAATGGAGACTAGTAAATTAAACTGTTTCATAATAAAAAAATATTTTTGGATTTGTTCAAATGTAATCTACTAATTATCTCGACCAAAGAAATATATGACTTATACAACTTTCAAAACTAAGGGCACATACATACATTCATTTGTACAAGATGATACATTTTTGTACATTAATCTTATAAATTCTGTTTAATCTTTTTAAAAAGAGATCAAAAATTAATTTTTCAATTTAATACAGCTAATATTTTCATCATTATTGTTATCGTCAGGACATTAAAAAGATTTGTTTTCAAACTGTGATGTTTTGTAAACATCATTACTATTAATATGGTAATTAACACTATCAGGAAGTTAGTAAGTTCCACAACAAGAATTTTCCCGTTTTAACTCATTGTTTTCTTAAATTTGGGTATTTACATATAAAAATACCAAAAACAAAAAAAAACCCGTTAGCAAAACAACACACAAAATACCATGATATAAATATAGAAGGTATTTCCATTCTCTCTTTGTTTTTAAAAAATAAGTATTTTTGAAGTTTATTTTTTGAGAAAAATAAAAAAAAGGTTCCCATATCGTAAAAAATATAAGTCTTCCCCCATAAAATTTTTACAAAAATGTGTAATCATCTTAACAAAAGTTGCGAAAAAAGTGGTTATGTAATAACTTGGCGTATCTTTTTAAGTTTTCTGCCTAAAATAAGTATTTTAACTACATATATTTTCATCCAAAATTAATTGACAATGAATTTTCATTAAGTCTAACAAATATTGATGATATTACATCTTGTTTAATCTAAATAATTCGCTTCTTGTTGATTGTAACATGTTTTTCTAAAAAATTACTTAAATACCCGATCAGATAATTTTGGCAAGTCTATTTCACAGATTTTGCAGGCTCTTAGACACTGTTGGCGGACACCAGATAATGTAAAGAACTCAAAGAATGCTACATTCATATTTTTACAATGATATTTTGTACGTCCACAGTTTGTAATATGCAGCTCATTTTCACTTTCTTTAACACAACAATGCATTGTTTTTGAAGATAATAAAACATTTACCATCACAATTTTTTTTTAATTGTTTGAATTTATAAAGAAAACTTCCGAAATAATTTTTCAATAAAATTTTCAAACGAACAGGAAACAGAGGGGATATATTAAATTAATACGGTAGCACGATTTTACTGGAAACTTCAGAATACCTATCCTTGTCAGAAGGTGAATGTCAAGAAAAAATGAGAGAACGGAAGTACCTTCTATATTTATATCATGCAAAATACCCTTGAGGAATACTCTATATGAGTACCTCAAAGGAAAAAAATTGTGAGTTGACTTCTAACGGCAGAAATGCCTATTTTACTGTGAGTTCTGAAGGTCTTAATGACAACAATAAAAAATATGATGATAGACTTACTGTGAGTTCTGAAGCTCTTAATAAAAATAAAAAATCTGATGATAGACTTTTTCTAACGGCAAAACCACAGTTTCGACATCGATCAACTTCACTTTATCCAATTCCACCTAGTTAATCGTTGAAATTACCGTTGCCTAGTACTTCTACATTTAACTCAGCGATTTCATTCGCTTCGGGCTCGTGGTCATCACTTAACCAAGCTGTCACTGAAGATAAGAGTAGCCCAAACCCCAAGGTCCAATTCGGAATGGACAGCTACATCACAATTGCAGAGCGCGGGCTAAGCCCAAATTCTACTAAAATTGCATCTGATCCAAAGATGTCTAGGGATAACAGCGCATCCTCTACTAATCGGCAAACCCGTTTTAAAATATTCCAAGATGACAAACCCGCTGAATCTGCGAACAAAACCTCCAAGCCGCCACCAATCTATTTAAGAGAAAAAAACTCAAACGCTCTTATGAAAAAATTAATTTCGGTCATTGGTGAGAATAAATTTTACATTTTTCCAATAAAACGTGGTAACATTGATGAAACGAAAATTCAAATTTAATTTATTTTTTTTTAGTACATGATTTTTATTTATTGTATCTTCATAAGTATTCAAATCTTAAATCTAAAATATAATTAGGCCCGACCAGTGTCGGACATAAGCTTAGTAATCTTTATATATATAATTCTACTGTACGTGGGTTGTGACTGAACTCCTCCTAAACGTCCGGAGCGATTTGCACACATTTTTTGTACGTGTTTGGGTGGCGCTTCGGGTGGTTTAGATTTATAATTTGGTCTGATTAGACAAAGGGGCGTGGTACCTCCCATACAAACCACAAATTATAAATCTATTATTTCTGCTCCTGATAAAGGTATTTGAACAAAATTTGGTACGTCGCTTTGGTGTGCATTTCTTAAGTGCTGCTGCAAATATGGGCGGGATTGTACAATGGGGCGTGGTACCTCCCAAATAAACCACAAATTAAAATCTATTATTTCTGCTCCTGATAACGGTATTTGCACAAAATTTGGCTCGTCGGTTTGATGTGCATTTTTTAAGTGCTGCTGCAAATATGGGCGGAATTGTACAAAAGAGCGTGATACCTCCCATACAAACCACAAATTAAGAATCCAATATTTCTGCTCCTGCTAACGGTATTTAAACACAATTTCGTATTTCAGTTTAGTGAACATATTTTAAGCTCTGCTGCAAATATAGGAGGGATTTGGTAGAGACGCGTGGTACCTCCCTTACAAATCTTCTTTATGTATATAATTCTACTGTACGTGTGTATGTCACTGAATAAATTTTTTTTGCATGCGTTTGGGTGCCACCTTGAATGGTACATTACATTGAGACACACAATGTATCAAATTGCCAGAAATTTTCTGCAACATGGTTAATACGAGAGATGCTTTGATTTTTTTTTAATACATGATTTTTATTTATTGTATCTTCATATATGAACTAACAATAAGTATTCAAATCTTAAATATAAAAATATAATTAGGCCCGACCAGTGTCGGACATAAGCTTAGTAATAGTTATATATAATACATAAGTAGTGATAATCAAAAGGAAAAAAATAAAAGTATTTTCAAGAAGTCTCATCTGGAGTGCTGTGAATAAGAGCCCTTGTGTCCCTCTTTTTTAGGCGGATGTGTCCAGTAAAGTTCAAAATATTACGGGCAAGCGGATTAGGATGTGACTCGAGTTTTGTTAAATATTTGCCTGCGTATTTTGCAATTTCTTCAGTCACTAGTGGCATATTTAAATCACGATGTATATTTTTTTTTTAATACATATTTTTTATTTATTGTATCTTCAAATATGAACTAACAATAAGTATTTAAATCTTAAATCTAAAATATAATTATTAGGCCCGACCACTGTCGGACATAAATTAAGAGATAGTTATAAATAATACATAAGTAGTGATAATCAAAAGGAAGAAAAAATAAATAAAATAAAAATTATTTTCAAGTAGTCCCATCTGGAGTGTTGAGTATAAGAGCTCTTGTATCCCTCTTTTTTAGGCGGATGTGTCCAGTAAAGTTCAAAATATTACGAGCAAGCGGATTAGGATGTGACTCGAGGTTTGTTAAATATTTGCCTGCATATTTTGCAATTTCTTCAATCACTAGTGGCATGTTTAAATCACGATGTATATTTGAGTTTTTTATATACCATGGAGCCGATGTTATTAATCGCAAAATTTTATTTTGCCTTCGTTGGATTCTCTCGACATTGGAAGCTGAAGCAGTGCCCCATAGTTGAATTCCGTAGCACCATATCGGTTTCAAAAGTGACTTGTATATCAAAAGTTTGCAATCTAGACTGAGGGTTGAGTTTCTACCAATCAGCCAGATGGCTGCCAAGTCATTTGTTATAAAGCTTAAGTCCTCCTCTACAGATATTTCAAGTTTCATATAAATCCAATCAGTAGTTTAGAAGTTCCAGATTTATTACCATTTATTTTGCAAAAGTCCCCACTGTGCATTGTACGTCAAAGAAACGTACAAACATACATACTTATGTATGTATGCTACATACACATGCATACATTTTACAAGAAATTTAGAAATTTCTTTAATTTCTGCACAAATCTGAAGTTTTTGTTTCAACGATAGTTGCACTTTCTTCGTAGACATTGTGATGAAAACTAAATGAAATAATTGTAAACAGGGCTGCCGTTTTTGGTTATTTCTAACCAAAAGTGGCTACTTTTTTCTTTAATGTGGAGATGTGAATATTTTTCTCATTTTGGTTATTTTTTTGCCAAAATAATGATACACATGTACATATTTCTTATGTTATACTTTTTAAGCTTTTATGTTCTTCAATTGCTACCAAGGCAACTGAAAATAAAACAGCTGTGACTAAAATCGCTAGTGCAGCCAGCTGTTATGAATTCGCGTTGATTGCTACTCACTTGTTTACAATACTTTTACAACACTGTCAACAGCTTTTAAATTTACTAAATGATCGCAACTCTGTACTACAGAAATGACATGTCTTTTGTAATGGCGGCAACATTCAATTAAAAGATTTTACAAAGTAAATATATATAAAGAATATATACTTAAGTTGTTGTTTGTGTAAAAATACTGTTGGGCTGTCAAATACAAAAAGTAAACGTGTGAAGAAAAACAAAATTCAACAATAAAACAAAAAAAAAACTAAACGGGAAAAAATTAATCAGGTGCCGACTGGCATATACCCTACGAATGAGCATTGAACTATTGCTTGCAAGTCAGCTGCATGTACCTTGATTTCTTGTTGTAGTGCGGCACAAAGTGTATGCATTTTAAATGTTAGTTAATAAAAATACTACATATTGAAATTTGGTTATTTTTTTCTCTCATTTGGTAACTTTTAAAGGGAATTTTGGTTGTAAAAATTTTTTGGTTGTGGCAGCACTGATTGCAACACAGTTTATTGTATTAATTAACAAAACGCTTACTTTATTAAATTTAAATGACACACTTTTCCTTTCATTACAAAATTATTCTATTATGGATGGTCAGCAAAAGTAAAAACATAAAGAAACATAAAAATAATAAAATGTAAAATAGTATATAAGTAGAGTTAAACATTCAATAAATCAGACTTTAATTTGTGAACATAAACTGGCAACAACTTGCCTTGTTTCAATTAAATTCTCAAAATCTTTTGGCACCTCTTTTGAGCGCCTACTGATAAGCTGGTCTCCCTGACAGCTGTATAAAGAAAACAAGGGACTACAGGGCCACACTTAAATACACACATACTGAGATAGGGCCATACTGAGCAAATCCTACTAATAACATTACACTCGAGACCCTTTATTTCGTAAAATCTCGGCAAACAGGTTTTTGAGCATGTATGTGTGTTGTGAGTGTGGATAGGTAAATATTTGCATACATGAAGAAGATTAATTTTGTTTTTGTTGTACACATATTTGTCTTTTATTTTACATTTACACTTCATAGACAAATAGTTTGATTTACAGCTATTTTTATTGTTATTTGTTATTATCTTCTCCCTTCCTCTTTAATGCTTTGCCTGTGAAGAAATATTTAAGGCAACAACATAAAGCAAACGTAACAATAAAAATAAAGACCTTTTTTGTAAACACTTTGCTTGTTTTCCTCACTTACTGATCCTCAGTAGCTGAGCTACGAACGATTCTGTTCGTATCATGCGGTCAGTAATCGACCGATTCGTGTGTTACGTTCAACTCATAACCCGGGAGCTAGAACACGATTGAACCGAAAAAGAGGGTTGCTGTTCAGACACTGGGTGATTCCATCCAATTTTTTTTAGGTCTTTTGAGTGAGAAGACGGCACAAAGAAATTTGGTTGAGCATATTTTGCGAGCTCTGATTAAAACATATTTATATGTCTATACAATAGTTAATTAGGACTATTTGTAATTAAAACATATTTATCTATCTATACAATGTTTACTTAGGACTATCATGATATTGCCAGGATATTTAGGTAAATTACTGATAAGGAAGAATATCCATGGCATGTATAATTATGTTGTCTGGTTTTTCCAAATAAATGTGAAACATAATCATCCATTCCTTTGTTATTGTATTCTGGTAATTTTCTTATATTATTATGAGCTAAATTGCGCTGACAATTTCGTCAACACGATATTGCACAACACGCACGAAATATTATTCGTATGGTATTTGAAAA
Organism: Tachina lurida; assembly: GCA_944452675.1. NCBI lineage: Eukaryota > Metazoa > Arthropoda > Insecta > Diptera > Tachinidae > Tachina > Tachina lurida. The sequence goes on along the minus strand of OX101753.1, from coordinate 94,572,513 downwards.
TCAGAATATTTAATTAATTTTTTTCAAGAGTCGCTTCTCAAAATATGACACCAAGTTAGCACTGATAGCTGATACTATTTGCTAATACTATCGGTTTACGAACAGAACCTTAAGCTTCAGAGGCCCATACAATATCAACAAATATGCTGCTGTTGTGTGTTTGACATTCATTCATACATATTTTACATCTAAGATCGTTTCGTGTTTTTCGCGTCAATTTTGCTTAACACGAAACAGCCGAATACGCACGAAATCAGATATTTTGTGAAGAACACTTTGTGTTGGGTCGTGCGTGTTCTTTTCACGAAAAAATACTACACGCGCCCATCTCTATTATAAAACAAAGTCATAAATCATAAAAAAAATTACTTCAAGAAGTCTATTCAGAGTTAACGGCTACACTTTATATGATTCCAAGGACCCAAGAGGAAGAGCTTGCGGCGGATCTGCAATTTTAATAAAGTCAAGACTCAAGCATTTTATTATTGCCAACATTTGTGAAGAACATCTACAAGCAACGAATATTTGTGTCGAAAATTTTTCCACAAATTTTTTCATATCATCAATTTACTCCCCTCCTAGATTCGCAATAACTTTTTTTTTTGATACATGATTTTTATTTATTGTATCTTCATATATGAACTAACAATAAGTGTTCAAATCTTAAATATAAAAAATAATTAGGCCCGACCAGTGTCGGACATAAGTTTAGTAATAGTTATATATAATACATAAGTAGTGATAATCAAAAGGAAAAAAATATAAAAAAAAAATAAAAGTATTTTCAGGAAGTCCCATCTGGAGTGCTGTGAATAAGAGCCCTTGTATCCCTCTTTTATAGGCGGATGTGTCCAGTAAAGTTCAAAATATTACGGGCAAGCGGATTAGGATGTGACGCGAGTTTTGTTAAATATTTGCCAGCGTTTTTTGCAATTTCTTCAGTCACTAGTGGCATATTTAAGTCACGATGTATATTTGAATTTTTTATATACCATGGAGCCGATGTTATTAACCGTAAAATTTTGTTTTGCCTTCGTTGGATTCTCTCGACATTAGAAGCTGAAGCATTACCCCATAGCTGGATTCCGTAGCACCATATAGGTTTTAAGAGCGACTTGTATATTAAAAGTTTACAATCTAGGGTGAGGGTTGAATTTTTACCAACCAGCCAATGTATCTGAGTTAGTTTAAGTTTCATTTGCGTTAGCTTAGAGTCAATGTGGTATTTCCATGCGAGCCTTCGATCAAGATATATACCAAGGTATTTCACATGTAAGTTTTGAGGAACAATTTGATTATTGATTGTAACGGGGGAACAAGTATCTTTTCTTAAGGTAAATGTTACCTGAGCACACTTATGTTCATTTACCTTTATTCTCCACATGTTTAACCATACTTCTAGCTGAGTAATATGTTGCTGAAGATATCGGGAAGCCTCGTGCGGGTTTTCGTGCATACTAAGGCTGGCTGTATCATCGGCAAACGTAGATGTATGGATATTGCTGTTCAAAGGCATATCACAAGTATAAATCAAATATAAAACTGGCCCCAGTATACTCCCCTGTGGCACACCGGATGAGATTATTTTAGGAGAACTCATAAAGTCTCCTTCCACAACAGTGAACTTCCGGTCAATAATGTAAGTTTCCAGCAGATTTAGAATGTTTATTGGTAAGTAAGTCGTAAATTTTAAAATTAGGCCTTCATGCCACACTTTATCAAATGCCTGAGAAACGTCAATGAACAGCGCAGAGCAATACTTTTTTTCTTCAAAAGTTTTTCTTATAAATTGAACCAATCTATGAGTTTGTTCAATGGTGCTATGCTGACTTCTAAATCCAAATTGATGATCCGGTATGCACTCATTATCAGTTAGAATTGGGGACAATTTTATCATGAGTAAATTTTCAAAGAGCTTTGACATTGTTGACAGTAAACTTATTGGCCTATATGACTCAGCTTTGGTAAGACCTTTGCCCGGCTTTGGAATCATTTTAACCTTGGCAAGGTTCCAGCTGTTTGGATAATACTCCAGTCGTAAAATAGTGTTAAAAATGTTGACTTGCACAACTACATTTGGCAAGTCAACAGCACCAGAACACGTGTTTGGGGTGAATCCGGATTTTAAATGCTCACCAAATATTTTACCTTTTTCAGTATCGCTTCTTGCCCAACCTCCTGTAGATGTGCGCAGAGGTGGTTTAAACTCAACTGGTGTTTTAACCTTTCTAGCAGCGCGCCACAAAGAGTAATTAGATGCTGGTGTGACATCAAGACCTTCCAAATAATTTTTAAGAGATGCAGTTTTTTCAAATGCAAGCAACTCTTGGAGTCATTTACTACATTCTTTAAATATGATTTTACGTTATGGTGATCTGTGGTGTTGCCATTCTCTTCTAGCTCTTCTTTTTTCACTTACGAGACGTTCAATATCCGTAGAATAAATTCTATTTAACCTAATCTGTGGATGGGCGGTAGTGGCATGTTCAGCAGCCTGTTTAATATTTTCATTAAGGTTGGCAATGTTAGATTCAATGTGTTCTTAGCGTAATATTTTCCGTGCAATGACTACTAAGATATTTTTTAAATCGCAGCCAATTAACACGATTTATCAAATTCGCATATGGGTGAGGTAAATCATTTTCTAATGGGCTACAAATTGTAACGATCGTGGGAGAGTGATCGGACGAGAGATCTAGAGAAGCTTCAATTTGAATTAAATCTCTAGAGATATTTTTCATAACGCCAAAATCTATTACATCCGGAATTTTATGTATGTCAGTAGGCCAATAAGTGGGCTCCTCACTCGAAATGACATCCAAGCCCATTTTGGAAATTGTATTGAATAACGCTCGACCTCTGGGTGTAATAAGACGTGAACCCCAGAACGTGTGTTTAGCATTATAGTCGCCAGCTGCTACGAAACAAGGGCCCAGAGTCGCAATAACTGAAGGTCAATATGAGGATTTCTACAAATCTCTCGGCCCTTGTTTCGTAGCAGCTGGCGACTATAATGATAAACATACGTTCTGGGGTTCGCGTCTTATTACTCCCAGAGGTCAAGCGTTGTTCAATACAATTTCTAAAATGGGCTTGGATGTTATTTCGAGTGGGGAGGAAACTTACTGGCCTACTAACATACATAAAGTTCCGGATGTTATAGATTTTGGCGTCATGAAAAATATATCTAGGGAATTAATCATTCTCCCACGAACGTTACAATCTGTAGCCCACTGAGAAGTGCTCTACCTTACTCATATGTGAAGATGGCCTGTCGTGTTAATTGGCTGCGATTCAAAAAATATCTTAGTAGTCATTGCACGGAAACATTACGCTAAGAACTCATGATGATGCTGAATCTAACATTGCCAATCTTAACGAAAATATTAAGCAGGCTGCTAAACATGCCACTACCTCCCATCCGCAGACTGGGTTTAATAGACTACATTCTACAGATATTGAACGTCTCGTATGTGAAAAAAATAGCTAGAAGGGAATGGCAACAGCATAGATCACCCCAGAATAAAATTAGATTCAAGCAGTGCACTAAACGACTCCAAGAGCTGCTTGCACATGAAAAAACTGCATCTCTTAAAAAGTATCTGGAAAATCTTGATGTCACACCAGCAGCGCGCTGCTAGAAAGCTAAATACACCCGTTGAGTTTAAACCATCTCTGCGCACATCTACCGGAGGTTAGGCAAGAAGCGATACTGAAAAAGGTAACATATTTGATGACCATTTAAAATACGTATTTTCCCCAAACACATGAACGGTGTAATTGATTTGCCAAATGTAGTCGCTCTATCCCCCTCAACTAATAAAGTTTAAGACGCGTGATGTACAAAAACTAATTGCTGAGCTCAACCCAAAGAAAGCTCCGGGTTTTGATGGAATTAGTAACCAGATGCTGATGAAGTTGCCTCGTATTGCAATTAGAATACTGTTATTTATTTTTAATGCCATTTTACGACTGGAGTATTATCCACACAGCTGGAAACTTGCCAAAGTTAAAATGATTCCAAAGCCGGGCAAATATCTTACCAAGGCTGAGTCATATAGGCCAATAAGTCTCCTATCAACAATGTCAAAGCTTTTCGAAAAACTGCTCATGACAAAATTGTCCCCAATTTTAGTTAGTAGTGGGTGCATACCGGACCATCAATTTGGTTTTAGAAGTCAGCATAGCACCATTGAACAAACTCATAGATTGGTCCAATTTATAAGAAGAACATTTGAAGAAAAGAAGTATTGTTCTGCGCTGTTTATCGACGTTTCTCCGGCATTTGATAAAGTGTGGCATGAAGGCTTAATTGTAAAATTAAAAACATACCTGCCAATAAACTTTGTAAGTCTTTTGGAAAGTTACATTACTGCCTGGAAGTTCACTGTTGTGGAAGGAGACTTTATGAGCATGCCTGAAACTATCTCATCCGGTGTGCCACAGGGGAGTATACTGGGGCCAGTTTTGTATTTGGTTTATACTTCTGATATGCCTCTGAGCAGCAATATCCACACTTCCACATTTGCTGATGATACAGCCTGCCTTAGTATGCATGAAAATCCTTACGAGGCATCTCCATATCTTTAAGAACACATTATACAGCTGGAACTATGGTTAAACTTATGGAGAATTAAAGTAAACTAACAGAAGTGTGATCAAGTAACATATACATTACGAAGAGATACTTGTTCACTCATTCGGATTAACAATCAAGTTGTCCCTCAACATACTCATGTGATATATCTTGGTATACACCTTGATCGACGGCTTACTTGGAAACACCACATTGACTCTAAGTTAAACCAAATGAAACTAAAATTAACTCAGGTACATTGGCTGATTGGTAGAAATTCAACCCTCAGTCTAGATTGCAAACTTTTGATATACAAGACACTTTTGAAACCTATATGGTGCTACGGAATTCAACTATGGGGCACTGCTTCAGCTTCCAATGTCGAGAGAATCCAACGAAGGCAAAACAAAATTTTACGATTAATAACATCGGCTCCATGGTATATAAAAAAATCAAATATACATCGTGATTTAAACATGCCACTAGTGATTGAAGAAATTGCAAAATATGCAGGCAAATATTTAACAAACCTCGAGTCCCATACTAATCCTCTTGCTCGTAATATTTTGAACTATACTGGACACATCCGCCTAAAAAAGAGGGATACAAGTGCTCTTATACTCAACACTCCAGATGGGACTGCTTGAAAATACTTTTTATCTAATTTTTTTTCTTCCTTTTCACTACTTATGTATTATTTATAACTATCTCTAAATTTATGTCCGACAGTGGTCGGGCCTAATAATTATATTTTAGATTTAGGATTAGAATACTTATTGTTAGTTCATATTTGAAGATACAATAAATATAAAATATGCATTAAAAAAAATTTAAAAATGGGATTTTTGACTCATATCGTTCACAGAAAAAAATAGACAAGAATTACATATGTTCAACAAAACCATGTTATTGAAATAAGTGTTTAATTTCGATAATATTTGTCAATAACTTAAATATTGTATTTATCAATGCCGCGCATTTTAAAATATCATTTAATTTAATTTGTTTGTGTTGGTTTTTATCTTGCTTGTTGATTGACTCAACGCGGTTATGTACTATTGTTGTCGTATATTTTGATTGCTCGTGTTGTGAATTCCAACAAGAACCCGAAAAACGTCGCGGCTTGTTTTCTTTACTCAACAAATTTATTTTTAAACTATATAAACGCAAAACGCGCATTTAGAAGAAAAATAAGAAATCATGTTTTGCGTGTATTCATTATTTACGTAACTATCCAAAAACGATTTACTCTTTAGCTGAGTGGTAAGTACGTTAGTTTATTAGTCATTCCCGGTTCGACTCATCCCAAACAATTTTAAAATTTAACAAAAAAACCAAATTCTAAACAAAAATTAAAAAAAGAAAACAAACAAAGAAACAACACATTAGAATTTGAAAAACAAATTTATTAAAAATTTTTGTTTTCTGTTAACAACTCAATTGTGAATATCACAATCATTTTAATTGGAAATAATTGAGTTGATTTTGTTTTTTTATGTTACAAATGTGTGTTTGTATCTACAAAAATCGTTGTAGGTGCCTTTTTCAGTAATATTTTCATTGTGTTCACAAAAAAATTAATTATATTTACAAATCTTTTTTTCTGTGTTATTCATATTGTGTAAAAATTTCATGCAAATACTCGTATCTTGTATACTTAACTCTCAAGAGAAAAATAAAATTTTTCGTTTCCATTAAGTGTTGCGTAAATTCAAAACTTTAAAATTTAAAATAAAAAATTTTTCATACAATAATTGAAATTTATTTGTTGGTGGTTTAGCATGTCTATATACGTATTTCATTGGCGCTTCAACCAAATCATCAGTAGACTTCAACCCTGTTGCATTATTAATTATTTGAACTTTTGTTTATGTATGACAATACTATACATGTTAATTTTTAATAATATTCATAGTATGCTTTTTTAAAATAGCATTTTAAAAAATATATTTGTATATATATAAAAGTATCAGTCAATAAAAATTTATACATTGTTTTACATGGTGCAGTCGGTAGGATGAAATGGAAAGAAAAGCCAATAACTTCGAAAGGTATTACAATCGAAACACAAAAAGAAAGCAAAATTTTTTGATTGGAGATAATGTATATTTTAAAATTGATTCATCCCGCAAGTAGACACCTGGAAAGATAATTGCTTATCATACTACACCTAGATCTTATATTATAAAGTATAATTGATGAAAAGACTTACAGAAGAAATTCTTTTCATATTAAAGGAAGAAAAAATTGTAAGTTTGAAGATTTAAAATATGACAATGATGGAAATAGTAATGCTGTCAATTCACGTAGAAGTAGTCGTGTTAAAAAGAAAACAAATTTTTACAAGTCTACGTAATCCATTAATTCAGTTTAGTTTTAATTGTTTATATATGTATTTAGTTAATATTTTTTTATTTTTTTTAATGCATGATTTTTTTATTTATTGTATCTTCATATATGAACTAACAATAAGTATTCAAATCTTAAATCTAAAAAATATAATTAGGCCCGACCAATGTCGGACATAAGCTTAGTAGTAGTTATATATAATACATATATAAGTAGTGATAATCAAAAGGAAAAAAAAATAAAAGTATTTTCAAGAAGTCCCATCTGGAGTGATGTGAATAAGAGCCATTGTGTCCCTATTTTTTAGGCGGATGTGTCCAGTAAAGTTCAAAATATTACGGGCAAGCGGACTAGGATATGACTCGAGTTTTGTTAAATATTTGCCAGCGTATTTTGCAATTTCTTCAGTCACTAGTGGCATATTCAAATCACGATGTATATTTAAATTTTTGATGTACCATGGAGCCGATGTTATCATGCGTAAAATTTTATTTTGCCTGCGTTGAATTTTCTCTACATTTGAAGCTGAAGCTGTGCCGCATAGTAGAATTCCGTAGCACCATATTGGCTTTAAAAGCGACTTGTATATTAAAAGTTTACAGTCTAGGCTAAGTGTTGAATTTCGACCAATCAGCCAATGTACCTGAGTTAGTTTAAGTTTCATTTGAGTTAACTTAGAATCAATGTGGTGTTTCCATGTAAGTCGTCGATCAAGGTGTATACCAAGATATTTCACATGTGAATGTTGAGAAACAACTTGATTGTTAATCCGAATGGGGGAACAAGTATCTCTTCGTAAAGTAAATGTTACTTGAACACACTTTTGTTCATTTACCTTGATTCTCCATAAGTTTAACCAAAGCTCCATCTGGCTAATGTGTTCCTGGAGTTTGCGGGATGCCTCATCAGGGTTTTCATGCATACTAAGGCAGGATGTATCGTCGGCAAATGTGGAAGTATGGATACTACTGCTCACAGGCATATCACAAGTATAAATTAAATATAAAACTGGTCCCAGTATACTCCCCTGTGGCACACCAGATGAAATTGTTTCAGGTCTTCAATTTTAAAATAAGGCCTTCATGCCACACTTTTTGAAATGCCTGGGAAACGTAAATAAACAGCGCAGAACAATACTTTTTTACCTCAAAAGTTCTTCTTATAAATTGAACCAATCTGTGAGTTTGTTCAATGGTGCTATGCTGACTTCTAAAACCAAATTGATGGTCTGGTATGCACCCACTACTAATTAGAATTGGGGAAAATTTTGTTTTGAGCAGTTGTTCGAAAAGCTTTGACATTGTAGATAGTAGACTTATTGGCCTATATGAGTCAGCCTTGGTTATATCTTTGCCCGGCTTTGGAATCATTTTAACCTTGGTATGTTTCCAGTTGTGTGGATAATACTCCAGTCGTAAAATAGCATTAAATATGAATAACAGGATTCTCATTACAATACGAGGCAAGTTCATCAGCATCTGATTACTAATTCCATCAATACCCGAAGCTTATTTCGGGTTGAGTTCGGCGATTAATTTTTGTAAATCACGCATCTTAAACTTTATGTGTTGAGGGGGTAGAGCGACTATATTCGGCAAATCAGCACCACCAGTACATATATTTGGCGTAAAAACGGATTTTAAGTGCTCAGCTAATATTTTACCTTTTTCAGTATCGCTTCTTGCCCAACCTCCGGTAGATGTGCGTAGAGGTGGCTTATACTCAACGGGTGTTTTAAGCTTTCTGGCATTGCGCCACAAAGAGTAATTAGACGCCGGTGTGACATCAAGACCCTCCAGATAATTTTTAAGAGATGCAATTTTTTCAGATTCAAGCAACTCTTGGAGTCGTTTAGTGCACTCTTTAAATCTGATTTTATTTTGTGGTGATCTGTGCTGTTGCCATTCCCTTCTAGCCCTTCTTTTTTCACGTACGAGACGTTCAATGTCTATAGAATAAATTTTATTAAACCCAATCTGCGGATGGGAGATAGTGGCATGTTCAGCAGCCTGTTTAATATTCTCGCTGAGATTGGCAATGTTCGATTCAATATCATCGGGTGTTCTAAGCGTAATGTTTTCCGTACAATGACTGCTGTGATATTTTTTGAACCCCAGCCAATTTAAACGATTGAACATCTTCACATATGGGTCAGGTAAGTTACTTCTTAATGGGCTACAAATATATATATTTGATATTTTTTTTGACGTCAAAATCTATAACATCCGGAATTTTTTGTATGCCAGTAGGCCAATAAGTGGGCTCCCCACTCGGAATGACATCCAAGCCCATTTTTGAAATAGTGTTGAACAATGCTCGACCTCTGGGTGTAACAAGGCGCGAACCCCAGAACGTATGTTTCGCATTGTAGTCTCCAGCTGCTACAAAACAAGGTCCAAGAGATTTGTAGAAATCCTCATATTGATTCTCAGTGATTGAAAATCTGGGAGGGGAGTAAATTGATGAGATAACGAAATTTGAACAAAAACTTTCAATGCCAATATTTGTTGCTTGTAGGTATTCTTCACAAATGTTATCAAGAACATAGTGCTTGAGTCTTGACTTTATTAGAATTGCTGATCCACCGCAAGCCCTTCCTCTAGGGTCCCTTGTATCATATATAGTGTAGCCATAAATTTTAAAAAGACTTCTCGAAGTCCAATGAGTCTCAGATACTAACATTATATCAATATTTTTCTCCGTGAGGAAGTGCTCAAGTTCATTTTTATGCTGGCGAATGCCGTTTGCGTTCCAGAAACATATTGTTAACGTGTTCATGGCTTATTAAGTATTGCTTGAAGCAGAGTATTCTGCATTCGCAACATTTCTTGCATCATGCTAGTCATATTTGATGTAAAATTGTTTTTAGTTTGCACAAGATTTTCAATAGTGGCTTCAAGCCGATTAAAATTAAAGTTCGAATTTGTATTTGTTGAATTATTTGGTGGTGAAACATTTTGTGTCGGAATAGACCTAGCCTTAGCAGCATCTGCATACGATACACGGGAAGTAACTGGTTGGCTCATTTGCTGAAAAGTCGCAGAGTAAGCGTTTGCTGATTGAGCTGGAGCTAATTTAGGTTTTTGCACCATAGTCTTCTTTACAAAAGAGTACACAGGACAACCTCTGTAGTTAGCGGAGTGATTACCTCCACAATTACTGCATTTTTTATCAATTTGATCTTTTGGTTTATTGCAGCTAGCGGTGCCGTGAAATTCGCCGCACACAACACAAACAGAGGGTAAATTGCAGTATGTTTTTATATGGCCAAATTCTTGGCAATTATGGCACTGTACAGGACCTGAACGCTTATGTGGCTCTTCAACTGTGATTTTTCGGTACAAGAGGTATTTTAGATTATAAATTGGATGCGTCTCATTTTTTTTCAATTTTATATCATTAGGTTCTAGTTCAACACGAAATAGGGGTTGGGGAATCTTTTCTCTATTTATTATATTGGACACATTTTTTACCTTGAACCCCTGGAGCATCTTTTATTTCTTCGGGGACAACATAAGAATATATGCCCTTCAATACGATCTGCATGCCTTTAGCGCTCTTAAGCTGGTATGTGTAGAAGCTTGTTTTACTTTTTTCAAATTCAGCAACCATTTTGCGGAAATCTTTTTCGTCATAAATTTGGATTTTAGTTTCATCGATGTTGCCACGTTTTATTGGAAGAATGTGAAATTTATTCTCACCAATGACCGAAATTAATTTTTTAATAAGGGCATTTGAATTTTTTTGTCTCAAATAGATTGGTGGCGGCTTGGATGTTTTGTTCGAGGATACCTCGGGTTTGTCGTTGTCATCTTGAAAAATTTTAAAGCGGGTTTGGCGATTAGTTGAGGCTGCGCTGTTATTCCTATACACTTTTGGAGCAGATAAGATTTTTGAAGAATTCGGGCTTCGCCCACGCTTTACTATGGTTATATATCTGTCCATTCCAACTTGTACCTTTGAGCCTGAAGGGGATGATATTACTGACTTATATGAAGGAGTACTGGGCAACTGTAATGTTAATGCATCATTACTATTTGGCATTGGACAAAGCGAAGTTGATCGCTGACGAAAAATTGGCTTTGCCGTTAAAAAAAGATTTTCATCAGATTTATTTTTTATATTTTTTGCATTCAGAGTTTCAGAACTCACAGTAAAATAAGCATTTGTGCCATTATTTTATTTTCGGTATTTTTTGTTTTTGTTATTTATGATTGTTTGTTTGACTTTGAGGTATTCCTCAATATCACTTGTTTAAGTTTTTTTTGCGGTTTTTTTGTTTTTGTTATTTTTACTATGTAAAAAATATTAGCAAAGCATAAAGCTTATTTATTAAAGACAGTATGTATGTACCTATTACGAATAATATGTACTACTAATATTTTTTTTTTGTATAATTTTTGTTTGTTTGGTAAGTAAAATTCCGCTATTCAACTGTTCGCTATGAAGGTACCACGAGAACTCCAGTTAATAGTTAATATTTAAAAAATTAAAAAAAGGAAGATGTTGCATTATTAATTATTTGAACTTTTGTTTATTGTATTACAATACTATACATGTTAATTTTCAATAATATTCACAGTATGCTTTTTTTAAATAGCATTTTCAAAAATATATTTGTACATATATAAAAGTATCATTCAATAAAAATTTATACATTGTTTTACAAACCCCAAGTTTTGAAGAGTCACAAATCTATTACCTTATGTATAGACTTTCAAAAACTATATGAGAATTCATAAAAAAATAATATTTTTGAAAATCACAAAAGAAAAAATAAGGTTAGTAGGCATTGAAACTGATACAAAGCCCAGCAAATAATTTATATCCACGTGAACTCATTTTATTTTTCAACCTATAAACCAAACTTTAGCTCTCTCGTTTGGGCTGGGCGATGATATGCCATCAGTAACGTTATGTTTTTATATATATTTCTAGTTCTATAAAGGAAAATAAAATAGATTAATTCCTAATAAAAATTATTTGCTAGGTTTTGTATAAGTTTCTTAGCCCACTACGCTTATTTTCTTATGTGCTTTTCAAATATATTATTATTTGCGAATTCTTCAATGGTCTTTGAAGTCTCTGCATAAGACAAGAGGTTTGTGACTGTGTGGTTGAAGTCTACTGATGATTTCTTAAAGCAGCAAGGAAATGTATGAAGATAATGCCACCACACCATATTTCTTGCATATTATTGGTGTATTTATTTTCTTCATTTAATTTGATAAATTTCCTTGTATTTTGGCAGTAGACTTTAACCCAAAAAAATTTTGAACTAAGCTAAGAAACTTCTTATGTTTATATAATAGTGATGTCAAAAATAAAACTATAGTTGTGTGTGTGTGAAAAAAATTGTCTCATTCCTCTCTGAAGTACATAGGAAAAAAAATAAATATTTGGAACAAATGCCGTTTAGTAAAGCAGCTAAAAATAAATAAAAAGGAGCCTATGTGATAGAAAATTAAATAAATATGAAGAAACAATTATATAAAAAGTTGTCGGCGAAAAAGGAGTTTTTAAATAGGTTATCTGATATTAATGTGGAAAATCAGAAAAAGAACTTAATCAAAAAAATTTGGTGCAGCCCGAGCTATTGGTCTTTATAGTATAAATAGGAAGTGCGCTCCAAAAAAAAATTAAAAATGTCTTTTAAATGCTCCAAAAAAAAATTAAAATGTCTTTTAAATACACATTAGTTTCTCTCTTTAAAAGATTTGCAACATAAAACAAATTGAATATCGCGAAAATCATTGGTGGTCATAGAATATTTTTCGCATGGCACATCTTTTCTTTCATAAAGAATTTAATACACCCGCTACGCCTGTGTTTTCGTCGCTCTCTCATTGACGACTAATGCATTAAACACATTCGACACAGCAGGCTACGGGCTACAATCTGTCAAAAATAGAATACAGACATTCTTATGGTAACAATTATTTTAACGACAGCAGGCTGCACGACCACCGTTGTAGCTGTCGCCAACTTTAAACTAATTTCTATTTCTCTGGCTACAATGAGCAAATGCAGTGTTACCAGTATAATACAAAATGGTGAATGAATGATGTTAAGGTTGCTGTTAAATTCTAGGTACATAAACCAAGAATTTGTTTGGTGTCACAAGGTACTTGGGACCATGTAACAAAGAAAGGTGCAGTAAAACAAGTCAATTTGTCTACTACGCTATGTCTTTATTTTTCTTCTATATTTATACAAAATATTATAGCTAACTAAACTTATACGCTAAATAATTAGGTCACTTATTAATGCAAGGTAAAAAGAAAATAACTAAAAATGCTGAATTTGTAAAGTCGCTGACCACTGAAGACATTGAACTTATGTTCTTTATTTTGGTCATTGACAGGTGTTGAATAAACAAAAAAAAAACTTATTGCCAGATGAATGAGAACGTCAACGTCCTGGAAAATAAAAACATAATAAAGGTTTTTTTTAATACATGATTTTTATTAATTGAATCTTCATATATGAACTAACAATAAGTATGCAAATCTTAAATCTAAAATATAATTAGGCCCGACCAGTATCAGACATAAACTTAGTAATCATTACATAGTATAAAAAAAGTCGCTTTTTCTGTCCCTATATCCCCATGTATGCTTAAATCTTTAAAACTACGCAACGGATTTTGATGCGTTTTTTTTAATAGATAGAGTGATTGAAGAGGAAGTTTTATATGTACAAAAAGCTGAAGCAGCACCCTATAGCTGAATTCCATAGCACCATATAGGTTTTAAGAGCGACTTGTATATTAAAAGTTTACAATCTAGGCTTAGGGTTGAATTTCTACCAACCAGCCAATGTATCTGAGTTAGTTTAAGTTTCATTTGCGTTCGCTTAGAGTCAATGTGGTGTTTCCATGTGATCCTTCAATCAAGATGTATACAAAGGTATTTTACATGTAAATTTTGAGGAACGATTTGATTATTGATTGTAATGGGGGAGCAAGTGTGTTTTCTTAGGGTAAATGTTACCTGAGCACACTTCTGTTCATTTACCTTTATTCTCCACATGTTTAAGCATAGTTCCAGCTGAGTAATATCCCAGTAAAAAATGTTCATGTTTTTTGAAGCAATAAGCCAATAAAGCGTATCATAAATCGCTTTAAAATATGAGCTTCTTAAGAAACAGTGAAAGTATATGAAAAAGTGAAAAAGCACAGGAAAAAGTGATGTAATAACGACACAATAACGCAGGTTTTAAAGCTAGAAAAATATCTAATGTACACACATTCAATGTTATATACTCATATTATGTCATGTACATATCCATATGCACAAGAAGATTTTTCTCATCTAGGTTGTAAACCTAAACGCACCATTGCATACAAAACGCAACTGACGAGAATTTTAGACTGTAAACGAGCAAAAGCATATCAAAGGAATTTTTCAAACAAAAATTTAATTTTTCCAAAAAAAATTAATAAAAATTAATATTTAATTGCTATGTATGCATGTTTTATTAGATTAAAATAAAGCGCTTTTGTGAGCAAAAATGTAGTACTCCAAACCTGAAACTCGTCATACAAAAATCAGCAGCGATATCAGCAGGTTTGTCAGCACTACTTCTTTTCTCTAAAAGTAGAAACCTGCTTTATTTGAAGCAAAATTTTTACTGGGATGTTGCTGAAGATATCGGGAAGCCTCGTAAGGGTTTTCGTGCATACTAAGGCAGGCTGTATCATCGGCAAATGTAGATGTGTGAATGTTACTGCTCAATGGCATATCACAAGTATAAATCAAATACAAAACTGTCTCCAGTATACTCCCCGGTGGCACACCGGATGAGATTATTGCAGGCGTAGTCATAAAGTCCCCTTCCACAACAGTGAACTTCCGGGCAATAATGTAACTTTCCAACAGATTTAGAACGTTTATTGGTAGGTAAGTCTTTAATTTTATAATTAGGCCTTCATGCAACACTTTATCAAATGCCTGAGAAACGTCAATAAACAGCGCAGAGCATCACTTCTTTTCTTCAAAAGTTTTTCTTATAAATTGAACCAATCTATGAGTTTGTTCAATGGTGCTATGCTGACTTCTAAATTCAAATTGATGATCCGGTATGCACTCATTATCAATTAGAATTGGGGACAATTTTATCATGAGTAACTTTTCCCGGCATTTGAATCATTTTAACCTCGGCAAGCTTCCAGCTGTTTGAATAATAAATACTCCAATCGTAAAATGGCATTAAAAATTAATAACAGGATTCTAATAGCTATACGAGGCAACTTCATCAGCATCTGGTTACTAATTTCATCAATACCCGGAGCTTTTTTCGGGTTAAGTTCTGCAATTAGTTTTTGTACATCACGCATCTTAAATTTTATTGGTCGACGGGGTAGCGCAACTACATTTGGCAAATCAACAACACCAGAACATGGGGTAAATACGGATTTTAAATGCTCACCAAATATTTTACCTTTTTAAGTATCGCTTCTTGCCCAACCTCCTGTAGATGTGCGCCGAGGTGGTTTAAACTCAACTGGTGTTTTAAGATTTCTAGCAGCGCGCCACAAAGAGTAATTAGATGCCGGTGTGACATCAAGACCTTGCAAATAATTTTTAAGAGATGCAGATTTTTCAAATTCAATCAACTCTTGAAGTCGTTTAGTACACTCTTTAAATCTGATTTTAAGTTGGGGTGATCTGTGCTGTTGCCATTCTCCTCTAGTTCTTTTTTTTTACTACCGAGATGTTCAATATCCGTAGAATAAATTCTTTTATGGGATGGGAGGTAGTGGCATGTTCAGCAGCCTGTTTAATATATTCATTAAGGTTGGCAATGTTAGATTCAATATCATCAGGTGTTCTTAGCGTAATATTTTCCGTGCAATGACTACTAAGATATTTTTTGAATCCCAGCCAATTAACACGATTAATCAACTTCACGTATGGATGAGGTAAGACACTTCTTATTGGGCTACAAATTTTAACAAACAATAAAAAATCTGATGATTGACTTACTGTGAGTTCTGAAGCTCTTAATTAAAATAAAAAATCTGATGATACACTTTTTCTAACGGCAAAACCACAGTTTCGTCAGCTATCATATTCGCTTTGTCCAATGCCAACTAGTGAATCGTTGAAATTACCGTTGCTTAGTACTTCTACATTTAATTCAGCGATTTCATCCGCTTCGGGCTCGTGGTCATCACTTAACCAAGTTGTCACTGAAGATAAGAGTAGCCCAAAACACAAGGTCCAAGTCAGAATGGACAGATACATTACAATTTTAAAGCGCGGGCTAAGCCCAAATTCTACTAAAATTGCATCTGCTACAAAGATGTCTAGGGATAATAGCGCATGCTCTACTAATCGGTAAATCTGTTTTAAAATATTCCAAGATGACAAACCCGCTAAATCTGCGAACAAAACCTCCAAGCCGCCATCAATCTATTTAAGAGAAAAAAACTCAAACGCTCTTATTAAAAAATTAATTCGGTCATTGGTGAGAATAAATTTCACATTATTCCAATAAAACGTGGTAACATTGATGAAACGAAAATTCAAATTTATGAAGAAAAACATTTCGCAAAATGGTTTCTGAATTCGAAAAAAGTAAAACAAATTTTTACACATATCAGCTCAGGAGTGCTAAAGGTCTGCAGATCGTATTGAAAGGCATAGATTCTTAGGTTGCTCCCGAAGAAGTAAAAGATGCTCTCGTCCTCCAGGGTTTTAAAGTAAAAAAATGTATCGAACATGATAAATAGTGAAAAGATCTCCCAACCTCTATTTCGTGTTGAACTTGAGCCAAATGATATAAAATTGAAAAAAAAAATGAGACCCATCCTATATATAATTTAAAATTTCTCTTATATCGAAAAACAACCGTTGAAGAACCGCACAAGCGTTCAGGACCGTGCAGTGCCATAATTGTCAAGAATATGGCTTTAATAAAACTTACTGCAAATAACCTACTATTTGTGTTGTGTGCGGCGAATTACATGGCACTGCGAGTTGCAATAAACCAAAAGATCAAAGTGACAAAAAATGCAGTAATTGTGGAGGTAATCACACCGCTAACTACAGAGGTTGTCCTATGTACTCTTTCGTCAAACAGACTATGTCGCAAAACCTAAAATAGCCCCAGCCCAATCATCAAACGCTTTATTAGCCACTATTGCGCAAGTGAGCCAACCAGTTAGTTCCAGTGTATCGTATGCCGATGCTGCTAAGACAAATTCTGTTCAAAAACAAAATGTTTCACCACCAAATAATTCATGAAACGGCATTCGCCAACATAAAAATAAACTTGAGCACTTCCTCACGGAAACAAATATTGATATAATGTTGGTCTCTGAGACTCATTTGACTTCGAGAAGCCTTTTTAAAATTTATGACTACACTTTATATGATTCAAAGGACGCGAGAGGAAGAGCATGCGGTGGATCAGCAATTTTAATTAAGTCAAGACCCAAGCACTAAATTCTTGACAACATTTGTGAAGAACATCTACAAGCAACAAATTTTGGCATTGAAAATTTTTGTGCAAATTTCATGATATCATGAATTTACTCCACTCCCAGATTTTCAATCACTGAGGATCAATACCAAAATTTCTACAAATCTTTTGGACCTTGTTTTGTAGCAGCTGGCGACTATAATGCAAAAAGTATGTTTTTTGGTTCGCGTCTTATTACCTCCAGAGGTCGAGCGTTGTTCTACACAATTTTAAAAATGGGCTTGGATGTCATTTCGAGTGGGGAGCCCACTTATTGGCCTACTGACATACAAAAAATTCCAGATGTTATAGATGTTGGCGTCACAAAAATATCTCTAGGGATTTAATTCAAATTGAAGCTTCTCTAGATCTCTCGTCCGATCACTCTCCCACGATCGTTACAATTTGTAGCCCATTAAGAAGTGATTTACCTCACCCATATGCGAATTTGATAAATCGTGTTAATTGGCTGCGATTTAAAAAATATCTTAGTAGTCATTGCACGGAAAGTATTACGCTAAGAACACATTGAATCTAATATTGCCAACCTTAATGAAAATATTAAACAGGCTGCTGAACATGCCACTACCGCCCATCCGCAGACTAGGTTAAATAGAATTTATTCTACGGATATTGAACGTCTCGTAAGTAAAAAAAAGAAGATCTAGAAGATAATGGCAACAGCACCGATCACCCCAACATAAAATCAGATTTAAAGAGTGTACTTAACGACTCCAAGAGTTGCTTGCATTTGAAAAAACTGCATCTATTAAAAATTTTTTGGAAGGTCTTGATGTCACACCAGCATATAATTACTCTTTGTGGCTCGCTGCTAGAAAGCTTAAAACACCAGTTGAGTTTAAACCACCTCTGCGCACATTTACAGGAAGTTGGACAAGAAGTGATACTGAAAAAGGTAAAATATTTGGTGAGCATTTAAAATCCGTATTTACACCAAACACGTGTTCTTGTGCTGTTGATTTGCCAAATGTAGTTGCACTACACCCTCGACCAATAAAATTTAAGATGCGTGATGTACAAAAACTAATTGCAGAACTTAACCCGAAAAAAGCTCCGGGTATTGATGAAATTAGTAACAAGATTCTGATGAAGTTGCCTCGTATAGCTATTAGAATCATGTGATTCATTTTAATGCCATTTTACGACTGGAGTATTATCCAAACAGCTGGAAGCTTGCCAAGGTTACAATGATTTAAAATCCGGGAAAAGATCTTACCAAGGCTGAGTCTCATAGGCCAAAAGGTTTACTGATAACAATGTCAAAGCTCTTTGAAAAGTTACTCATAATAAAATTGTCCCCAATTCTAACGGATAATGACTACATACTGGATCATCAATTTGGATTTAGAAGTCAGCATAGCACCATTGAACAAACTCATAGATTGGGGCAATTTATAAGAAAAACTTTTGAAGAAAAAATGGATTGCTCTGCGCTGTTCATTGACGTTTCTCAGGCATTTGATAAAGTGTGGCATGAAGGCCTAATTTTAAAATTAAAGACTTACCTACCCATAAACATTCTAAATCTGCTGGAAAGTTACATTATTGCCCGGAAGGTCACTGTTGTGGAAGGAGACTTTATGAGTACATCTGAAATAATCTCATCCGGTGTGCCATAGAGGAGTATACTGGGGCCAGTTATGTATTTGATTTATACTTGTGATATGCCATTGAGCAGTAATATTCACATATCTATATTTGCCGATGATACAGCCTGCCTTAGTATGCACAAAAACCCTCCCGAGGCTTTTCGATATCTTCAGCAACATCCCTGCAGAAAATTTGGTGACAATTGATCCAAATGTACTCGTCCTATAACTGGAGATAATGTGGGTGTTATCAAAAATACGTAGTAGTGTATGGTGAAAAAAGTCACATCGTTTAAATGGTGGCATATTGACCATTTTCGTGGTGTATCGTCTTGATCTTGAGCCAATTTAATTCGGACTCGGTCTAGTATGTAGTAAACTGCACTGAACATGTTCGATGTGGTCGAACACAGGACCTATCAAATAGTGTAAATATAATGTTAATTGCTCCCTTCAATGTGACTCTGGGATCAGTCCCGTAACTATACTTAGATATTAACCTAAGCTTAAATGGTATTTATACTTTTGAAATATGAGTGGCCCTGTGGTCGAGTGGGTAGTGTGCCAGCCTGTCATGCACAAGGTTGTCGGTTCGAATCTCAAAAAATTTTCAGATTAAAAATAAAATTAAAAAAAATGTCATTGCATTTGTAACAATAAAAAAATTTATAAGCGTTAAATTATAACAGTTAAATGTCAAAATTTAATTTATAAATAATTTATATTATTATACATCGAATAGGTCCCTATGGGATAGTTCAGTGACAAGTCACAAGGTGCATACAAAGTATCAATTAACCCCATCCTAGGCCATCTCCATGTAAAAGTTACTGGTCCGCTTCATAGGAAGTATTAGAACTCGGACTGGTCCCTATCACTTGGGGACCGGTCACGTGACTAGTCTTGTGTCAGTTCCATTTCCTGCAGGGATATTACTCAGCTAGAACTATGGTTAAACATGTGGAAAATAAAGGTAAACAAACAGAAGTGTGCTCAGGTTACATTTACCTAAAGAAAAGACACTTGTTTCTTCATTACAATCAATAATCAAATTGTTCCTCAAAACTAACACGTGAAATACCTTGGTATACATCTTGATCGAAGGCTCACATGGAAATACCACATTGAATCTAAGCTTACGCAAATGAAACTTAAACTAACTCAGATACATTGGCTGGTTGGTAGAAATTCAACCCTCACCCTAGATTGTAAACTTTTAATATTGTAACGTGCCGCCACAAAATTCCATATGTCATATATTATGTTACGTACACCATGACTGCGGGGTATCTACCAAGCCAATTAATGTAGAATACATCACTAATAGTTTATGCGCAGTTGTGAGTAAACATACATATTGAAAAAATATACCTTAGAAGTCTCATCAAGTTAATCAGCGAAACAGTATAAGACTTCAAGCTTTATACTCAGTCGGGGAGCAAAGCACGATATCGTACGATTGTTTCTTGTTCCGAAGTAGTTATAGGCATGCTGTATCATAGTTATATGCATGCTGCATTGTTGTTATTAAAACTGTATATAGCCGAGTGTACGATCTCCCGCATTATTCGTGCATTCATATTCGTAGTTATTAACACTGTATATAGCCGAGTGTACGATCTTCCGCATTATTCGTGCATTCATATTCGTAGTAATTAACACTGTATTTAGCCGAGTGTACAATCTCCCGCATTATTCGTGCATTCATATTCGTAGTAATTAACACTGTATTTAGCCGAGTGTACGATCTCCCGCATTATTCGTGCATTCATATTCGTAGCTATTAACTCTGTATTTAGCCGAGTGTACGATCTCCCGCATTATTCGTGCATTCATATTCGTAGCTATTAACTCTGTATCTACCCGAGTGTATGATCTCCCGCATTATTCGTGCACTCATATTCGTAGCTATTAACTCTGTATCTAGCCGAGTGTACGATCTCCCGCATTATTCGTGCATTCATATTCGTAGTTATTAACACTGAACTTAGCAGAGTGTACGATCTCCCGCATTATTCGTGCATTCATATTCGTAGCTATTAACTCTGTATTTAGCCAAGTGTACGATCTCCCGCATTATTCGTGCATTCATATTCGTAGTAATTAACACTGTATTTAGCCGAGTGTACGATCTCCCGCATTATTCGTGCATTCATATTCGTAGCTATTAACTCTGTATTTAGCCGAGTGTACGATCTCCCGCATTATTCGTGCATTAAAATTTGTAGCTATTAACTGTATTTAGCCGAGTGTACGATCTCCCGCATTATTCGTGCATTCATATTCGTAGCTATTAACTCTGTATTTAGCCAAGTGTACGATCTCCCGCATTATTCGTGCATTCATACTAGTAGTTATTAACACTGTATTTAGCCGAGTGTACGATCTTCCGCATTATTCGTGCATTCACCTTCGTAGTTATTAACACTGTATTTAGCCGAGTGTACGATCTCCCGCATTATTCGTGCATTCAAATTTTTAGCTATTAACTGTATTTAGCCGAGTGTACGATCTCCCGCATTATTCGTGCATTCATATTCGTAGCTATTAACTCTGTATTTAGCCGAGTGTACGATCTCCCGCATTACTCGTGCATTCATATCCAAAGCAACTAACTCTGTATCTAGCCGAGTGTACGATCTTCCGCATTATTCGTGCATTCATATTCGTAGCTATTAACTCTGTATTTAGCCGAGTGTACGATCTCCCGCATTATTCGTGCATTCATATTCGTAGCTATTAACTCTGTACTTAGCCGAGTGTACGATCCCCCGCATTATTCGTGCATTCATATTCGTAGCTATTAACTCTGTATCTACCCGAGTGTACGATTTTCCGCATTATTCGTACATTCACCTTCGTAGTTATTAACGCTGAACTTAGCCGAGTGTACGATCTCCCGCATTATTCGTGCATTCATATTCGTAGCTATTAACTCTGTATCTAGCCGAGTGTACGATCTCCCGCATTATTCGTGCATTCATATTCGTAGCTATTAACTCTGTACTTAGCCGAGTGTACGATCCCCCGCATTATTCGTGCATTCATATTCGTAGCTATTAACTCTGTATCTACCCGAGTGTACGATTTTCCGCATTATTCGTACATTCACCTTCGTAGTTATTAACGCTGAACTTAGCCGAGTGTACGATCTCCCGCATTATTCGTGCATTCATATTCGTAGCTATTAACTCTGTATCTAGCCGAGTGTACGATCTCCCGCATTATTCGTGCATTCATATTCGTAGTTATTAACACTGAACTTAGCAGAGTGTACGATCTCCCGCATTATTCGTGCATTCATATTCGTAGCTATTAACTCTGTATTTAGCCAAGTGTACGATCTCCCGCATTATTCGTGCATTCATACTAGTAGTTATTAACACTGTATTTAGCCGAGTGTACGATCTTCCGCATTATTCGTGCATTCACCTTCGTAGTTATTAACACTGTATTTAGCCGAGTGTACGATCTCCCGCATTATTCGTGCATTCAAATTTTTAGCTATTAACTGTATTTAGCCGAGTGTACGATCTCCCGCATTATTCGTGCATTCATATTCGTAGCTATTAACTCTGTATTTAGCCGAGTGTACGATCTCCCGCATTACTCGTGCATTCATATCCAAAGCAACTAACTCTGTATCTAGCCGAGTGTACGATCTTCCGCATTATTCGTGCATTCATATTCGTAGCTATTAACTCTGTATTTAGCCGAGTGTACGATCTCCCGCATTATTCGTGCATTCATATTCGTAGCTATTAACTCTGTACTTAGCCGAGTGTACGATCCCCCGCATTATTCGTGCATTCATATTCGTAGCTATTAACTCTGTATCTACCCGAGTGTACGATTTTCCGCATTATTCGTACATTCACCTTCGTAGTTATTAACGCTGAACTTAGCCGAGTGTACGATCTCCCGCATTATTCGTGCATTCATATTCGTAGCTATTAACTCTGTATCTAGCCGAGTGTACGATCTCCCGCATTATTCGTAGCAATTAACTCTGTATCAAGCCGAGTGTACGATCTTCCGCATTAATCGTACATTCATATTCGTAGCTATAAACTCTGTATCTACCCGAGTGTACGATCTCCCGCATTATTCGTGCACTCATATTCGTAGCTATTAACTCTGTATCTAGCCGAGTGTACGATCTTCCGCATTATTCATGCATTCACCTTCGAAGTTATTAACACTGTATTTAGCCGAGTGTACGATCTCCCGCATTATTCGTGCATTCAAATTTGTAGCTATTAACTGTATTTAGCCGAGTGTACGATCTCCCGCATTATTCGTGCATTCATATTCGTAGCTATTAACTCTATATTTAGCCGAGTGTACGATCTCCCGCATTATTCGTGCATTCATATTCGTAGCTATAAACTCTGTATCTACCCGAGTGTACGATCTCCCGCATTATTCGTGCACTCATATTCGTAGCTATTAACTCTGTATCTAGCCGAGTATACGATCTCCCGCATTATTCGTGCATTCATATTCGTAGCTATTAACTCTGTATCTAGCCGAGTGTACGATCTTCCGCATTATTCATGCATTCACCTTCGAAGTTATTAACACTGTATTTAGCCGAGTGTACGATCTCCCGCATTATTCGTGCATTCAAATTTGTAGCTATTAACTGTATTTAGCCGAGTGTACGATCTCCCGCATTATTCGTGCATTCATATTCGTAGCTATTAACTCTATATTTAGCCGAGTGTACGATCTCCCGCATTATTCGTGCATTCATATTCGTAGCTATAAACTCTGTATCTACCCGAGTGTACGATCTCCCGCATTATTCGTGCACTCATATTCGTAGCTATTAACTCTGTATCTAGCCGAGTATACGATCTCCCGCATTATTCGTGCATTCATATTCGTAGTTATTAACACTGTATTTAGCCGAGTGTACGATGTCCCGCATTATTCGTGCATTCAAATTTGTAGCTATTAACTGTATTTAGCCGAGTGAACGATCTCCCGCATTATTTGTGCATTCATATTCGTAGCTATTAACTCTGCATCTAGCCAAGTGTACGATCTCCCGCATTATTCGCGCATTCATATTAGTAGCTAGTAACTCTGTATTTCGCCGAGTGTACGATCCCCCGCATTATTTGTGCATTCATATTCGTAGCTATTAACTCTGTATCTAGCCGAGTGGACGATCGTCCGCATTATTCGTACATTCACCTTCGTAGTTATTAACACTGAACTTAGCCGAGTGTACGATCTCCCGCATTATTCGTGCATTCATATTCGTAGCTATTAACGCTGTATTTAGCCGAGTGTACGATCTCCCGCATTACTCGTGCATTCATATCCAAAGCAACTAACTCTGTATCTAGCCGAGTGTACGATCTCCCGCATTATTCGTGCATTCATATTCGTAGCTATTAACTCTGTATTTAGCCGAGTGTACGATCCCCCGCATTATTCGTGCATTCATATTCGTAGCTATTTACTCTGTATCTAGCCGAGTGTACGATTTTCCGCATTATTCGTACATTCACCTTCGTAGTTATTAACGCTGAACTTAGCCGAGTGTACGATCTCCCGCATAATTCGTGCATTCATATTCGTAGCTATTAACTCTGTATCTAGTCGAGTGTACGATCTCCCGCATTATTCGTAGCAATTAACTCTGTATCTACCCGAGTGTACGATCTCCCGCATTATTCGTGCACTCATATTCGTAGCTATTAACTCTGTATCTAGCCGAGTATACGATCTCCCGCATTATTCGTGCATTCATATTCGTAGTTATTAACACTGTATTTAGCCGAGTGTACGATGTCCCGCATTATTCGTGCATTCAAATTTGTAGCTATTAACTGTATTTAGCCGAGTGAACGATCTCCCGCATTATTTGTGCATTCATATTCGTAGCTATTAACTCTGCATCTAGCCAAGTGTACGATCTCCCGCATTATTCGCGCATTCATATTAGTAGCTAGTAACTCTGTATTTCGCCGAGTGTACGATCCCCCGCATTATTTGTGCATTCATATTCGTAGCTATTAACTCTGTATCTAGCCGAGTGGACGATCGTCCGCATTATTCGTACATTCACCTTCGTAGTTATTAACACTGAACTTAGCCGAGTGTACGATCTCCCGCATTATTCGTGCATTCATATTCGTAGCTATTAACGCTGTATTTAGCCGAGTGTACGATCTCCCGCATTACTCGTGCATTCATATCCAAAGCAACTAACTCTGTATCTAGCCGAGTGTACGATCCCCCGCATTATTCGTGCATTCATATTCGTAGCTATTTACTCTGTATCTAGCCGAGTGTACGATTTTCCGCATTATTCGTACATTCACCTTCGTAGTTATTAACGCTGAACTTAGCCGAGTGTACGATCTCCCGCATAATTCGTGCATTCATATTCGTAGCTATTAACTCTGTATCTAGCCAAGTGTACGATCTCCCGCATTATTCGCGCATTCATATTAGTAGCTAGTAACTCTGTATTTCGCCGAGTGTACGATCCCCCGCATTATTCGTGCATTCATATTCGTAGCTATTAACTCTGTATTTAGCCGAGTGTACGATCCCCCGCATTATTCGTGCATTCATATTCGTAGCTATTTACTCTGTATCTAGCCGAGTGTACGATTTTCCGCATTATTCGTACATTCACCTTCGTAGTTATTAACGCTGAACTTAGCCGAGCGCATGATCTCCCGCATTATTCGTGCATTCATATTCGTAGCTATTAACTCTGTATCTAGCCGAGTGTACGATCCCCCGCAGTAATCGTGCATTAATATTCGTAGCTATTAGCCGTTAGTACCCCTTTCAGAAACACGATCAACATCAACTCGAGATCGAGACATAATTGTAGCTCAATATATATATATATATATATATATATATATATATATATATATATATAAATATATATATATATATATATATGTATGCCTTCAGGATAGTAAGGGGGCTTTTTGTTTACAAGTTAGACAGTTTGACGTCTTTTGCATGGTTTGGGGTCGGACTCCATAGTAAGCGCCAATTTACTGAATACTTTGGGGTAGTGTTACTTTAAGGTCCTTTTTTCCGATTTTTTTTTTATTATTGAAAATGATATTACCTTGTTATATAATGCACAATTAATTACTTAGACAGCTATAAACTCACATATGTATGAAATTTTTAAGTTTTAAAGTAAACTTTCGTTTATTTGTGATGCCACAGTAAACGTCTTGAATCCGAATTTTTTCTCGGGTAAAATAATCATTACCGGCGTCAACACCAAATTTTGTTGTCGGCATTGGTATGTTTATCGTGCCATTAACAGCTGAGCTTAGAAATAAGCAAACCAAAACCATAAAAAAATTTTATGGAAGTTTCTAAATTAAATTAAAGAAATATATTTTTGGATTTTACATAGAAATATCTTTAGTTAAACTTTATTGCTTTTATGAATGTATGTTTGCAAATGTGTATGTGAGGATGAAAAAGATTTTTTGAATCAACCGTCTATTGTATCTAGTGTAGTGAGTCTGCTCCAAATGGAACTAATTTGCGCACGTGAGATTAAATTGAAATATAAAAACCAATTTGAAAAACAGTGGCAATCCATAGCTGCTTCCGAGTTATGTCTCTCAAAATTTCATATAAAAGTGCAAATGTTTGTGGTATTATTCAACAAATCCAATCGGTATTGGTATTGTTTAAGAGCTTTCGCAGGAGGAAGTCTTTCATAAGCGGCGCTGTATCGGAAAGCATCATAATCTTTGCTCCCGACTCAAGGTGGGCTATGGATATAATCAAACTTAGCGAATCCACTGTTGATCATATTAGAGAGAACCCTTACTCTATTCCGAAGACGGTGTATGCGCGTAATTTTTACCGGGCAAATCCGGTGTTGGTTACACCATAGAGGAGAGGAGGACTTCTTAAGCCCTGCTGAAGTCCGGTGACAACAAATTCAAAACAAAAATTTATTTTTTAGAGAATAAAGTCTAAATTTTGATCAATTCTAAATTTGATGTTTTTAAGACGTTTTGTAAGATTTTAAAACAATGTGTAAACCAAATTCATCAGTTTTAAAGGCATTTTCAGAAAAAATTTATAGATTAAATATAATAAATTTTCAATAATAAAAAAAAGTAATGAGAAAAAGGAAAAAAATGCTCAGTCCGACATAACCTACATACGTTCAATTGATTTTTATTCTAAAAGCACTTTTGTTCAAACTATCAACCAATTTCTTTGAAATTTTGAGTAAAAATATAAATTTCTGAAAAACTTAGAAAGCCCGCTCTCAAACCGTATTATGTGCAACTTCAAAGTTATTTGTTAGAGGTGTCAATAATGATTTGAATATATTGCTCTAACTATTATAAAACTAAACAAAATTCCGCTCTACAAATAGTTTTCATACCTCGAGGCACCATTTTAAACTTTTTTTTAAAGGCAATGGTTATTTAATCCTTTAATTAACAAGCAACTCTTGTGGAAAAAATTCGTTACTATCCATTTAGATTTATTTCATGTGAAAAGAAAGCCAGTATAAAATCAGCCAATTATACATTAAAAACTGAAAGTAAAAAAGCAATTGCAAGTTTCACTGAATTCCTTTTGAATAAAGTAGAAAAATAATACTTCTGAACTGTACCTTTTAAAAAATTCTCCAAAAAAACTATCTGCAACAAATTTCTTAAAAAATTCGAATTTAAAATAAATGAATGGTTTTATATACTTTATATACATATACATATGTATTCAAAACAGTCGCACTTGTTTATTACACTATTGGAGAACCTTAAAGACTTCTTTTTGAATCTTTTGCCATTTAAAATTTTCAGGAATATAGTGGTTAAAAATTGTATGAACTCTTTAAAAGGTGTAGTAAGTATACATTTTTTTGGATACTATATACTTTGTAGCTCCTATTTGAATTCAAAAATAAATTTAACACATACATAATTCAGAAATTGCGACAAACTTCAAAATTCAATTGTAATATTTGCAAAACAATTTCTTTTATTTCATATTATATTTTCGAATATTTATGTATGTACATATGTATGTATGTATAAAAAAATAAAAATTAAGTTGTTTTCATAGAGAAGTTACACATAACAAATTTCATTTTGTACTCAATTACTAAGTTCCAAAAATCAAATAACTCTTAAACGGAAATAAGACCAAAGTTCGTAAAAGTTTAATGGAATGGAAACAATTTTTTTCTTAGTTAAAATATCTTAATTTTAATTAATAAACATGTTAGTTAAAAAAAACTAAAACAAATTTTTTTTTGTGTAAGTCGATTTCAAACTTAGCTGTGTTTACTGTTTTCAAAAAAGTATTGAAATAAAAACTTAAAAAAATAACATCTTTTGGAATAAACTTATATACTTACATACATTTGTATGTATGTATATGTACATGTGTAGATATGATAGGTATGTACATATATTTAACTGCTATTATTACAACTTCAAGTTAGTTGATTGAGATGTCATCTGATGTACATATGTACATACATATACATATATAAAAAGTTTTTCTGTATTACAATTTCACTTTAACCTAGAAAAAGCGATAACTTAAAGGCAAGTTTATCCTCCAGGTTGGTTAAATAAAATTTGTAATAAAGAAACACTTTCCTATAAAACCCTACTTTTATCTAGTCTTTGATTTGTAATAATGGCCATAAGTATGTTTTATTATTGACAAATTTCTACGATAGGCTATGGTACGTAAAAACTTTAAAACATATTGTATATTAAAAAAAAGGAGTTCAGAATATGCAGTAAATTTAAAAAAGTTATTTTTTAAATTATATCTGAAGAGAAAGGCCTCCGAATTAAGTTTTATGCGAGCAAAAAGTAAACAAAAATTATTAAAAGTTTTCACTTTAATATAATAAAAGATTTTACATATTTTTTATGGGCAAGTGATTTTGTATCGAAGAAAGTTTTTTTATCTTAAAATGTTAACTTTTAAATACCATTTTTATTTACTTTTATGCTTCCAGCAAGGTAATTTTACATAATATGACTCTGCTTACATACATAAGTTAGAAAAGAAAGAATTTTTGATCATTATAGAAGTGGTACCTACTTTAGTGAACAAATCTGCATATACTACACATTTGAACGTAGGAAATTCATATATAAGAAAGTATTTTGTAATTGTATAACGAAACGGAACAGCAAAATATAATCACTTGTGTGTATCCGATTCAGAGTGATGATTTATTTTCTTATAAGTTCGATCTAAATGAAATAAACTATGAATATACATATATGCATATGTATGTAATTAAATATCAAAGCTATTATTATGTACATACATATGTATCTTAACAAAGATATTTTTATAACTTAACTACATATCGAAGGTTTTTTGCTGCAACCAGGTACTTCTTTTATTTAGCTTTTGACATACATATGTAAATGCAACTTTCGATCAATTGATATATGTACTAGAAACGGATTATGGATGTAATTATGTATGACAAGGTTATTATCAAACGGGGTTTCTCCCTCGATATGTATTTTTCTGTAAGCTACTGATGACTTTGCCTGCTTTATAACGCCTTTGGTTATCAATCCAGCTCTTTATTTGTTGTGGTGTCCTTTGGCTTAAAGCTTTAGATTGGCTTATAGCGGCTTTGCATTCATTTAGAGTTGGAAGTTGTTTTAGAGCTGATAAGTCTCCAAATATGCACGATATGGCTTCTTTTTCAGCATCGCTCCATCTGCAACGTTTTGTTTTACCGAATGGTGATCCTACGTATAATAAAATATGTTAATTTATAAGAACTGATCCGCATAACATTGTGCATTTATATAATGAGCATATTAAATGATACATATTCAGTCCTAATATAATAAAATTATATTATCTACAAATCTTACTATCGCTATCCAGTATATAGCGAGAGAGAAAAAATCTCTTCCAAAAATCTTAGATTCATCCCATTAAAGGCCGTTTCACACTATAATACAAGTATTAATACTTTTGTGGAAAATGCAACTCTGACATGTTGAGTTGTTATTGTCTTTTGAAATTTTTGAAACAGAAATTAGATTAGGGATGCATTTTCGTCAAAAGTATTATTACTTGTATTATAGTGTGAAACGGTCTTAAAGGACAATGAAAGACCCCAGTTAGGGAAAAGTTATGTACGGACAAAATGTTGTACTATTTATTTTAGACAAAAATGGTTTAAAAATGTTTGCCGAAAAACTCCGAATTTCAAAGTTATGGTGCCGAAAGTTTATATTGAAATGTGCTTGCCAAAAAATTTTAAAATTACTTTGTCGTTTGTAAACCAATTTTCAATATTCTACTTGCGTATGGGAAAGGTCCATAAATGGAGAGGGGAAGGAAACAAAGTACAAGCCCCAAAAATTTATTATTGTCATCTTTTGACGACCAATTATAAAAATGCGTTTTGCATATTGGAAGAGGTCCCTAATTTCTTTTTGTGTGCAAAATGTGGCGGTTAAAAAATTAATCATCAATTTTCAAAATTCTTTTTTCGTATGGAAAAGGTCCACTAAAAAGTGCCCAACCAAAAGTTTGATTATCAAATAAGTAAATTTACCATTTGTGGACCAATTTAAATTTTTTTTGGCTTATTAAGAAGATTCACTTTATTTGTTTTTGCAGATCTTGGTAGATCATTCCACATTATGACAAGCCAATGTTAAGTTCAATTATTTCTGAGATCAGTTTGAAGCATTTATATATGTACATTTATAACTATCTAACTAACTTTCTATCATATCTAACTTTTTTGTCGGCACTTTTCACTTGGATGTTATTTGGAGGTCTTAAATTTTGAACAAAATATGAAATTGAGTGAACTTACTACGTCTTCGCTTTTTCGTGGATGAAGTTGAATTTAAGGATTCCTGTAATGAGTTCCCTTTAGCATTAGAGTTTTCGTCATCAGAGTAATCATCTGAGCTATTACTTGAGTCCCCGTCCACATCATAGTCGTCTCCCACAGTTGCCATTAGTATTTGCGATAAACAAGTAATTTCTTTGAAAATAGTCTTGTGAATTTCTTTATGGTGGGCCATGCATTCGGCTAATCTCAGCACCGATGCCTCTTCTTCATTAAGTAGAGATGTGTAAGTTGTGAGATGTTTTCTCAATATGGTTCCTCGAAGAGTATCTGAAAACTTTTTGTTATACAGTTTTTCTAGAGAAAAACGACAACCTGATGTGGACGGTGAACAAGTATTCGATGTCAAAAATGCTTCTTGTGTTGGCGAGTTCGAATTTGCGTATTTACAATGCAGTTTATCTACAGGGGAATTGCCATTGGATGATAAAATTTTTTCTTTTTCGTTTTTTAAATCAAGAAGCTTGGACTTATCATCTAAAATCATATAATAATTAGAAAACCATTCATTACATATTAAAAATATTATTTTAATTTGTCAATACTGCAGATAACGTGTGGGAAGATAAATTTCGAAATTTAAAACCCAAACCAAATGCAGAAAAATGTGCACTGTACTTCAAACGGAATTTTCGATATATATTTCTACCAAATTAACTAAAATAGCTGTAGTAAATTTTATTTCTTTTATATTCAAAAAAGTTAAACTTTTAACGAAACTATAATTTTTATCAATGCAAAACATAATTTCTTTCAGGATATTTTTTAAATTCCAAGAAAACGAACATACATACATACATATAGTCAATAATACATGTATGACATCTATAATCTGTAAAAATGCATATACTTATTTCGATTTTGGGTAAACAAATAGTCGATCTTCGTTAATATTTATTGCTTGCAGCATTAGGCTTAAAAAAACAACAATAAAAAAGTAACATTTTAAATTAATTAACATACTATGCGAAAAAAGCATAAAATTCATTTTTATTTTCAGGATCTACTTTTCGTTCTTATTTTTATGACCAAGTGAATTTCGTGCTTTTTTCGCATCGTATGTTAATTAATTTAAAATTTGGTGTGTAGGTTCCCCTTCCGATTTATAGATCAACTAAGAAGCGATTTTTGGAAATTCAAACGCGAAAAGGGGTAAAAAGAAAAAAAAGGGTAAGCTCGGTATCATTATATCTCAGAAACTACGTTGGATAGACTAAAAATTCTAAATGTATACGAATGCTGCTAAAATATAAGCCGACACGTGCTTAGTACTTTTTCTATATGTGTACTTTTAAGGGTTATAAGGGGGTACAAACTGAATTTTGGTACCTTTTTTGAACTCGACATATCTTCTAAATTATTGAACGTAGCAGAAAACTTTTTGGTGCGTTTTTCTCTTTTGAACAGAATCTTGCATCAGTTTTGGCAGTTTCTAAACATTCTTACTTAAAAGGGGGTAAAATCGTACCAATTTTTGGTACTTTTTTTGTTAATGATAAGGTACATATGACACACATATAAAAATAACTAACTATGACTTCCTACCAGTCAGTAGAAGCTGGGATAGTAAAATGTATGTTTTTTTGAACTGCCTAAAAGGTGCTAAGGAGGTAAAAAGGGGTAAAAAAGGATACAATTAGTATCTTTATACCTCTGCATTATATAGACTAAAAATTCCAAAAGGATGGTAAAAAGCAAGCCGACATGTGTTTGGTACTTTTTTAATATGTATACTTTTAAAGGTTAAAAGGGGGTAAGAACTCAATTTTGGTACCTTTTTTTGCATTTGACATATCTTTTCACTCACTGAACGTAGCATTGGCATTAATAAGTTAAAAGTACTTTTTAGAAAAATGTACTTTTTGGGAAAAGTACTTTTTGGGAAAGGTTCTTTTTGAAGAAATTACTTTTAGTAAAAATTTACTTTATTAAGAAAGTACTTTTTTAAAAAGGGTACTTTTTGGAAAAAGTAGTTTTTAGCAAAAGGCACTTTTTGGAAAATTCCTTAAAAAAAAAGATACTGTTTGGAAGAAGTACCTTCTAGAAAAAGGTACTTTTTGAAAAAGGTGCTTTTTTTGAAAAAAAAATATCACTTTTTGAAAATTCTTCAATTCGGAAAACTAAATTATCCAGGGGTCTAATCGTCGCTTTCGATAAAGAGCAGAATCGATCGCGATTTCTCAGTTTGAGATTATGGCATTAGATATCGAACTATATGATTACATTGTTTTATAGCGAATGCCATAATCTCAATCTAAAAAACTGTGATCGAATCAGCACGTTATCGAAAGCGACGATTAGACCTCAGATTAATTTTGATTTGATGACTACAAATATGCATTTGCATGAAAGTATTAGCCCTGGTCATAAGTCATAAGGGTTAAAAGAGCCATTATGAAACAGTCAGCCTTTTCTGTATTTCTTGTGAGAAAAATATGGAAAACAGAAAACAATAATTTACTACCGCAGATACACATGTTTTTTAAGCCAGAGCTAATAGCAATAAGGTTAAACTACTTCGATATTTTAAATCATCTTGATTATACGCAGTGTGGTTCGCAATAAAGTAACTTTTGTTATAAGCAATGACGATTAATAGCAAGTCCACGCATATCTGTGTTAATTTTTTCATATTGAGTTTATTGTACATTCTTGCGGAAGTCACATTGTCGTTGTAGAGATGCATAGACCTTATATTAATGTCCTTGGTTGTGAGCATATATTTCTCAAATACATATATACATATTCTACTATATTATCTACAATAGTACATAAAAACATTTCACTTACCACTTTTAGCAACAAGCAGAGCTTCATATTTTCCAGCACTACATTTTGCAATGTAAATCTTAGCCGCGATTTGCTGAACATGCTTTGATTGTAATACGCCAAATTGGTCGTTACTAAATTTCACAAGCGAGAACATTTGTAAAATCCAAATTTTTCCAAGTTGTATAGATTTTCTAGAATGTTAAAAATTAAGAACATGAATAGAATATTAATAACTAAGAGAAAATGTTTAATAAAAGGAAGGCTGTGCAGAAAGTGTTTAGTGAATTCATTTCCAATGGGAGTAGATGCTGAAAATATGATGCGCAATCTGCATTCTCTATGAATATTTCCGAAGCCAATACGTCAGCATACATATATAACCCACCAATTTGTTTAATTAAACATTTTCTCTTGTAACTTTTTATCAAGTATTCGATTTTTTCCTTTTGGAGTCACTGTACTTACTAGATTTTGGAGTTTGTGTAACTGCTCCATATGGAAAACAATGAGCACATATTATAGAAAATTTAAGATAAGCTTACCTCCAAGCTCGTTGAATTGATTGTTGGTTTTCTTCTTTTAAATATTGATTGAACAATTTTTACACAAAGCACTACCAAAAATGTACATGTACGTCTTAATGCATACTCAACAAATTTTCAAATGAATGTGAAATGATGCTACCAAGGCACATTTAGCAAAATTTATCTTGAACGCTGCTTAAAAAAATGTGAACCGTTATATTTCAGGAGAATATGTGTTAACACTTGTACATATATACATATTAACATACATAGGTATACACATATTCAGCGTTGCCAGAATGATTTTTGTTTATATTTTTGATAATTTATGTACCGAACTTGATGGGCAGCATGAAAAATCGCTCAAAACGAAAACGACCCAAAAAGTTCATAAAACATTTCCAACTTAAGAACTACCACTAACTATGGCCCAATTCATACGAATATTTAAAAATCTTGTTTTATTTTTGATTCTCTTTAAAAGTTGCTACCAAAAACGTTTTACATTCACACGATGATTTTTTCCATGTTTCTAATTTTGATTTTTTTTCTTCCAAAAATTGTGTTGCCATTAGATTTTAAAAAAATTCGGGTTTTCCCTACATGTTAAAAAATTTGTATTGTAAAACTTTTGGAAACCAAAATTATTTCTTCGGCATATTTGGAGCTACACTAGGTAACTTAAAACTTGACATATGTATGTATATATGTAATTCTTTTGTATTAAATTATTCAAAGTGACTACTTCTGCCTTCGAAATTAATGCATACTTTTCTATAGTTTTTCAGAAATTATCTTATATGTAATACAAATATAACACATACATATCTATATTTGGGTTTTCTCCAACCATGGAATTTATTAAGATTTAAGTTAAATAGTTGTAAGTAATATCCTTAATTATTAAATCATTGTTTAATAGATGCTCATTTCCTATTTCCTAAACTAAAATAACTTGGTGTTATTATGTAATCCGAATCAAAAAGAAATGCTTTCGAATTGTATTGTTAATAACATACAAATTCGAACAGTTATTTTTTCGAATCGAATTACATAATAACCCCAATATTTCTTATTTTACCTTTTGTGTGTTACTGTTAAACAATGAAGAAAGCAGTCAACTTGACGATTAATGCATTAAAATTTATTAAAATATTTTAATGTTAATATGTATGTATATTTATTGCTATCTAGGGCCCGTTTCTCAAAGCTACAAATTACAAATCGACAAGTAAAATACAGACAAAACAACAATCAATTTTGTAAAAGTGTTGTTGTTTTGTGTGTATTTTACTTGTAGATTTTTAATTTGTATTTTTGAGAAACGGGCCCCTAGATGAGGTATTTAAACACATAATTCGTTTCCCAATTGCAGTTTTTTTAAGGGAATGGCAATACTGCTACGGAACACTGGAATCAGTGATGGTATTTTGGTGCGTTTCGGGTATTTTTTGGTGCTTTTTGCCTCTTCAAAACGCTAAATTTTGGTTAATACCCTTTTTTAAAAAGCGGGTATTTACAGTGCTTTTTAACAATTTCTCACAGTGCTTTTGGTGCCTTTTTGTAAAATAAAAATATTTTTAATTACAAACCTAAAATACTTTTAAGGGCTAATAGCAGCATCTTTTGACTGAGCCTTCTTAAATTGTTTTAATGACAAAAACGGAACTATGTTAAAAACAATTTAAAAAACTTTTCATAATTGGGATTAAAAAATTAAAATTTTTCTTGCAAAATAGAAATTGGAAGTAATTGGAAAGTACCACATAATCCTCTGCATAATAATTGATTGATCATCCTAGAACAATTGTTAGCATGGGTTGTCAATAGCAGTCAGTTGTTTTAGACAACGGGTAGCCATATTCCAATTTTTTGGTATGGTATTGACGTGCTGTCAATGTTGACAACTGGAATAAGGGTGAATATCGCAAAAAACAAAAACTTTTAAGTTAGTTAAGAAAAAAGTATTGCTTCTAATGCATTTTGTATGTGTAAATGATTTTTCAATAACATCTTTATCCAAATCTAGGTCTAAGCTTCACTTACCAAATGACTAACACCGATCATATAACTATTAATATTTTGAAAAATTAATATAATTAATATTAAATATTTTGATGCAAAAACTTGAAATTATGTTATGAGGTTTTACACCCCAAACTCTCCTTTTTTTAAATGGCTTATACCATGTTCACACTTATGGTCTTAAACGTGTGTAAGGCAAGTGTTTTAAAAAACAAAACACAACCGTTCACATTACATTTGAGATGTTTAAGGTTGACGTTTCGCGAGTAAATTATTATATTTGTAAAAAATTACGAGCAATTATGCTTTTTTATTGGTTTATTATTTTTAAACAACAAATGTTTTTGTAAATAATTAAGTGTTTTTTACAAATAATTTTTCACGTGACGCCATTTAATAACAACACAAAGTTGCCAGAGCTATCAAAGAACGGACTGAACATATTCCATTTACGTGTTTAAGGAAGTTTTTAAATTTAAAACACAGTTTTTGATATGTTTAATACCATGTTCACACTTATGGTCTTAAACGTGTTTAAGGCAAGTGTTTTAAAAAACTAAACATAACCGTTCACATTACATTTGAGATGTTTAAGGTTGATATTTTGTGAATAAATTATTGTATTTGTAAAAAATTACGAACAATTATGCTTTTTTATTGATTTATTATTTTCAAACAACAAATGTTTTTGTAAATAATTTAGTATTTCTTCACTAATTATTTGTTTACCAAATGACTTTTCACATGACGCCATTTAATAACAACACAAAGATGCCAGAGTTATCAAAAAACGCACTGAATATACTCCATTTGCATGTTTAAGAAAGTGTTTAAATCTTAAACACTTCATTTGAGATGTTTAACAAAACAAGTCAATGTATGGTAAAACATCTCAAAATCGTCGTGTTTAAGCTCTTAAACACGAATGAGGCATTAAAAACGTTTAAAAACATAGGTGTGAACATAGCATAACAAAACAAGTCAATGTATGGTAAAACATCTCAAAATCGTCGTGTTCAAGCTCTTAAACACGAATGAGGTGTTAAACACGAGGGAACATAGTATTAATGTATTAAAATTAAAAAAAAATTTGGTGCTTTTTTACTATCTTTTTCGTATTTTTTTGCGCTTTTTACCCTTTTTGCAACAGTTTAATGTGCTTTTGCTCTTCGTAGAGATACCATCACTGACTGGAATGTACACACATACACAAGGCATATTATAATTAGTGATGAGATCGTGAGTTACTTTTGAGACACGATCAAGCGAGCTCACGAAAAAAAAGGAATATTTTCTGTATAGTAGCCTTTCTTTTGTTCAAAGAATTTTCTCTGTCGAATTCGGGCTGCCGGCTTAACTTTCCAAGTATTTCCTACATGATCTACTGTATGTTTTTTCACAACATTCATACTTTTTATCACTTTTTTGATATATTATTTTTGGCCCATTTTCACTTAAAGGATGGTTCGTACAACAAAAAATATTACAATACAAAACACATTTCACGAAATCATCATGTAAAAAATCTACTCACGCACACTCACTCAACTGAAGTGGACCCCATCAATAATTATGTTTCTTGCAAACACAGTTGCCAAATTTATGCATGCTGTACTCATTTTTAAATTTGTCAACATAGCTTGAGTGATGTATCGTATATGTATGTATGTATGTATAAAAAAATAAGGCATACGCACATGCGTACATATGTATGTATGTATGTATCTGCATAAGTATGTACATGTGTATGGATATGGACATTGTACATATGTATGTATGTTTAATCATATTAGAAATTATATTTTTGGGCATACATACATACATATGTATGGTCATGTATGTATGTATGTAAGTATGTATGTATACATACTTATGCATGTACTTATGTGCATACATTTGTACATAGTATGTACATACATATGTATGTACATATATTATATGACTTGGTAACTTATATGACATACATACATATGTACATATGTATACATATGGTTTATAAAAGCTTTATAAAACAAATTTTGTATGGAAATTTGATTAGTAAACCTTTTATAAAACCAAATTACTTTTTATGAATAAGGCTTCGTTTGTATTCATATACATATGTGCATACATACATACATACATATGTACTTATGTATGCACATATCGCTCATTTACTCAAAGAACGTCATAACTAAAAAAATGGAATTTTCGAGTTAATCGACCCTGTTCTGTAAACCGAATCCGAGTAAATTTCTCGTTTTCAAAATATTAATAATGGTCCTGCAGACGTGTTTACAATCATACAAAATAATTTTCTTTCAGATATGATATTTTAGAATTTATATAATAGAAAAATTGAAAAAAGTGTGAAAAAATGTTTCTATTAGCGGAGTTAGTTTTCTGAAATCGAGCGATTTCAAATCGATTCGGTTTACAGAACAGGGCCGAATGTTGCAGAATTAATAATTATTATAATTATAATTTATAATATTATTTATAATATTTATAATTTTATTATAATCGTATCGTTCCTCATATTTTGTAAGAAGTCCATAGAAATACATCCTTACATACTATGTATGTATGTTCCTATACACATATGTATGTATGTATGTATCTTCTTTACAAAACACTTGAAGGTAAAATAATACTTCCTTTTTTTGAGTTATTACGTTGTTTGAGTAAAAGACTGATATGATCTGCTGTATGTATGTACTAGGAATGTAACGAATACCACTTTAGCGAATGCGAAAACGAATAATACATTTAACTGCCTGTTTCACGATGTCGACAAGAAATTTTCGTTTAAGACATACAAGGTTAAAAACATACAACTATCCATACTAAAAGTAAATGTCGCAGAAAATGTTCAAGAACTCTTTATTATTATTGATTTTGAAACGTTTTTTGTTTCTCCTGTCAAAAATATAAGTGTAGGTACGTCTGTTTGCATTTAAGGTGACGATATGTTCATACATATGTACATATATACATACCTAATAGTCACCTATTCTAAGGACAGAAATTGCGAAAAATTAAAGAAATTCAATTTTAATAATTGCAAAACAATTTATTTTATTTTATGTTATATTTTCGAATATTTATGTACAAAAAATATCAGAAATAAAAATTATTATTATATAAATAGTTTTAACTGAGAACTTACACAGAAAAAACATCATTTTGTATTCAATTACCAAGTTCCGAAAATCAAATAACTTTTTTAAGAAAATAGGACCTACAACAGAATTCGTAAAACTAAATATCAAAGTTCGTAAAAATTTGTTGGAATGCAAAAGTTTTTTTTCTTAATTACAATAATTTACAATAAATTCATCAAAGCAAATAAAGAAAATAACAAGTCTTACAAGCGATTTCAAAAACATGTTTATTAAAACAAAAACTTATAAAATTTTTTTCTGTGAAGTATTTACAGATTTAAAAAAAGTATTCAATCAAAAACTTAAATTAATACCAGCTTTTGGAACAGACTTACTGCCTTATTCATAAAAAATATTTCTGTTTTATAAGAGGTTTATTAAACAAATTTTCTATGGAAATTTGATTAATAAAACTTTTATAAAACCAAAATATTTTTTATGAATTAGGCCCTTACAATATATATTTCAATTTAAGGGCTGTTATTACAACTTCAAGTTACTAAAAAATCAGATTTTATTTGAGGTACATATGTATGTATGTAAAAAGTTTTCCATTATTACAATTTCACTTCACCTGGTAAGTTAAATTAAATTTGTTATAACAAAAACTTTACATAAGTATGTCCTATATAATCCTCTTTTTAACTAATCTTGGATTTGTAATAATGGCCCTAAATATGTTTTATTATTGTAAAATTTCTAGAATAAACTATGGTACATAAAAACTTAAAAACATATTGAATAGTAAAAAAACTATTTCAGAATATGTCGCAACTTTCGAAAAGGTTTCTTTTAAAATAAAATAAAGATCATATAAAAAATTTTGAGATGTTTTTTGATACTATATGCGTCGTTTATACAGCATCCAAATAAGAGTTTGACAATTTTAAATAACATACATATGTACTTATATAAAAACGTAAACATTTTGTTTGAGAATTTTTGTTTGTAATTTATTTACACAATACAAAAGTAAAATATGGATAAAAAACAATATCGTAGTTTACTACGGAACGTTGGATTTTTAAGAACTATTTAAGATCACTAAAATAAACAGTGAAAAAATTGTTGTCTTTAAACAGCACTTAAAACTAAATAGCATTTAATAATAACAAAGTCAAACAACTCCAAAATTACTATGGAGTACACATACGGGTATTTTCTGCATTTCACGTGAAATTAAAACGAGTGGAGTGCTACAGCATTGTTGTTATAATTACATATTTCCAACAATTTTATGGCAATCCCACCCTTTTCAATTTAACGTGGAATGCAGAACATACCCGATAATGTAAGAGTTCAGAAAGAATTCTCACTATTCCATCAAGCACATTTTTTTATTTGAAAATTTGTCGAATACTGCTTAGACGTGCATATAGTATGATGTACATTATACCACCCAAATTGCCGAAAGTATTTATTTTATTAGCTCCACAGGCAGTTTCTGATACAATGGCCATACAAAATCACATATGTGTAAAATATGCACTAAAAGCATGCGAACCGGCCAGGCGCATTGCAATGTTCACACAAAAAATAACCTATCTTCACTATAAACATTTTTGGCGTCATAACGCTTATGCGACGCTTTCCGGAAAATTTTGCTATAATCATTTTTGTTTAGAACAAATAGCACAAGATAGTTCTTCTATATAGCTTTACCCTAACTATGGCCTATCATGGTCCTTTAATGGGATGCAAGTAAGTTTTTTAGAAAGGCTTTTTTTCAGTAGCTGTCGCTGAAAATTGAACAGCGATAATTATAATCCGTTTTCATTATTTGATAATTTTTCCGAAAAATACATTTTATTTTAACCGGTTTTTATTGTCTTTAATATTGTTTGCCTCCTTTTGTTGATTTTTATCGTTTTTTAACATTATAACTCACTTATAAGTGAGTAACAAATAACAAAACAATCATCTATTTTAAGTACAGTTTCAGATCAACCCGAGCGGAGGCTCCGGTAAAAGCTAGTAGCATATATTTATAACATATTTGTATAAAAAAATCTGCGTACATACTTGTATATATTGTGTAAATTCACGAACAAAAACAAATACTTAGTTTTTAAAAAGCATAGTAATTTTCTCTCCATTGTATTAATTTATTTTGAATTTTTTTTGCTAAATTTTTTTTAACGATTTGTTCATGAATTTACATAATATATGAAAGCATGTACACAGGGGGTCTACTCTGTAATTCGATTCGAAAGAAAATGCTTTCGAATTTACATGTTATAAACATACAAATTCGAAAGCTTTTTCTTTCGTTTCGAATTACACAGTAGATGCCCAGATTTTTTTTTAACAAATATATTATAAATATATATTATATTAGTTTCTAGTTTTGTTGAAATATATTCAATGGATCACGAGCTGTACAATAATTTCCTCATACGTACATATCGCACACTAAATCATAAAGAGTCACAACTCAAAATTATAAAACTGCTTCTGCTTTTTTATAAACCAGTTAATTGAAGAAATCTATAACGACCTCAACAATTTCTTTTGTAAAACAGTCTTCTTGAAGAATATAAAATACAGTTATGCTTGTTTTTATGTCACATACTTGCGTCATTTGTACAGTATCAACAGATGTTTGCAACTACTCAGCATCTGAAATTTTTTGAGTTGTGACTCTTTTTGATTTAGTGTGCGATATGTACATATAGCAAAGCTTATAACAAACTGGATGCGATGTTTTGGTCCTTATATAATCAAATGATACGTATTTGGTCCAAATGTAATTTTGGTATATAATATACAGATATTACCTCATAAAATAATGAAAACGGATTATAATTATTGTTACACAACTTTTAGCGAGAGCGATTGAAAAAAAGATTTTTCAAAATCTTAGTATCATTCCATTGAAGGTTACAGTTAGGGCGAAATTACGTGCAGGGGTCCGTTTCTCAAAACTAAAAATTACAAATCTACAAATAAAATACACACAAAACAACAATAAAATTTGTAAGTGTTGTTGTTTTGTATGTATTTTATTTGTAGATTTGTAATTTATAGTTTGGAGAAACGGGCCCCAAGAATGGTGTTGTTATTTATTCTAAACAAAAATGGTTATAACTTGTTTTTTTTTTTTCGAAAAACGTCGCATTTAAAAGTTGTGGCGCCAAAATTGTTTATAGTGAAGATAGGCTATTTTTGAATAAAAAGTGCAATGATTTTCGGCATCCCATAAATTTTTCAGTAGA
The DNA here is from genome assembly GCA_944452675.1 of Tachina lurida. Lineage (NCBI taxonomy): Eukaryota > Metazoa > Arthropoda > Insecta > Diptera > Tachinidae > Tachina > Tachina lurida. The sequence goes on along the minus strand of OX101753.1, from coordinate 94,529,942 downwards.
ATAGCTTAAATTTACATTCGAGTACATATGTACATATGTGGGTTTATGGGATGTGGTGTGGTGGATTTGGTGTTTGCTGGGATGTTAAATCTTGAATATTTTGAAATTTTTAAATAACAAATGTGAATTTTTTAATCAAGTATTTGATAAAATATATAAAATTGTGAGAAAGCCATTAAAATAGGTACCACATTTATAATGATCAAATATGCATATTGTCCGAATTTATGTGAAGAGTAAGACATCATATTTAAATTTGCTGCAAGCAATAAGCAAAGAAAAATTATTAAACTTTTCATTTAAATACGAGTATAAGAAAAGGTTTTTATTTTTTTATGGGCAAGTAACTTTATATGCACAAATGTTTTTTATCTTAAAATGTTAACTTTTAACTACCACTTTTATTTACTTTTATGCTTCCAGCAAGAGCATTTTACATACTTTTTTTTTGCTCTTTTCACATAAATTAAAAAAAAAGCATCTTTGATTATTAAAGAAGTCGCACCTATTTTAGTGAGCACATCTGCATATACTACACATTGGAACGTAGAAAATTCGTATATAAAAAAGATTTTTGTAATTGTATAACGAAACTGTACAGCAAAATATGTATAATCAGGTGTATATCGGATTCAGAGTGATGTTTATTTTTGCATACGGCCGATCTAAATGAAAAAAATAAAAATATTTGAGTATAATTATATGTATGTAATTAAATATCATATGTAACAATATGTACACATATGTAAGTAAAGGTATTTTTATGAAACGTACTTAACTACACATCAAAGGCTTTTGATGCAACTAGATACACATCTAAAATGTACTAATTTAAACTTCTTTAAATAATATATTGCTAGATAAGAAAAAAACTATGTATGTATGTATGTATGTTAAGGTTATTATAAAACTGTGTTTCTCCCTCGATATGTAGTTTTCCATAATGGTTATGTACGTTTATGTTCATAATTACTTTCTTGTATCTTACTAGATAATTTTGCCTGCTTTATAGCGTCTTTGGTTGTCAATCCAACTCTTTATTTGTTGTGGTGTCCTTTGACTGAGAGCTTCATATTGATTAATAGCGACTTGGCACTCATTTAGAGTTGGAAGTTGTTTTAGAGCTGATAAATCTCCAAATATGCATGATATGGCCTCTTTTTCAGGATCGCTCCATCTGCAACGTTTGGTTTTACCGAATGGCGATCCTACGTGTAAAAAGAATGTGTTAATTGATAAGAGGTGATCCTCATAACAATATACATTTATCTAAGTAGCGTCTGGTTCAAATAAAAAATTAAAATTTATTTTCAATATATAAATAAATAAATAAATACATTTTTAAATATATTTAGTCAAAGTCTTCTAAAGTCATAAGTGACAAATTACAATTAAGGCCAAATAGCAAAGTTGTGAACGGCCTGTTGTATTGCCATATATAAAATTGTCATAACGTTAAATTCAAAGGACAGAAAATAAACATATAGGTTTGTTTCTATTTATTTCGTCTTAACAGTTTTAAACTTTGTGACTAAGCTTTTTTTTGCAAGTTTATGAGCATTTTAACCATCGAGTTAGTGGCATTTTAGAGTTTTAGAGATTTTAAATAAAAATTAATGTTCGTTTAAAATCTTGAATTTTTTCGCGAATTTGTTATTTTTGCAATTGTTTTTGGCTTAGCGAATATTTGTATAATTTAGTATCCATGGGATATATACATATGTATGTACTTACTACTTCTTCGCTTTTTCGAGGATGTACTTGAATTTAAGGATTGCTGTAATATGTCTTCGTTTGTATTAGAGGTTTCTTCATCAGTATCATTGTCTGAGCTATCACTTGAGTCCCCGTCCACATCATGGTCGTCTCCAACAGCTGCCATTAATATTTTTGATACACACGTAATTTCTGCTACGGGAATTGGAACCCTGTAAATATTCTTGTGAATTTCCTTGTGGTGGCCCATAAAATTGGCCAATCTCTCCACAGATGCCTCTTCTATATTTAGAAGAGATGTGTACGTTGCGATATGTTTTCGCAATATGGTTCCACGAAGACTATCTGAAAATTTGGCTCCACATTCCCGAAGAAATTATATCAAGCATATTTCCCGATTGCAAATCGGTAGATAAAGTCAACATACTATTTTGCGATGTATGTTTAATATTAGCTATTCTGTCTGCGTTTACGTTTAATATTTCTGATTGTAAATCAATTTCGGTGTTAATAGCCGTCGAAAGAGGGAACATACCATGCTGAGGTACGATATTAGTTGATATAGCTTTATTATTACAAGGAAATTTGTTTATGCTTCCAATATCAATATTAATTTCCTTTGAGATAACCTCTAATTGTTCATTTGTTAATTTTTCTGAAGTGGAAACTTGTTGATTCTTATGAATTTTGGATCTGAATTTTGGAGATTTATGATGGAGGTTATCTGTAGAGGAAGTTAATAGCGACGGTGCATTAAGATTCGATGTTAAAGTTCTTTCTTGTACTTGCAAGTTCAACTTTGTGGATTTATTACGCAGTTTGTCTATGGGGCATAGAAACCCTGATTTGGACAGTTTGTCTAGAGGGGAACAAAAATTTGATGTGGACGGTGAACTATCATTCGATATTGATAATTTTTCTTGTACTTTTGAGTTGAATTTTGTGGACTTGTTATACACTTTTCCTGGAGAGGAGCAACAACTTGATGTGGACGGTGAATTAGTATTCGATGTCAAAAATGTTTCTTGTGCTGGTGAGTGCAAGTTTGTGGATTTTTTACGCAGCTTGCCTACAGGGGATCGAAATCTTGATGTGGACGGCGAATTAGCATTATATGATAAACAATTTTCTTTTTTGTTTTTTAAATCAAGAAGCTTGGACTTATCATCTAAAATCATACAATAATAACAAAACCATTCATTATATATTAAATAAAATTAAAATTTTTACATAAATTTCTAATTATCTTAACAAAAGTTGCGAATAAATAGAGTCATATACATTAGGGTGTCCCAAAATATTTTTTTTGTCAGAGGCTCAAGCATAATTTGAAAGCTTATAGGGTCCAGTATTTTTGAATTTTTTTTTAGATTTTGAGGAAGAGGTTTAGAGGTCGCGCAATTCAAGTCTTTGTTAAAAATCGGGGGTTTCGACCTTTTTTCAAACTTGACTCATAACTTTGTCAATCACCACGTTGATTTAATTTTTTGACCAAATATTTCTAAAGAAAATTTTCCAAACTTTATATCCATATGCAAAAACTTTAACTTTCGGCAATATTTTTGTCCATTACGATTCCAGATATTAAGTATTTTTGCAATTTTTAACAAATTCTGTATAAAAACGGTTTATTATTTTTCAAATTTATATGGAAGGTATAAAACTAGTGAGGCGATTTTAAAAACGGATAAGTTCTAAGCAATTAAGAAAACTGGAGTTTGGTCCTACAGTTCCCGAGTTAGACTATTTTTATAGTCTGTACCTTAAAAATGGTGATACTTTTTTCGTTCTAATTATTGTATATTTCCATAAATTTTTATAGTTGGGTCTTTAAGGAGATTTCTGCGAATAAATAAAATATTATTTCATTTTAATTTAATCCGCCCTTTAATTGAACTTATCCCAATATCTTCAAGGATTGAATGAATGAAAGATCTGGCAAGACTATAGCATTGGGGTTTTAACTGCCATTAACTTCTGACATTTATTGATATAAATCGCTTTCTATTTTATGTGTATTCTCCGCTAAAATATTGTCGTTATACGATTTTACATAGCAAAAATTTTTGAGTTAGCTGCCCGACGAATCAAATATAGAAGTTCTTTGTATATATAAAAGTTTTCGTCGACGTACCGGTAATAATTTTTTTATTTATTTTTTGTTTTTTTTTTTTTGGTTAGTGCAAAAATGTGTAATTTTATTCAAAATAGATATGAATTTTGTGAAAACAAGAAATGTGTGGCTTGTTGGAAAAATTATTGATGCCCTTGATCCCTCGAAACCGCTTAAAACTTTTCTAGGTCATCAGTGGTACTTAACTCCGAAATTGGCTGCCTTAGCGTTTTTTGATGAACGTATCGACACCAAAACTTTGCGTTTAATGACAAAAAAAATTGCAGATACTCCATGCAGCGATTATGAAGTAGCAAATGTAACTTTAACAGAAGAAACTTTAGAAATAAAGAAATTCAACAATTCCTTTCAAAAGCCAGTCTAACTTTTTTTGAAGCTTGCAATATTTCAATCGATTTTTTAAAAATAGATCCAGAGAATTGGAAAGCCAACAAGTCATTTCAAGATGCAAAGAAAAAAGTTCAACATTTACAAGTGGTAAATGATGTCGCAGAACGAAGTGTGGCTTTGGCTAATACTTATATTAATGTCACAACTTCTGAAACTGATTTCCAGAATTTATTGCAAGTTGTAGAACTACATCGCGAGAACTTCAATAAATGATTTTTCACAGAGCAAAACAAAAGTTTGTTTTTTTGTTGATTGGGTATGATTGGTAACTGGCAAACAGCTTCTAATAACATATACTGGGTATAAAGATAAAAACGGATATAACTCAGGAACGGTAAGAACAAATTTAAAAATTGTTGTATTCATATTAATAAGAATTAATTTGTCTTTCAAACTGCATCATTAGTTTTTTTTCGCTTTCATTGAAACTTAAAAACTTGTAAAGCGTTATTACAAAATTTTTGAAAAAATTACGAAAAATTTTAATTTAGGGTATCTAAATGAGCAAACTCATCACCAAAACTTGTAAGTTTTTCACACAGGAATAAAGCTTGGATAATTTTCTTTAAAACTGTTTCCTCAGAAGTGAAGAAACCCGTGGTTATTAACCAAGTTATGAGTAAAGTTAGAAAAAAGGCAGAAAACTCCGGTTTTTTATGAAGACTCCATTTGCGCGACCTCTAAACCTATTCCGAAAATTCTTAAAAAAACCAAAAATACTTTACCCTATAAGCTTTTAAATTTTGATTGAGCACTTATGAAAATCAGAAAAAAATTTTTTTTTGGAACACCCTAATATACATGACTACACATCTGTGATGTTTGACCTCTTACAGGTCAACGAGTACTCAAAGGGAAAAACTAAATTCAGATTCACGTTTCTCATCCCAAAATTAACTTAATATGATTTTTTGAAGCCAAACAGAAAATGTGGCATTAGAGGGTTAAATTGTCTGCCTAAAATAAGTATTTTAACTATAGTTTCATCCAAATTTATTGATGATTTTGATTAGTAGGCAATGAATTTTCATTAAGTTTAACAAATATTGATTGATATTACATCCTGTTTAATCTGAGTAGGTGAGATGCAAAACTCGTTTGTTACACGTTAACAGAATTATGAAAAAAGCAAAAAACCTACACTGAGAAAATTAAAAGCTTTAAAATCAAAGAAAAAACGTCTTTGTAAAATTGTAACGAAAATATCTTTGTTAGAAGGAAAAATTCCTTGCATCAATGATTTATTCTTCAAACAAGCAAATGATGCGTCTTCAACACAAACGACTACAATTCTTTGAAGCTTACAGCCTGTTTTTCGAAAACATAAGCCCTTTCGTTTTTAAACCAAAAAACATAATACCTATCCTTGTCAGAAGGTGAATGTCAAGAAAAAATAAGAGAATGGAAGTACCTTCTATATTTATATCATGGTTTAGACTACGAATATGTAAAAATATTTTATAATACTGGGGTAAAATTTAGTTTTGAAATCACAAAATAATAACGATATTAGGATATTGTTTACAATTCTGACAAAAAATTTTGTTTGATATAGCTCAAAATCTGGAGGCAAATCACGGCATTTGATACGACTCGTAATTTAAAATAATTCAATACAGTTTATATGGAAATATTTTTAAATTACGAGTCGTGTCGAATGCCGCGATTTGCCCCCCTGCACGCTCTAATATTTTCTATCACATCCTTCATAAGGAACCGTAAGACATTTCACACCACGTAGTGCAATGTCAGTTTAATTATCGTTTCGTCTACGAACGAAATGCATATAAACAATTGCTTAACCATAAAAACAAGCTAAATTTTCAAATTAAATAAATAAAGACTTTATTTCTATACTTTACTTTATTACTATAACCTTATCCTTTCAATTGTAAAATAAGCTTATTTTTTCAATATTTTTTCTGACTTTTGAATAAAAAATATTTATTTTAAATTATTTAATTAAAATTTAATTCTAACAATTTATGGGCCTGTCCCACGATGTAGACAGCTTTCGATTTGTTGCACACTTACATACATTCAAAACAAAAACAAACTTTATATTTTTGTTAATGTTTCCAATGTAACTGTGCGACAAGTCGAACGTTGTCGACATCATGGGACAGGCCCTATCTTTTTCATGCTATGATTTATGCTTAGATTTACTAAACATTATTACAGTATTTTTCGGTTAATTGCACATCAAAATTTGCACAACTTTTTGTTCAATTAACCGGGGAACCAATTAGCCGATACCCGCTTAATTGAACAATTCGTTCAATTACAAGAATCCCGTTTAATTGAACAGTTTGTTCAATTACAGAAATCACGCATAATTGGAACTACTAATGAATTAAAAGAAATCGCATATGTGCACTTTCAAGTTTTTCAAAATAATTTTTTTTTTCTTTAAACGAAAAAAATGCAAGTAGCAGAAAAAAATTTACATATATGTTATTGACCTGCGCAAGACCATTTATAAGACCTTTCAAGACATGCGACATTTTTCAAACGCTTTACTACAGCGAAATATTCTAAAATAAACGCTAAACAACACTGTTGGCAATATTTTTTTTTAATTTCTTTGTCTTGCCAACAGTGTTTTTTAGCGTTTGTTTTAGAATATTTCGCTGTAGTAAAGCGTTTGAAAAATGTCGCATGTCTTGAAAGGTCTTATAAATAGTCTTGTGCAGGACTTTAATATATGTGTATACGCAGGTATTTATTATTATTTCAATTAGTAGAGATGCCACCCAGTGTTTTTCACAAATGATGTCAAATATGTATGTGCAAATATGCTAGATTATTATTCAATAATAATGCAATTAACCGGGTAAAAGTAAGAGGAAATTTATTTTTGATGACATGAATTTTGAACCAATTAAGCGTGAAAATCAATTAACCGGGTTCAATTATCCGAGGAAATTTACATGTGCTTTCGTATGCAATATTTTTTTGCCCGATCATATGGTTCATTTAAGCGTGGAAACCAATTAACCGTAGGGTCAATTAACCGAAAAATACTGTATAAACGAAATTCACTATTTTTATAAGCTTATTCTCGAGTTTTATTGAAGTTTGATTATTATTATTGTGTATACTGGGGACTACATCTATGTACATACATATATGTATATGTACGCAATACAATTCATGCTCTAATACGTACAAATTTATTTTCATGTGATTTTTGAATTCATTGTAAGTATTTGCATTCGCTTTCGCGTTCACTTTCGTAAATATCAGAATTTAATAGTTGATTTCGCATTCCCTTTCGTTAAATTGACAATCGTTACGTTACTTCGTTACATACATACATATCGGTCTATTACTAAAAAAAAACTCGTAACTCAAAAAAAAAGCTAGTTCGCCAGAAAACGAGTTTAAAGTTTTTAATTTACACACAAAGTAATGGGGAAAATATTTTTTTCTCTTAAGAGCTGATTAAACAATACATTTATATGGATATTTTACAAAATATGAATAACGATTTGAGAATTTATTCTGTATTAAATCAAAAAATCCAATTTTCGAGTTATGATGTTCTTTGAGTAAATGAGCGATATGTGTGTATGTGTATAAGTAAGTGACTTATCTTAAATAACTTTTTTTGAACAGAATGACTTTTCCTTTTGAAAAAGTATGTACATATGTATGTATGTATTTATTTACAAAAAACCTTACATTCAAAAAAATAATGCCCCTATTACGGTTTACAACACAACTAAGTTTAGTTGAAATTGTAACAACTTAACCTTAAAACAACTTAACTGTTTTTTGGCATTCTGAATTACAACTAATTTCAGTTGTATTCGAAACAATGCTCGAAAAGAAAAGATTTTTATCTATGCTATGTTTTTTGAAACCATAGTAGCCATCACAAAATATTTTAAATGTTTTTAGTTTTGTCCTGGTATTATTTTTTAGATTTCATCTTTTATGAACATGTCAACAATATATGTAGGTTGACAAGTGGGATTGGTTGGCATCTGGAATAATGAAGCAAAACTAATACAACACTCGAAATAAAAACCAAAATACAACTGATAAAAACCAGTTGTCTCATGGTAAAAAAAATGTAATCCATAATAAGAATTTGACAACTACAACTAAACTATCCATTTAGTTGTAAATCATAATAGGGGCCTAAGTTTACAAAAGTGGATGGCTTGTATTGGAAAAGCTCTTGGGGTCTACCCTGTAATTCGATTCGAAAGAAAATGCTTTCGAATTTACATGTTATAAACATACAAATTCGAAAGCTTTTTCTTTCGTTTCGAATTACACAGTAGATGTCCTTATATGAAAATGAAAATGTCGAAAACATGATTCTTTTTTTTTTCTTTTTGTAGAAAAATGTTGCTTACATAGTGAAATATAGGTGTTTCATACACACATATGCACATATCGTCACCTTAAATACAAACGGACGTAAAAAACGTTTAAAAATTTATAATAATAAAGTGTTCTTGAAAATTTTATTCCAAACTTACTTGTAGTATGGATACTTATATGTTTTAACCATTTATTTCCTTTTTATATACCTATATGTATTTAAGCTTTTATGCTAGTTACGTTCTTTGCCGACAAAAAATAAATTTATTCGTAATTACGTCCGTTTGAATTTCTTTAATAAATTAGTCATTTTTAATCGCAGAGGTCTAAATATTTGCGTGAACATATAGTTTGATAAAATGAACCATTATCAATCAAAAACTCGATTTCGAATTTTTGTGTAGTTACGTCCTTTTGCTCTTAAGGTGACGATGTGTCTATGTATGTACATTAGAGCGACTCACAGAAAAGTTTTTGTTACCCCTCTCAAATCAAAGACCAGTCTTTTTAATGAGGACTCACAAAACAATTTAGGGGTCTAGCGATGACCGTTCGTGAGCTGGGCCGTGTAGGGTTTGTAATTTTTGTATTTTCTCCCAACACAACATTAAAAAAAGTACATCATCTGAAAGATTTTTAAGCCGCTTCCAATGGTGTATTAAACTGCCATTTGTACCATCAGCAATACATTATTCCATAAATACTAGGATGTTTGAAGCATTTTCATAGCAAGTGCTACTTATATTAAAATAAGTTCTATTATTTTTTAAGGATTATTAGATTTGACTCATTTGAGTCATTGTTAATTTCTTTGTGTTGGTAGTTCTTGCGCGAACTTTTGCGAAAACTATTAACAGAAATAAGTTAACAATGACTCAAATCAAACATTACTTAAAAAAGCATAGAATTTATTTTAACACGAGCAGCACCTGCTATGAAATGGAAATGTTTTTATGGAAATGTTTTTTATGGAATAACGCATTGCTGATGGTACTCATGATAAAGTTTAATACTCCATTGGAACCAACCTGAAAATATTACAGAAGATGTGGTGAACGTGAGTCGCTCTATTGTAGATTTGATATGGCACTGTTTTCTGAAAAAATGCCCTTCTAGGTACATACAATACATACATAAGTACGTAAGAAAATAGGAGAAATGATACTAGTGCAAGTCCTGTGATGTAGCTAGTCTCTATACTTTGAGAAAATTTACATCACGAGCTTGAGGTCAGTTCCATTTCCCCAGTGACTTGCAAAAATACTTTTTTTGGCATACAGAAAACAATAATTTACTACCGCAGATACACATATCTTTTAAGCCAGAGCTAATAGAAATGAAGTTTAGCTACTTCGATATTTTAAATCGTCTTGTTTTACGCTGTGTGCTTGGCAATAAAGTAACCTTTGTTGTAACCAATGACGATTAGTATCAAGTCTACGCATATCTATGCTAATTTTTTCATATTCACCCTTATTCCAGTTGTCGACATCGACGTCACTTTAACACAATACCAAAAAATTGGGGCTTATGTAGCCGTTGTCGAAAACAACTGACAGGTTTATGATATTTTCTATACCTTAGGGAACGGAAATATATTGTCAGTAGCACAAAATCGTTCTCGAGAGCGAGTAAACAAGCTCCAAATTTTTGATATTGTGTTAAAGTGACGCCGATGTCGACAACTGGAATAAGGGTGATTGAGTGTAATTGATATTCTTGCGGAAGTTATGTTGTTGTTGTAGAGATGCATATATTATATATATTATATCGTGCCCTAACCGCTAAAAAAAACTTAAGCGACACATATTTTGGACTTCGATTTTTTGACGAAAATGGATTATTTATGATCGCAAATATCGACTTTGTTAAAAAAAATTAAGTTCGAAAATTATGTCGCTTAAGTTTTTTTGGCGGTTAGGGCACGATATGTCCTTGGTTGTGAGCATACATTTATAAAATACATACATATACATATATTCTACTATATATGTATGTATGTATATAAAAATATCTACAACTGTACATAACTGTACATAAAATCATTTCACTTACCACTTTTAGCAACAAGCAGAGCTTCATATTTTCCACCACTACATTTAGCAATGCAAATCTTAGCCGTGGTTTTCTGAACATGTTTTGATTGTAATACGCCAAATTGGTCGTTACTAAATTTTACAAGAGAGAACATTTGTAAAAGCCAATGGATTCCAAGTTGTATAGATTTTCTAAAATATTAAAAATTAAGAACATTAAAACATTAATAAACAAGAGAAAATGTTTAATAAAAAAAATCCACAGCGACCGATAATACCAGAGGTATGGGCTCCACAGTTTTCAAAGATAAGCCTTATTGTGCATCAATCTCCAACAAATTTTTTTCGAATGAAAAATTGAGCATTCCACGGAAGATTTATTACGTATGTATAAATACCTTAAAGATCACTCCGGTTGGCCAAAGAAAGTGTTTAGTGAATTAATTTCCAATGGGAGCAGATGCTGGAAATATTATGCGCAATCTGACTTCTCTATGAATATTTCGGAAGCCAATACGTCGACAAATATAAGCCACAAATTTTTTTAATTAAACTTTTTCTCTTTTAATTTTCTATCAAGTACTCGATTTTTTCCATTTGGAGCCACAGCACTTACTAGATTTTGGAGATTGTGTAACTGCTCCAGATAAGAAACAATGAGCACATGCTATAGAAAATTTAAGATAAGCTTACATACCTCCAAGCTCTTCGAATTGATTGGTTTTCTTCTTTTAAATATACCCTTAACAATTTTTACACAAAGCACCACCAAAAATGTACATGTACGTCTTAATGCATACTCGACAAATTTTCAAATGAATGTGAAATGATGCTACCAAGGCACATTAAGTAAAATTTATCTTGAACGCTGCTTAAAAAAAATATGAACCGTTATATTTTAGGAGAATATGTGTTAACATATGTATATATACATACCTATAGGTATGTATATAACTCCAAAATTAATAAAAATTTTGCATCTGAAAGAAAATTAAAAAATAAAAAGAAAAATTTAAATAAAAAAATTGGCTGCGAGCCTTAGTTTCCGAGTTATGGGCCTTTTAGGTTAGCAGGCTGCTAGTGAAGAATGAAAAATTTAGGAGTCTAGCTCACTTGGGTCCAATACGATGATCCCTTTGTGCTGATGTGCCTTTTAAGTTCTGGTATAGAATTGTGATTATATGGTGGAATTGGCACAAATCAAGCTAAGGGACAGCTCTAAAGCATCCTAATAAATATTTTCTGCCAGGATAAGTTTTCCTGTCTAATATCCATTTTCTGCACTACAGGCCTTCGGCCGGGCTTAAGGATTTTCTCCACTATGCTGTTTCCCTACACGGCGTAGCCTAATAAAGATTTTCTGCCTGGAAAAGTTTTCCTGTCTAATATTGATTTTCTGTACTGTTATGTCACTAAACTTTTTAAAAAGTAATTTGCAAGCTTTATTCAAGCTTTATTTTCAGGAAAAAAATTAAGTCCATGGGAATTATTTAGCGGAGAATATTTAGAATTTAGCCGATTATAAAATACATACATATATCCTAAAATAATGAGCGATATTTCATAAATAATTTTGGGCTTTTTGTATAACCAAAAAAAATTAACGATGAGAATACAACAAAAAATTATGAAAAAATCCTTAAAAACCTTTGGTTGTTTTTCATATTTAATAAAATCCAAAGTTTTATGAAAATATTTTGGGCGATGTCATAAATTTTTTATACTATTTTCATTCAGGCGATTTAATGATTTTTTTCTCAAATGATGTTTTTATTTTATTTTTAGAAACGCTCACCTTGTTTTTACTTCTGTAGTTACGTTTTGAAATAAGTTGTAATTCGAATACTAAATTTAAGTTTCTATTACTATTCTACTTAACAATAAAAGTGAAATAAAATATCTTTTTTATAAAAATGTATACTCGTGTATTCATTTTAATCGTTTTTTTTAATTTCTATCTGTTATTATATAAAATTCATTTTAATTAATAATAATTATTATTATTAAAAATATGTGATGATTTTATTATTCCCACAGGTTCTGGCAACGCTGTACATATGTAAATTATTTAATCTGGCAAGCGTGCTGGCAAGATAGAAAATGCTCTATGAGCAGGGTTGCCATTTGTATTTGAAAAAAAGAATGCTAACTTCAGAAAAACAGGACATTTTACCAACAAAAGAGGATGGTATATTTTTAAATATATAAATAATAAAAAAACAGCAATAAATATGTTGAGAACTACTTATAATCTACTTTCTTTAAAAATAAAAATTCAATACAAAATACAAAAGAACAACACATAAGTAGTATAAATAAAAAAAATTTGGTTTTTCTAAATGAAATTTATTAGCTGGTGGTTAAGCATGTCGATATAGTATGTACATTTCATTAGGGCTTTACCAAATCGTCAGTACACTTCAACCATACCTTTGAACAGTTACAAACAAACCACTTATATTATGCACAGACTTTCAAAAATCATTTGAAAATTCACAAATAATAATATTTCTTAAAATCACAAATGAATAAAATAAGCGTAGTAGGGTTAGAAACTTATAAACCTTAATATAATTAAAAATTCATTCGATAACAATAAAAGTATTTATAAGGCAAAATAAAATATAAAATTATTAGTTTTATTTATAATAGTTTTTCGAAAGACAGCATAAATTCTTTAGATCGTGTTTGTATTATTTTCAAAAGTTGTACTATTGCTTAGGATTGTGAGCTAATAATATGAATTGATCATTCAGACGTTTATAGATATTTTAATTATGTACATATGTATGTGCAACTAATAGTGATTTTACTAAGCATTATATTAACAATTATTTGCCTACTTGAATGAAGTAAACTAAAATAACCTGGGGGTTATTATGTAATCCGAATCAAAAGGATGTGTTTTCGAATTGTAATGTTAATAACATACTATCCGAACAGTTATTTTTCCGAATAGAATTACATAATAACCCCCCTGTTTCTTATTTTACCTTTTGTGTAACTTTAACTTTTAAACAAAGAAGAAAGCAGTCAGCGTTTGACGATTAATGCATTAAACTTTATTAAAATATTTCAATGTTAATATATTTATTGTTATCTAAACGAGGTATTTAAAGTTTAAATTTTAAAACACATCATTCTTTTCCCAATTGCAGTTTTTTAAAGGGAATGGCAATACTGCTACAGAACACTGTAATGTACACACATACACAAGGCATATTATAATTAGTGATGAGATCGTGAGTTACTTTTCAGACACGATCAAGCGAGCTCACGAAAAAATTATTATTTTCTGTATAGTAGCATTTCTCTTGTCTAAAGAATTTTCTCTGTCGAATTCGGGCTGCCAGCTTAATTTTCCAAATATTTCCTAGATGATAGGTATATTGTATGTTTTTTCACAACATTCATAATTTTTATCGCTTTTTTGATATATTATTTTTGACCCATTTTCACTTAAAGGATGGTTCGTACAACAAAAAATATTACAATACAAAACACATTTCACGAAATCATCATGTAAAAAATCTACTCACGCACACTCACTCAACTGAAGTGGACCCCATCAATAATTATGTTTCTTGCAAACACAGTTGCCAAATTTATGCATGCTGTACTCATTTTTAAATTTGTCAACATAGCTTGAGTGATGTATCGTATATGTATGTATGTATGTATAAAAAAATAAGGCATACGCACATGCGTACATATGTATGTATGTATGTATCTGCATAAGTATGTACATGTGTATGGATATGGACATTGTACATATGTATGTACATATGTTTAAGCATATTAGAAATTATATTTTTGGGCATACATACATACATATGTATGGACATATATGTATGTATGTAAGTATGTATGTATACATACTTATGCATGTACTTATGTGCATACATTTGTACATAGTATGTACATACATGCATATGTATGTACATACATACATACATATATTATATGACTTGGTAACTTATATGACATACATACATACATATGGATGTTTGTATATACATACATATGTATGTATGTACATAAAATATAAAAAAAAATATTTTTGGTTTATAAAAGCTTTATAAAACAAATTTTGTATGGAAATTTGATTAGTAAACCTTTTATAAAACCAAATTACTTTTTATGAACAAGGCTTCGTTTGTATACATACATACATACATACTTATAAGTATATACATATGTATATGTATGCACATATCGCTCATTTACTCAAAGAACGTCATAACTCAAAAAAATGGATTTTTTTAATTAATGTTGCAGAAATAATAATCGTCTCGTTCTTCATATTGTGTAAGAATTTCATAAGAAATACATACTTACATACATATATACCTATGTATGTATGTATGTATCTTCTTTACAAAACTCTTGAAGGTAAAATAATACTTTTTTTCCCATTAAGTTGTATGTAAAATGAAAAATTTAAACTCGTTTTCTGGCAAATTTTTTTTTTGAGTTATTACGTTGTTTGAGTAAAAGACTGATATGATCTGCTGTATCACGTAGTATGTATTAGTACATGCATATCTGTGGCAAAAAGGAAAAAGTGTTTAAGTCGTGATAAGCTGATTTTGAGTTAATGGTACCCCTGTAATTTGCATATTCGAAAGTAATTCTGGTCAAAATCCTGATTAATTTGTCTGATTTTTCAGAAAGTTATAGCAAAATTACTTGCGACTTATCTGTTTTAGACTTCTAATTTAATTTGGAATAATAGCTTAATTAAGGTTATACTTTGCTCTATTTTAACTTAAATGTATTATATACAGTGTGTAGAACGATGTTTGCTTAAAAAAATTAAAAATTTACTCAAACAACGTCATAACTCAAAAAATGAAAATTTAGAGTTAATGCTGTAGAATTAATCATCATATCGTTCTTCATATTGTATAAAAATTTCATTGAAAGATATTATGTATGTAAGTAGTTACTCAATTCTTGAAGGCAAAATGAAATTTTCTTTTTGCATTAAGTTGTGTGTAAATTTAAAAATTTAACTCCTTTTCTGGCAAACTAGTTTTTTTGAGTTATGACGATGTTTGAGTAAATGAACGATATACATATACATACATATGTATGTACATTGAATGATGCCAACTTTTTCCAAAAAAAGCTCTGTTTGTTCATTAAAAATAAACTGAAAAGCAATAAAAGCAAAAGATACTTAAGTTTGTATGTCCATTAGGCATATAATATATTTTTGACTAAAAATTTGTCAATCACTACGCTGTGGGGAATATTTTACTGATTACAAAAACTGATATCTTAGGCCAGTTAGAAATAAAAACCTTCCGCACCGAATGAATTTCTAAATTTATGAACTCTATTTGCGGTGTTGAAACAAAGCGTAAATAAAATCTGAAAAATATTTTAAATACTGCCATCAAAAAATTCCAACACCAAACTTCATCGCATTTGCTGCGGAACGTTTTTTAACGATTGCGTAAAAGGAAAAACGAAATTATTCTTATTTTTCCATGGACTATTCAGCCATATCTGTCAAATTTTGATATTTGCAATATATAGATATGAACTCTTTAAACAAACTAGTGTTCGCCCAGTGGTTGAAAATCAACCATTTACGCACAGAGGTGGAGAAGAGAATAAAAATATTTAAAGTTTGATGAATTTAAAATACAATTTAAAAACTATATTCAAATATACATATGTACATATGTATAGACTCCAGGGTAAACCACTCTCTTAAACCACTTTCTTAAGTACTAAATACGAATTTAAAATTTCATTTACCGTCATAAATAAGAATAGATTTTAAGCAAACTATTCAAAAAAAGTTGTTCACTTTTTGAACTAAGTGTAATTAGATATTTGCTCCTAGTGCTTTCACTTCATATTCATTATTATTGCCCAAAACAAAAATATTCGTTTATTTTTTCATTAAACGCTTTTTCTCTAAAATTTTAGACTCCCCATTAAAACATTTGTTGAAATAATGTTTCTATTCCCTATTCTTTGAGAAAGACCCCATATGTATGTACGAATTTGCTAGACTAATAATATAAACATTCCATTATATTCCAACATTCCATGATATTCCAACATTCCAGTATGTTCAGTAATTTAAAGCACAGAAAAATAATGAAAACAATGAACAGAAACAAAACGCACACAAAATAAACGAAAAATAAAAAACTTACTTTGTGCTGTAGGTGAATTTAACTTTAATCAAAGTTATTAATAACTAAAAAATTATATTATTTTTAAGCATCTAAAGAAAAATAATACAGTACCACTCGTTATTTAAATATCCAAATTTTATTAGTTTCAGTAATAATCGTTTAAGTACATATAAAGATGGAAATAAGAATAGAATCTATCTAAAAAAAAAAAAATAATCAAGCGAATACGTTGAGTTTAAGTCAGTTAAAATGGTTCTTAACTTTTTTCACTTGCCTATTTATATATAGATAATTTTACGAGAACAACTTGTGTACACTCAGGGAAAAGCTGCAACTTAAAAATACGAACGCGTCACATTAATTCAATGATTTTCATTATAATAGAAAATGTATGGTTGACTATTGACTGACGAAATTTGTGTTCATTTGTACTCTCGGAGATAGCTGCCCAATTTAAATCATTCATCAAACATTTAAATTTACGTGAAAATACTTTGACAACAACGCAAATGTAATAACTTTGTTGAATCTGTCTTGAATGTGTTTAACATTTAGAGTTGCAAAAAAAGGGAAATTCGTATTTGACATGTTATATGAAGCTTCAGAAATTAATATTTAGTGTAGTTGCAAAATGCACTAAGACCAAAAGTGAAAAAGCACTAATTTAGTGCCTTAAAAAAACACCAATTTAAACAAATTGTGTACTGTCATGATTTAAAAATCACTGAATCTAGTGCAGAATGCACTAAATTGGTATCGCTGTTAACATTAGACAACACTAATTTCCAAAAGTATTTATTTTATTCGCTCCCCCGGCAGTTTCTGATAAACTGGCCATAAAAAATCACATGTGTGTAAAAATTACTTTGATATCGTGCAAACCGGCAATGCGCTATGGCACTTTTCACTCAAAAAATTACCTATTTTCACTATAAACACTTTTGACACCATAATGTTTAAATGCTGCATCTTTCGGAAAAATTTTATGTAACCATTTTTGTTTAGAATAACAAGCACAACATCTTTCCTGTACATAATTTTGCCCTAATGCGATGTAACTAAATTGTTTGAAAAGGTTTTGTTTTAACGATTCTCGCTAAAAATTGGATAGAGATAATTATATCTGTTTTCATTATTTTATAAGGTAAGATATGTATATTATATAGCTAATTGCATTTGGGCCAACTATGTATCATTTAATAATAAAAGAATCAAAGCATCACAACCAGTTTATTACATGTTATGTATTTGGAAATTGTCCTTCAGCTCGTGATCTATTGAAGATATCTCAACAAAACTAAGCACAAATATAGACAATAGAGATAATTATTTTTTGTTTACAAAATCCACGTACATACTTGCATATGTAAATTCACGAACATATAATTAGGATTCTTTTTAATTACTTGATTATTATATACATATAAGGTACAATGAAAAAAAAGATTAAGCGTGGAAAGTGTTATTATGGCATTTTGGAAAGCACATGTAAATCTTGTTTTCAGATTTAATATCATTATGGTGAATTAAAAATGATTTATAAAAGCTACATAGTCAGATATGTTCCAGAAAAGTAAATGCAATTGAATTATGAAATATTGACTTTGTGTGTGATTTTTTCAAAGAACATAATTTTTCATTACCATGTCTGTATAGTTTTTATAATGTTTATTAACTTCAAATGGAAAATAGTAACCACATACTATTAATTTTGTATTTTTCAAATTTCATTTGCTTCTAATATTTTAGAACATACCTGAATGTGATAATGCTTTCGTTATCATATCGACGTTTCTTTTACTCAGAAGGATATTTCGTAATATGCCGTTGAAATTTTCGCAGGTTTTTTTTAGCTTCACCTACTCCGCACTATTTTTCTTAAAAATTTTCTTAAGGAAATATTACTATCTATTATAACTATTATTATCATTATTATGATTAAATTATTGTTATTTAAACTAAAAATGTGAAAGTTAGTGCTTTTTCGATTTTTTCTCTGAGTTTAGCGCTTTTTGAAATTAAAAAGTTGACAACTCCGGTAGCTGAGTACAGAGTTAACAAACAAAACTAGAACGCAGGCGAAATTTGCAAGGGAAATTACTGAAAGATCTGGCAATAATTTTTTGCGTTTACAGAGACGACATTTTGACGGCCAGCCGCATTACTATACATAATTTATACCAGAGCCGTCATAGCATCCAATTCATTATCGAAATCATTTTTCGTCAAAGTTATCCAAAATTATGGTGAAATATCGGGTTTTATTTGACTATAAGGATGCAAGATCCGTAAATCCATAAAAAAAAGTCAAAATTTTTTAGGGCATCAAAGCATCCTATCTACATACATATATATATATATATATATATATATATATATATATATATGTATATATATATATATATATTGAATTAGTTAAGTTAGTTTAGTTTCCTTAATAAAGAGTACTGTGTTAAATTAAATCACAAAACAGCCGATATCTCGGTGTTTTCATTTACAAAGGAATCAGATTTTGGTAAAAACCTGGAACAGCTGACGCTTACCTCAGCTGGAAAATTAAACTGCGTTACAATATACAAGTCGCTTTTAAAACCTATATGGTGCTACGGAATTCAGCTATGGGGTACTGCTTCAGCTTTTAATGTCGAGAGAATCCAACGAAGGCAAAACAAAATTTTACGGTTAATAATATCGGCTCCATGGTATATAAAAAATTCAAATAAGCATCGTGATTTAAATATGCAACTAGTGACTGAAGAAATTGCAAAATAAGCAGGCAAATATTTAACAAAACTCGAGTTACATCCTAATCCGCTTGCTCGTAATATTTTTAACTTTACTGGACACATCCGCCTAAAAAAGATGGACAAAAGGGCTCTTATTCACAGCACTCCAGATGGGACTTCTTGAAAATTCTTTTATTTTTTATTTTTTTGCTTTTAATTATCACTACTTATGTATTATATATAACTACCAGCTGACCCGGCAAACGTTGCTTTGCCTTCAAATTTTATTTTTATTGGAAATGTTTCATGCCAATCGGTCTATTATAACAGGCCACCAGTGCCATTTTTGAAAAGGGGCGTGGCATTGCCTACTTACACCATAGTATGAAATGAAAGACAAATAATAAAATAATTTCATTTTCTTTATTTTCAAATAACATTAATTTTTCTAATATTTTCAAAATGCGATTTTATGAACAATATTTTTTGTTAACTCCTGCGGAGTATAAATGAATAAATTTGATGGTTTTCCCACGCGAGAACACGCCACATATAATTTGCCTTGTGAAAAGACCGGATTTTCTAGATCTAACAAACAAATCCACATAGTTTGTCCTTGTGACTTATTAATAGTCATGGGAAATGCCAAGCGAATGAGAAATTGCAGACGTCTGAATGGAATAGGTGAGTCTGAAGGGATCATTAGTATTCGTGATAGAAGAACAACTTCACCTTCAAATTTGGCATTCAAAATTTTAGCTTCAAGAACATTGCCCATTATTTTTTTTATGACTAATCTTGTACCGTTGCACAACTTAGGTGCATTTAAACTCCGAAGCAAAATGATGGGCGCAAATTCAAAAATTTATCAGGATAGTTGACTGCTTCATCAGGATCAGTAACAGTGTCGATCGATTTGAACAATATCTCATTGCCGGGCAATGGTTGTTGTTGTTGACACTTAGTTCAACACAGCCAAACAATTACTTTTACGCAGTATATCAACGGCTTCGCTAACGCACGAAGAGTTAGAAACAATCATAATTGAAATTGAGGCGATTCTGAACTCACGACCTCTGACTCCTTTATGAAGCAACCCAAATGATTTAACAGCTTTAACTCCCGGCCATTTCTTAATCGGGGAACCACTGACGGCACAAGTTGACTCTCAAATGCCTAATCCAACTTACTCACTGGCAAAAAGATGGAAGCTTGTGCCGCAGCTTAAACACGAATTTTAGAAAAGATTGTCATTGGAATATTTACACCATCTACAAGAAAAACAGAAATGGAAGACCTCGTCTCAAAATGTGGAAGAAGGAAAGCTAGTCATAGTAAAGGAGGACAATCTGCCCGTAATGGAATGGCCACTGGGTAGAATCCTGAAAACTTATAAGGGAACTGATGGCAAGGTCAGAGTGGCAGATATAAAAACAGCCTCCGGAATAAAGAAAAGACCTATTCATAGATTAGCTCCGCTACTGCAGCAGGAAGAACTACTTACTATAATAACAACAATAATTTTAATTCCAGTAGCAATGAGTAGCAATGTCAAAATAACCAACTTTCATGATAACCCAGGACTATATTTTGAAGGAATTGGAAATGTAACACTAGTGACAGCTGAATGGAGACTAATGATATATTATGACTTAGCACCATTTACGTCGGAGTTGCAGGCATTCTAGTCAGGAATAACGACCCTACAACAGCTATGTTCGCCCATTAAACATCAACTAATTTGCAACATTTTGGCAACCAACTTCAAACAAATAAAAACCGAATTGATTCAAAAGAAGGAGCTATTTTCCAGCAGTAGAGTAAAAAGGGGAGCCTTCAACATTATTGGAAATGTTGCACGCTCTTTGTTTGGCGTTCTTGATTCCGACTATGCAAATGAAATGTTAAAAACCATCAAGAATGCTAAGGAAGAATCAGATTACTTGTTTCAACTGCTTAAAAATCAAACATCTATTATTGACTCAACCATCAACATCATCAAGCAAGACAAACAAGGTACTCAAAAACAGATAACGGATATAATTGACAAAGTCAATGAGCAAGAGAACTCAATATCTAAGTAGGCTGACCAATTCAATCAAATGTAATTAATCTCACTTCTAGCCAACCAGTTGACGTTGACAGCGATAAACTTACAAAGAGTGGAAAGGGAGGTTATTGATGTACTAACCGATACCCACCATGGAAAAATTAGTCCACTTTTATTATATAAGGTATGTATGTACTGTAATGAAAGTGGTCTCTCACAAAATTCAAAGGGGGCTTTATAAAAATAATAATCCTACCCGTGATTTGCCGGCGCTAATTAACGCCACTGGCAGAATATTTAAATAAATTAGCAAATGAATGCTTTATGAAAAATAATATTTCTATGAGCAGTTGAATGCTCTAATAGAATATAAGTAAGTAATGCAGCCGATTTTAGGCTTGACTTATAATTGATTTTTATTTCCAAAATTGATTGCTTATATACCAAAATAACGGTATTAAATATTAATACTAATTCCATTCCTTATAACTAAACAACAACAATTCCTTAACAAATATTCCTTAACTACAAAACTACAATAATTAACTTAATATAATTTACAGTAGTGAACATTAATATAAAGTTTATTCTTCCAGTATTTTAAGTAGTGTGTTAAGACTTGGTGGATACTCTACACCCTAACCCTCTAGAAAAAAATTCACAATTTTTTTTTTTTTTTTGTATATATGCTTATTACCTTATTACTAAAATCTTTTCAAGTTATTGTTGTGGTATTCTTTAACTGTGTTTCCTAAATCTAGGATAGAATTTACTCCTTTGGTTTTTATTACTTTATAAGGACCATGGTATGGGGGTTGATTTTTTTTTCTATTAAAATTTTTAACTAGAACCATGTCGCCTACATTCAAATTTAGTGGATTCATGTTTTTATTTTGTTCTACTCGTTTTAACTTTGCTAGTTCTATTAGTTTTTTTGCCTTTCTTAAGGAAAACTGTAATCTTGCTTTTAATTCATTATTATATTTATCCATATTGTAGACGGTTTTATCATCTAACCATTTATCATTTGGTAAGTTTGGCAATTTTCCAAATATTAACTCGTATGGAGTGTAGTTGGTATCTATATGAGGAGTTGTGTTGTACGCGAAACAGAAATAAGGGATCCAATATTCCCATTCATCTTGTTTGCAGAAGTTCAAGAGAAATTCATTAAGTACCCTATGATTCCTTTCTATAGCACCCATAGTTTCATGGTGGTACGGTGTGCTAAAGACCTGTTTTATTTCTAAAAGTTTGCATACTTCGGACATTAACTCGTTCACAAATTCGGTACCGTTGTCTGATTTGAGGATTTTGAAATGACCGTATTTTAAAATTAAGTTTTCCACTAGAGCTTTTGCAATTGTTTTAGCTTCCTTTGTCTCAATAGGGCATGTTATGACGTACTTCGTTAAATCACACTGCATGGTTAATATGTATCTGTATTTACCCGAATATCGAAGTGGTCCTACTGTGTCTATTGACACGACTTCAAAACTTGTATCTGGTGTATCTGTTATTGTTAGTTTTTCTTTCGTATGTCTTGTTTGTTTGTTAATCTTGCATTCTTTGCAATTTAGTATGTATTTTTTTTATCATTTTACTCATATTCTTCCATATATATCTTTGCTTGAGTTTTAATGTTGTTTTCCTGACACCTAGATGTCCTCCTAAAGTTGAGTTGTGGTACTCAGCGATAATCATGTTCCGTAAATTTTTGTCAATTATTCTTTCTGGTTCTCTGTAAATTAAAATTTTTAAGTTTTCCCCATTCTTTCTTTTTAATGTATTAAACATATCTTTAAATTCTTTATTATTAACTATTTCAAATATGTTGTCGTTGTCTTTTAACGCGAGTTCTTCTATTCCTAAGGATAGCGATTTCGATAGCAGCTTCTCCAAAGACATCTGTGTGCTTATTGGATTATCACCACTTTTAACAACTATCTCTACATCATTTACTATAATTTCAGGTATTTTTAGTTTACTTTCAATTTCGAATCTGAGTTGCTTCATATTTTTTATATCCGAGATTGACGTGCACTCCCATATGAAAAGTTGATCAGTCTTTTTATTAGAGATGCTGTCCTCGTGCTTGTTTTCATTCTGTATATTTAAGTTCTTTCTCATATTTCGTGTTATTGCTAATATTTTCTTTGATTTTTGCTCTTCTGTAGGAATTAATGCTTTTAGGGTGTCCGTATTTATAACTATTCTGGACAATGCGTCTGCATTTGTGTTTACTTTGCCCTTTTTGTATGATATTTCGAAGTCATAGTCACTTAAATCCAATCTGATTCGAGTCATCTTGGATGATGGGTTCTTATGTGAGAACAGTGACACTAATGGTCTATGGTCGGTTACTACAAAAAATTTCCTACCATAAAGATATGGTCTGAAAAAATTTATGCCCCAATGAATTGCTAGTAGTTCTTTCTCTATGATTGGTTTGTTCAGGTCATGCTTGGATAACGTTTTGCTGGCATAAGATATCGGTAAGTCTGTTCCAATATTGCCTTGTGACAGTACTGCTCCAAGTGCGAAATTAGAGGCATCTGTCGTTAATATAAAGGGTTTTTTAAAATCAGGGTATTGTAGGATGGGTGGTTTTATTAATTTTGATTTTAATGTTTCGAATGAATTTTGACAATTTTCGTCCCACTCAAAAGTTTTATTTTTCTTTAACAGTAAATTTAAATTTCTCGCTATTTTTGCAAAGTCAGGTACGAATCGCCTGTAATAATTACAAAATGCTATGAAACGTCTAACGTCATCAGCATTTTTTGGTACGGGATAGTTTTCTATCACACTATGTTTGGCAGAATCGGTACAAATACCTTTGTCAGTGATTAAATGACCTAAATACACTACTTCAGATTTTAGAAAGCAGCATTTATTGGTATTTAATTTTAAATTATATTGTCTCAGTTTTTGAAATACTTTCGATAAGTTATCATGATGGTGTTTCACACTGCAGCCAAATACAATAATATCGTCTACATATAAAAATGCTTCGGCGCTTAAACCACTTAGGGCTATCGTTAGCATCCTTTGGAAGCTATTAGAGGATATTTTTAATCCAAATGGTAGACGAGTAAATTGAAAATGACCATTTCTTTTTGAAAATGCAGTCAATGGCCTTGAATCTTTATCTAAATCAATTTGGTGAAATGAACTGGTCATATCTAGTGTGGAGAAGTATTTAGCTCTTCCTAACTTATCAAGTACATCTTCGATTTTTGTAAGTGGAAACTTGTCGTTCACTATCTTTTCATTTAATTTTCGAAAATCGACTACTAGTCGCCATTTTTTTGTATCATTTATTGATTTTTTTGGTATTACTAATAATGGTGAGTTATAGGGACTGACTGAAGGTTCAATAATATCATCTTTTAACAGTTTGTCTATTTGTTCATTTATTTGTGATTCGGTAATCTATATGGTTTTATGTACACTGGCGTTGCGTCGGTTGTTTGAATTTGCTGTGTGTAAAAATTATTCACTGACAACTTTTCGTTATCGAGATGAAAAATATCACTGTACTCTGTAATTATGTTTATTAAAGATTGCCTGGCTGTTTGGTCTATAGACTCAATATTTAGGTCTTTTAGTATTTTCTGCACTCGCTCTTTGTTGTTCATTTGAACGCTACTGCGGTAATCGTATATATAGTAATTTGACAATTGTTTTGTCTCTAATTTTAATTCATCTAATGTTATATCTTTATCAGTTGTGTTTAATACTTTTACATGTTGTATGCCGACAGCTGGTATTATACTGTTTCCTACGTAGACTCCTGAAGATATTTCTTTGTTTAGAACGATACTTTCTTCATTTGTCACTATATTAACTGGTACAATAGCCTCAGATCGTGCTGGTATAAAAATTTTTGTGTTGTAAATACGTTTGGGTGTAATTGGTAAAATAAACTCTTCATTTGATATACGGAATGCTATTGTGTACGTTTCAAAATCAATTTTACACATATATTTCTCTAATATATCCCTTCCTATTATTCCATCGGTATTGATTGGGAAATCATCTTTGACTATATGGAATTGATGATTTATAAATTTATTTTCAAATTTTAGGCTCAAATTTGCT
Source organism: Tachina lurida (assembly GCA_944452675.1). Lineage (NCBI taxonomy): Eukaryota > Metazoa > Arthropoda > Insecta > Diptera > Tachinidae > Tachina > Tachina lurida. The sequence continues at coordinate 94,504,293 of OX101753.1, read as the reverse complement.
GTACCAATACTTTCTATTGTATCTAATGTGATACCACTTAGTAAAGATATACAATCCCTATTTATATTTTCTATATCTCCTAATTTACTAATGGAGATATCAGCTCCTGTATCTATTAAAAATTTTAGGTCTCTTTTTGTGGTTTTACATGTTATTGGCACTGAATTGTCAGTGGTAGTTGAAAGTTTGAATATTTTTCGGCCTTCTGGATAACAATTTTTGTTGTCCGGCGCTTTTAGTTTCCCTGATTTCGACCTTGATTATATCCTCTGTGAGAATTGTTTCTGTTTACATTGTAATTGTTATTAATGTTACTATTATTATTATTTCCGTATCTATTGTTGTTATGAAATCTATTATGATCTCTATTGTGGTTGTGATTATTGTTGTTATTATTATTGTGGATTCTATTGTGGTTGTTGGTATTTGTATGGTTGTTGTAGGTATTTGAGTTGTGGAAATTGCGTTCGTCCGTAAAATTTCTAGTGTTTCTTTGTCCGTGGAAATTTCTATTGTCTCTTTGTGAATTGTAATTATTTCTGTTTTTCCTTCTCCAAATTCTGAAAATACTACTGTTGCTATTTTGCAAGTTTCTTTCTATTGTCAGACATTTTTCTTCCGCTTCATTTAGCGTCTTTGGACTACATGCCACTAGCGTGCTTTGGTATTCTACGTTTACTCCTTTCATGAATACGTTGAGAGCCATGCTCTCGCTCATTTTAAAAATTGCATTTTTTGCTTCTTGTGTAGGATTTGCTAAAGCCTTTATCTCAAAATTGCTTAACTGTTCAGATAGCAGTACAACTTTTTCTCTATACGTCGTTATGTTCAGATTTCCTTGCCTAATTGTTCCAAATTCTGTTAAAACTTGTTGCAAAGTTCTAGGATTAGGGTAAGCTTCGGTTAATAATTTCTTCAAATCTTCAAATGTAGTTGGTCTGTTTGAACGCCCTATAACACTTCGAACATGTGATGCAAGTTTGAAATTGTAGACATACTTAACGAAAATCTCTCTATCTTCTACTCGCAAAATATCATGGAGTAATTCGGTTTGCACTTAAAATCTTCCAACACCTCATATGAACCTTTGAAAATTTGTAGGTTTTTGCCTACTATCGATATATCGAAATCTGCCATACTTTTTAAATTGTTAGTTTCTTCAATAGTTTGTTCGTGTATTTTCGTTTCTCTAATACTTAATTCTTCTATCTGGCGTAATAATCTTTTATATAAATTATCGAATTCGAGTATAAGTGACTTTTCTTCTTTTTCAATTAATTCCTTATAAATATTATCAACTTCTTTTCTTATATGGCTTAATCGTTTTAATTTTTCTGTTTTGAATTCAGAGGAGTAAGCTCTATCTTTACTTTTCTTTAGATTTTTTTCTAATTTTTCTAATTCACTTTTATATTCTATTAATTTTTCCATAAAAATTAATATTATTTGATTATTAATTTATAAAAAAAATGTATATGTTTAATTCATTTACAAAATAATAATATTGGAAAAAAAATTACTTAATGGTAACACTGAAATTTCATATGTTCTAAATTAATTAATTTTTTTTTTCACCCTGTGAATTTTTTTTTAGTTTCTTTATGGCAATACTAAGCAGCTGGACTGACATTTCTTTTTGTTTCTATTTCTTTTATTAAGTCAGTGCTTCTTCAGATTTTTGATTTCTTTATTTTAATTTAGTTAATTTTTTTTTTATTATTTATTTTTATTAGTATAATTTAAGTCTTTGTGTTTGTGAAATACATAAATAAAATTGAAAATTTATTTTGTGCGGTGTTCGGCCATCTCGCTCTCCAATTTGTCGATTTGCGACCAAATTTCTGTCGCTCGTTGCCAGGATGGTGGAGCTTCTATTATTCTGCCTGCAGGTTTATATTCCTCCGTTGGGATATTTCTGTCCGCGATTTAGTTTGGCAGGATCGCCATGTAATGAAAGTGGTCTCTCACAAAATTCAAAGGGGGCTTTATAAAAAGAATAATCCTACCCGTGATTTGCCGGCGCTAATTAACGCCACTGGCAGAATATTTAAATAAATTAGCAAATGAATGCTTTATGAAAAATAATATTTCTATGAGCAGTTGAATGCTCTAATAGAATATAAGTAAGTAATGCAGCCGATTTTAGGCTTGACTTAAAATTGATTTTTATTTCCAAAATTGATTGCTTATGTACCAAAATAACGGTATTAAATATTAATACTAATTCCATTCCTTATAACTAAACAACAACAATTCCTTAACAAATATTCCTTAACTACAAAACTACAATAATTAACTTAATATAATTTACAGTAGTGAACATTAATATAAAGTTTATTCTTCCAGTATTTTAAGTAGTGTGTTAAGACTTGGTGGATACTCTACAGTACCTTCATAGTGAACAGACGTAATAGCGGAATTTTTCTTACATGCAAACTAAACAAAAAAAAAATCATACAAAAAATATTCGTAGTACATATTAACTTTGATAAATAAGCATTTTTTTCTTTGATAATATTTTTACATATAGAAATAACAAAAACAAAAAAAAACCGTAAACTAAAAAACATACAAAGTACCCTTGAGGAATACTCTTTATGAGTACCCCAAAGCAAAAAAAATAGTGAAGTGAGTTCTAACGGCAGAAATTCCTATTTTACTGTGAGTTTTGATGCTCATAATGATAGCAATAAAAATAAAAAATCTTATAATAGACTTGCTGTGAGTTCTGAAGCTCTTAATAAAAATCAAAAATCTGATAGACTTTTTCTAACGGCAAAACCACAGTTTCGTCAGCGATCAACTTCGCTCTGTCCAATGCCAACTAGTCAATCGTTGACATTATTGCCTAGTACTTCTACATTTAACTCAGCGATATCATCCGCTTCGGGCTCGTGGTCATCACTTAAACAAGTTGTCACTGAAGATAACAGTAGTTCAAAACCAAAGGTGCAAGTAGGAATGGACAGATATATAACTATTTTAAAGCGCGGGCGAAGCCCAAATTCTACTAAAATTGGATCCCCCCAAAGATGTCTAGGGATAACAGCACATCTTCTATCAATCGTCAAAATCGTTTTTCATTATTGCAAGACAAAAACAACAAGCCAGCTGCATCATCGCAAAAGTCTTTTAAGCCACCACCTATTTATCTGAGAGAAAAAAATTCTAACGCGCTTCTAAAAAATCTACTGTCGACCATTGGTGAAAATACTTTTCACATTATTCCAATTAAACGAGGTAATATTGATGAAACTAAAATCCAAATATATGATGAAAAAGATTTCCGAAAAATTGTTAGTGAGTTTGAAAAAAATAAAACAAATTTTTACACATATCAACATAAGAGTACTAAAGGCCTACAAATAGTAATAAAGGGCATAGATTCATATGTTGAGCCCGAAGAAGTAAAATGTGCTCTTATCGAACAAGGATTTAAGGTAAAAAATGTTACCAATATAATCAATAGAGAGAAGATTCCCCAGCCTCTATTTCGTGTTGAACTGGAGCCGAATGATATACAGTTAAAAAAACGAGACGCACCCAATTTATAGTCTAAAATACCTTTTACACCGAAAAATCACAGTTGAAGAGCCACGTAAGCGTTCAGGTCCCGTACAGTGCCATAATTGCCAAGAATATGGCCACACAAAATCTTACTGCAAATTACCTACAGTTTGTGTTATCTGCGGTGAATTGCATGGTACTGCTAACTGTACCAAGCCAAAAGTACAAGCAGAAAAAAAATGCAGTAATTGTGGAGGTAATCACACCGCTAACTACAGAGGAAGCCCCTGTATATTCTTTCGTAAAACAGGCTATGGGTCAAAAACCTAAATTAGCTCCAGTTCAATCAGCAAATGCTTACTCCGCCACTCTTCCTCAAACTAGCCAACTAGTTACTTCACGTGTATCGTATGCCGATGCTGCTAAGACTAGTTCTATTCCCACACAAAATGTTCCACCGCCAAGTAATTCAACAAATGCAAACTCTAGCTTTAACTTTAGTCGTCTTGAAGCTACTATTGAGAATCTGGTGCTAACTATAAACAACTTTACAATAAATATGACTAGCATGATGCAAGAAATGCTGAGAATACAGAATATTCTGCTTCAAGCATTAGTCAATAAACCATGAACACGTTAAAACTATGTTTCGGGAACGCAAACGGCATTCGCCAACATAAAAATGAACTTGAACACTTCCTCATGGAAAAAAATATTGATATAATGTTGGTCTCTGAGACTCACTTGACTTCGAGAAGCTGCTTTAAAATAAATGGTTACACTCTATATGATTCAAAGGACCCGAAAGGGAGAGCATGCGGTGGATCAGCAATTCTAATTAAGTCAAGACTCAAGCACTATATTCTTGAGAACGTTAGTGAAGAATATATGCAAGCTACGAATATTTTCGAAGAAAATTTTTGTGCGAATTTCGTGATATCTTCAATTTACTCACCTCCCAGATTTTTAGTTACCGAAGATCAGTATGAGAAGTTCTACAAATCGCTTGGATCTTGTTTCGTGGCAGCTGGTGACTACAATGCAAAACATACGTACTGGGGCTTGAGTTTTGTTACACCTAGAGGTAGAGCGTTGTTTAATACAATTTCAAAAATGGGCTTAGATGTCATTTCGAGTGGGGAGCCTACTTATTGGCCTACTGACGTAAGAAAAATTCCAGATGTTATAGATTTTGGCGTCACGAAAAATATCCATAGGGACTTAATTCACGTAGAGGGCTCTCTAGATCTATCCTCCGATCACTTTCCCACAATAGTTACAATTTTCAACCCACTAAGGAGTGATTTAACTAACTCATATGCGAAAACGATTAATAGGGTCAACTGGCTAGGATTCAAAAAATATATTAGTAGTCACTGCGTAGAAAACATTCAGCTTAGATCACCTGATGATATTGAATTTAATATTGCCAATCTTAACGAATATATGAAACAGGCTGCTGAACATGCCACTACTTCCTATCCGCAGACTGGCTTTAATAGAATTTATTCTACGGAAATTGAACGTCTTGTATGTGAAAAAAGGAGAGCTAGAAGAGAATGGCAACAACACCGATCACCCCTAAATAAAATCAGACTTAAAGAATGTACTAAACGACTCAAAGAGCTGCTATCGTCGGAAAAGACTGCATTACTGGAAAAGTATTTAGAAGGTCTTGATGTAACGTCAACATCTAATTACTCTTTATGGCGCGCTACTAGAAATCTTAAAAGACCCGTTGTTCTCAAATCACCACTGCGTATTTCGACCGGAGGCTGGGCAAGAAGCGATAGTGAGAAAGGTAACTTATTTTCTGAGCATTTAAAATCTGTATTCACTCCCAATTCATGTACGGGTGCTGCCGGATTACCGAGTGTAGTATCTCTACCCCTCGTCCCTTAAGGTTTAAGATGCGTGAACTACAAAAAATAGTTGCTGAACTCGACCCAAAGAAAGCTCCAGGTATTGATGGCATTAGTAACAAGATGCTGATGAACTATCCTCATATTGCAATAAGAATCTTGCTATTCATTTTTAATGCAATTTTACGAATGCAGTATTTTCCACATAACTGGAAACTTGCCAAGATTAAAATGATTCCAAAGCCAGGCAAAGATCTTACCAAGGCCTATAAGCTTACTATCAACAATTTCAAAGGTTTTTGAAAAGCTGCTCATGACTAAATTGTCCACAATTTTAGCTGATAGTGGGTGCATCTCGGACCGTCAATTTGGCTTCAGAAGTCAGCATATCACTATTGAGCAAACGCATAGATTGGTACAAGTTGTAAGGAGGACATTTGAAGAAAAAAAGTATTGTTCTGCCCTTTTTATTGATGTTTTTCAGGCATTTGATAAAGTATGGCACGAAGGCCTAGTTTTAAAATTGAAGACATACCTACCAATAAACATACAAAAGCTTTTGGAAAGTTATATTGTTGATAGGAAATTTACCGTTGTGGAAGGAGACTTCATGAGTGTACCCGAGTCTATATCTTCTGGTGTGCCACAAGGTAGTATTCTGGGGCCAGTCTTGTATCTAATATATACTTGTGATATGCCTGTGAGCAATAACATACACACTTCTACATTTGCCGATGATACAGCCTGTTTGAGTATTCACAAAAACCCTGATGAGGCATCCTACAATCTCCAAGCACACATTACCCAGCTTAAAATATGGTTGAATTAATGGAGAATAAAAGTAAATGAACAAAAGTGTGTTCATATAACATTTACCCTAAGAAAAGATACCTGTTCCCCCATTCGAATCAACAATCAAAATATTCCTCAACATTCTCAAGTGAAATACCTTGGAATACACCTTGATCGAAGGCTTACATGGAAATATCATATTGACTCTAAGTTAACCCAAATGAAACTTAAATTAACTCAAATATATTGGTTAATTGGCAGAAATTCAACACTCAGCCTAGACTGCAAACTTTTGATATACAAGTTGCTTTTGAAGCCAATATGGTGCTATGGAATTCAGCTATGGGGCACTGCTTCAGCTTCAAATGTCTAGAGAATCCAACGAAGGCAAAACAAAATTTTACGTTTGATAACATCTGCTCCATGGTAAATTAAAAATTCAAATATTCATCGTGATTTACATATGCCACTAGTGAATGAAGAAATTGAAAAATACGCAGGCAAATATTTAACAAAACTCGAGTCACATCCTAATCCGCTTGCCCGTAATATTTTGAGCTTTACTGGACACATCCGCTTAAAAAAGAGGGACACAAGGGCTCTTATACTCAACACTCCCGATGGGACTGCTTAATACTTCTTTTTTTTTCCTTTTTGATTATCACTACTTATGTATTATTTATAACTATCACTAAGTTTATGTCCGATACTGGTCGGGCCTAATAATTATATTTAGATTTAAGATTTGATTACTTATTGTTAGTTCATTTTTAAAGATACAATAAATAAATATATATATGAAAAAAAAAAACTTTTATTATCACCAGCTCAACTAAAAATCGAATTAAGGGTAAAAGAGGCTCACCTTCTAACACGCCGAACACTTCCAATTGAAGACGACAGTTTAATTCAACTATACAAATTGATGAAGGTCAAAGGAGCAGTAACAAAGAATGTAGTCATTTTCTAAGTAATGTTACCTTTAGTCGACCATCAATTTTTAGAACTCTTTAACATAGTTCCGATACCGACCATAAGGGACAATACTTTAATATCAATACACCCAGAGGAATCATTTCTTGCCTACATTCCATTCACAACCCATGAGATATCAAACTGTATAACGCCTAAAGATGAGGTATTTATATGCAATAACAAACAGTTCAAACTTAGGAAGAATGAGGGGAGTGATTCCTGCGAAATCAATATTTTCAACAGCCGACAAACAACTAAATGCAAGCTCATTCGACTGGCAGGCAATTCCACATGGACACAACTAAGGTTTCCAAATAAATGGATCTTCACTACCACCACAAAATTAGAGATATCAGCAGTTTGCGGTTCCGAACATACCCAATATACAATAAACAGCACAGGAATAATAGAGATTGAAGCGAGCTGTACACTCAAAGGCACGTTTATAACAATCCAAGGTCTCTTTGGTTTATCGAATACTCTACACACATCATATGCTCAATTGCGGCCCATAGATCATATTAGCACACCGCAAGAAATAAGTAAAATATTCAATACCACCAATAACCAGATTGAAATCCATCAAAAACAACTAAGCGCACTGAAAAGGCAACTAGACGACTCAACCATTGTTCACATACCAGCACTCATCAATTCCAATAGTTTTCACCATCATGCAGTCAGCTATTCTGCGCTTGTAATCTCCATACTATTCGCCATTTTAATCATCAACACATATTTTAAACAACAAAAGAACAGCAATTCCAAATGCAACCAAACCACCCCTCAGTCAGTTCCACCACCACGAGCCATCAACATCGATGTTGAAGATATCTAAATTCAACCTTGTAGAACCATCAACCATTGGTCAATGCGGGGGAGAATGTTTACACTTAGTTCAACATATTACTTTATAAAACATAGTTTTTATTTTAACAATAAATTTTGTTTGTCACTGTAAGTCATTTGTTAATATATATTTCAATTATTATTAAATATGCCAAAAGGCAATTTTACTGTAACATGAAAAATATGTCATTTAATTTCACATTAAACCTATGTCATTGAACTTGCCATTATTCACTTAAACACAAATATGCCAATACTGCCAATTCAAACACAAAAATTAAAATTACCTCAACAAGAAGTTTACTCGTTGACCAATAGTTGATTAAGCATTTTATTTTTTGTTATTATAAAATTAATTTAAGCATTTTATTATTAAGTTAAAGTAAGCAATTTATTCTTGTTATTATTAATTAATTTAGTATAAAAGCAAGAATTAAACTAAAGAATTTATCAATCTTCTTAAGGCATTTAAAGTGTTTTACTGATTGATCTTCACTACGTTTTTCAAGTTCAAGTGCTTGAAGGACAACCCGGCAAACAAAATAGTGTCAATACAAGTTTATGTGCTTGGATTGAAATAACTATTGCCAAAACATTCAGTTGTATTTTGAAGTTAATAGCTTCAACCTCGATATTTTTTGGAGCTAAAATAGCTCGTTCACGAAGCCAGGCATGATTAATCTAATTAGCTTGCAAATCTGGAAATATGCTTTCAATCAAAGCATCTTTCATATTTACCATGTTGCAGAAAATTTCTGGCAATTTGATACATTGTGTGTCTCAATGTAATGGACCAATTCAAGGTGGCACCTAAACGCACGCATACATACGTACAGTAGAATTATATACATAAAGAAGATTTGTATTTCAGGTACCACGCGTATTTCTCAAATCCCTCCTATATTTGCAGCAGAACTTAAAATATGTTCACTCAACCGATATACCGAATTCTGTTTAAATACCGTTAGCAGGAGCAGAAATATTGGACTCTTAATTTGAGGTTTGTATGGGAGGTACCACGCCCCTTTGTACGATTCCGGCCATATTTGCAGCAGCACTTTAAAATGCACATCAAACCGACTTACAAAATTTTGTGCAAATACCGTTATCAGAAGCAGAAATAAAAGATTTTTAATTTGTGGTTTGGAAGGGGAGTACCACGTCACTTTGTACAATCCCACCCATATTTGCAGCAGCACTTAAAATATTTACACCAAAGCGACGTACCAAATTTTGTTTAAATACCGTTATCAGGAGCAGAAATAATAAATTTTTAATTTGTGGTTTATGTGGGAGCTACCACGCCCCTTTGTCCAATTGGACAGAACTGTAAATTTAAACCACCCGGGGCGCCACCCAAACGCATACATAAAAATTTATGCAAATCGGTCCAGCCGTTTAGGAGGAGTTCAGTCACAACACACGTACAGTAGAATTATATACACTCCAAAATATTCCATGCTTAGATATACGAAATATTTTTTCGTAATTTAATTTTTGTGCAATAAACGAAAATTTTATACATTTTACGAAAATATTTGTGGTTTGTGCAGGAAAACAGATTTTGTAATTTTACGAATTTCGTTAAGTTACAAAAATTATTATGGAATTTAGTATAAAATAAAACATTTATATAAAATTGGAAATTTCGTAGAATAAACAAATTTTATTTTGTTATAATTTTGTTTGCAGTACAAAATTATTCTTAAATTTACAAAAGTTTCTTAAATTTTACGAAAAAAAATTTTTGATAAACTGTTGTTTTGTTTTATTTTTTAATGTTTTCCCCATTTGTTTTCTTGTCATTGTATACAAATATAAAAAAATTTTAAACAAATTTCAATTAAAATAAAAATTGTTGTAATAAAATATTACTTTTTGGCTTACGATAGGAACACAACTGGGAAGAACGATAAATCTCGTCCACGGAACACCAACAACGACTAAGTAACAGATCTTATAAGTTATAATTGGTTGCTGTTTGTGCAAAGAAAGAGAAAATCCATCTAAACAAATCTATCGCAGAGTTCGTCAAGCAGGGCGAATTTCGTGTAAAAGGGGTGTTGTGATAATCTTCTTTTATTTTCTATGTCGAAAGTCCGCAACGAAAAATTCGTTGTTCGTCCCAGTTGTGTTCCCAGTTTGATTCGTGAGTTTCAGTGCAAAATATGTATGTTTGTATGACATTGTGTTTCGTAAATTTACGAAACAAAACCTGTAAATATACAAAATTTTGTTATTTGCAGGCAAAAAGTATTTCGTAAAATAAACAAATATTATTTCCACTATTTACGAAGCATTTCGTACCCTAAAAACAACGAATATTTTCATAAAATAAACCACATTTTTCGTTTATTTTACCTATGAAATATTTTGAGTGTATATAAAGATAAAAACTTAACCAAATCTAAATACGTAATTTTTATTAATATTTTTATTATTGGTATTATTACTATTATTATATGTAAAACAGTAACGGGACTGACTAGGTGATTTTCACCTAGCCCAAAAAAGTGGATGTAGAGCGTGTGTGCATTCACTAAGAACGAGTTTTGGGAAATTTAAACGCAAAGGGTTAAACAGGAGCGAAAATTGTTAAAATCAGTTACTTTATGTTTTTGAAACTAAAGAAAATATGTAGACCCAAATTCCAAATACTGCTTAAGAATGTAAGTGTCTGGTACTTTTTTGACATATATACTTTTGAGAGATAAAAGGTGCAAAAAATTAGTATTGGCACATTTTTAGCACCCCATGTACATATCCTTAAAGTATTATATATGAAAGCAAAGTTTTTCCTTAATCCTTTTCTCCGAAAAAACATCTGAGATGGGTGTTTTTCACTTTTAGTAATTCGACTAATCTTGTACCGTTGCACAACTTAGGTGCATTTAAATTCCAAAGCAAAATGATGGGCGTGCCAATTTTTAATCCCAAGTTATTTGGTGGCATTCCTGGTAAATCCAGCGAATTCAAAAATTCAACAGGATAGTTCACTGCTTCATCAGGATTGGTAACAGTGTCGATCGATTTGAACCATATCTTATTGCCGGGCAAAGGTTGTTGTAATTTGAAGTTAATAGCGCCAACCTTGATTTTTTTTGGGCTAAAATAGCTCGTTCACGAAGCCAGGCATGATTAATGTAATTAGCTTGCAAATCTGAAAATATACTTTTAATCAAAGCATCAGTTCTCGTTGTACCTTCATAGTGAACAGACGTATTAGCGGATTTTTTTTACATACATGATAAACAAAAAAAACCATACAAAAAAATATTTGTAGTACATTAACTTTGATAAACAAGCTTTTTTTGCTTTGCTAATATTTTTACATAGAAAGTAATAACTAAAACAAAAACAACCGTAAACAAAATAACTCAAAGTGCCATTGAGGAATACACTAACAAAATGTACTTGAGAAATACTCTATATGAGTACCTCAAAAACACATAATTGTGAAGTGAGTTATAACGGCAGAAATGCCTATCTTACTGTGAGCTCTGATGATCTTAATGATATCAATAAAAATAAAAAATCTGATGATAGACTTACTGTGAGTTCTGATGATCTTAATTTAAACAAAATAAATAAAAAATCTAATGATAGACTTTTTTAACGGATAAGCCAATTTTTCGTCAGCGATCAACTTCGCTTTGTCCAATGCCAACTAGTGATTCGTTAACATTACAGTTGCCTACTACTTCGTCATTTAAATCAGCGATATCATCCGATTCATCACTTACCCAATTAATCACTGTAAATAAGAGTAGCCCAAAACCCAAGGTCCAAATTGGAATGGACCGATATATTATTGTGGGAAAGCGCGGGCGAAGCCCTAATTCTACTAAAATTGCATCTGCTTCAAAGGTATCTAGGGATAACAGCGCATCATCTACTAATCGTTTTCAAATATTGCAAGATGACAACGACACACCTGAAAAAAACCTCCAAGCCGCCACCAATATATTTGAGAGAAAAAAATTCAAATGCTCTTATTAAGAAATTAATTTCGGTAATTGGTGAGAATAAATTTCACGTTGTTCCAATAAAACATGGCAATATCGATGAAACGAAAATTCAAATCTATGACGAAACTGATTTCCGCAAAATGGTTGCTGAATTTGAAAAAAGTAAAACAAGCTTCTACACATACCAGCTTAAGAGCGCTAAGGGCATGCAGATCGTATTGAAGGGCATAGATTCTTATGTTGCCCCCGAAGAAATAAAAGATGCACTCGTCCTCCAGGGGTTCAAGGTAAAAAATGTGTCCAATATAATAAATAGAGAAAAGATTCCCCAACCCCTATTTCGTGTTGAACTTGAGCCTAATGATATAAAATTGAAAAAAAATGAGACGCATCCAATTTATAATTTAAAATACCTCTTGTACCGAAAAATCACAGTTGAAGAGCCACATAAGCGTTCAGGTCCTGTACAGTGCCATAATTGCCAAGAATATGGCCATACAAAAACATACTGCAATTTACCCTCTGTTTGTGTTGTGATAAAAGTGATAAAAAATGCAGTAATTGTGGAGGTAATCACACCGCTAACTACAGAGGTTGTCGTGTGTACTCTTTGGTAAAGAAGACTATGGTGCAAAAACCTAAATTAGCTCCAGCTCAATCAGCAAACGTTTACTCTGCCACTTTTCAGCAAATGAGCCAACCAGTTACTTCCCGTGTATCGTATGCAGATGCTGCTAAGACAAATTCTATTCATACACAAAATGTTTCACCTCCAAATAATTCAACAAATACAAATACGAATTTTAATTTCAATCGCCTTGAAGCTACTATTGATAATCTGGTGCAAACTATAACTAATTTTACAACAAATATGACTAGCATGATGCAAGAAATGCTGCGAATGCAGAATACTCTGCTTCAAGCTTTAGTTAATAAACCATGAACACGTTAAAAATATGTTTCTGGAACGCAAACGGCATTCGCCAACATAAAAATGAACTTGAGCACTTCCTCACGGAAAAAAATATTGATATAATGTTGGTCTCTGAGACTCATTTGACTTCGAGAAGCCTTTTTAAAATTTATGGCTACACCTTATATGATTCAAAGGACCCGAGAGGAAGAGCATGCGGTGGATCAGCAATTTTAATAAAGTCAAGACTCAAGCATTATATTATTGACAACATTTGTGAAGAACATTTACAAGCAACGAATATTTGTGTCGAAAATTTTTGCACTAATTTTGTCATATCATCAATTTACTCTCCTCCTAGATTCTTAATTACTGAGGATCAATACGAGGATTTTTACAAATCTCTGGGCCCTTGTTTCGTAGCAGCTGGCGACTATAATGCTAAACACACGTTTTGGGGTTCGCGTCTTATTACACCCAGAGGTCGATCTCTAGATCTCTCGTCCGATCACTCTCCCACGATCGTTACAATTTGTAGCCCATTAGGAAGTGATTTACCTCACCCATATGTGAATTTGATAAATCGTGTTAATTGGCTGGGATTTAAAAAATATCTTAGTAGTCATTGCACGGAAAGTATTACGCTAAGAACACGTAATGATATTGTATCTAACATTGCCAACCTTAATGAAAATATTAAACAGGCTGCTGAACATGCCACTACCACCCATCCGCAGATTAGGTTAAATAGAATTTATTCTACGGATATTGAACGTCTCGTAAGTGAAAAAAGAAGAGCTAGAAGAGAATGGCAACAGCACAGATCACCCCAACTTAAAATCAGATTTAAAGAGTGCAATAAACGACTCCGAGAGCTGCTTGCACATGAAAAAACTGCATCTCTTAAAAACTATCTGGAAGGTCTTGATATCACACCAGCATCTAATTACTTTTTGTGGCGCGCTTCTAGAAAGCTTAAAACACCCGTTGAGTTTAAACCACCTCTGCGCACATCTACCGGAGGTTGGGCAAGAAGCGATACTGAAAAAGGTAACATATTTGCTGACCGTTTAAAATACGTATTTACCCCAAACACATGTACTGGTGTAATTGATTTGCCAAATGTAGTCGCTCTACTCTCTCAACAAATAAAGTTTAAGACGCGTGATGTACAAGAACTACTTGCTGAACTCAACCCGAAGAAAGGTCCGGATTTTTATGGAATTAGTAACCAGATGCTGATGAAGTTGCCTCGTATTGCAATTAGAATACTGTTATTTATTTTTAATGCCATTTTACGACTGGAGTATTATACACACTTGCCAAAGTTAAAATGATTCCAAGGCCGGGAAAAGATCTTACCAAGGCTGAGACATATAGGCCAATAAGTCTCCTATCAACAATGTCAAAGCTTTTCGAAAAACTGCTCATGACAAAATTGTCCCCAATTCTAGTTAATAGTGGGTGCATACCGGACCATCAATTTGGTTTTAGAACTCAGCATAGCACCATTGAACAAACTCATAGATTGGTCCAATTTATAAGAAGAACATTTGAAGAAAAGAAGTATTGTTCTGCGCTGTTTATCGACGTTTCTCAGGCATTTGATAAAGTGTGGCATGAAGGCCTAATTTTAAAATTAAAAACATACCTGCCAGTAAACGTTGTAAGTCTTTTGGAAAGTTACATTACTCCCCGGAAGTTCACTGTTGTGGAGGGAGACTTTATAAGCATGCCTGAAATTATATCATCCGGTGTGCCACAGGGGAGTATACTGGGGCCAGTTTTGTATTTGATTTATACTTGTGATATGCCTTTGAGTAGCAATATCCATACATTTACGTTTGCTGATGATACAGCCTGCCTTCGTATGCATGAAAATCCTTACGAGGCATCCCGATATCTTCAAGAACACATTACCCAGCTGGGTCTATGGTTAAACTTATGGAGAATTAAGGTAAACGAGCAAAAGTGTGTTCAAGTAACATATACATTACGAAGAGATACTTGTTCACCCATTCGGATTGACAATCAAGTTGTCCTCAACATACTCATGTGAAATATCTTGGTATACACCTTGATCGACGGCTTACTTGGAAACACCACATTGACTCTAAGTTAACCCAAATGAAACTCAAATTAACTCAGGTACATTGGCTGATTGGTAGAAATTCAACCCTCAGTCTAGATTGCAAATTTTTGATATACAAGTCACTTTTGAAACCTATATGGTGCTACGGAATTCAACTATGGGGCACTGTTTTAGCTTCCAATGTCGAGAGAATCCAACGAAGGCAAAATAAAATTTTGCGATTAATAATATCGGCTACATCGTATATAAAAAACTCAAATATACATCGTGATTTAAACATGCCACTAGTGATTGAAGAAATTGCAAAATATGCAGGCAAATATTTATCAAACCTCGAGTCACATCCTAGTCCGCTTGCTCGTAATATTTTGAACTTTACTGGACACATCCGCCTAAAAAAGAGGGATACAAGAGCTCTTATACTCAACACTCCAGATGGGACTATTTGAAAATAATTTTTATTTTATTTATTTTTTCTTCCTTTTGATTATCACTACTTATGTATTATTTATAACTATCTCTTAATTTATGTCCGACAGTGGTCGGGCCTAATAATTATATTTTAGATTTAAGATTTGAATACTTATTGTTAGTTCATATTTGAAGATACAATAAATAAAAAATATGTATTAAAAAAAAATATATACATCGTGATTTAAATATGCCACTAGTGACTGAAGAAATTGCAAAATACGCAGGCAAATATTTAACAAAACTCGAGTCACATCCTAATCCGCTTGCCCGTAATATTTTGAACTTTACTGGACACATCCGCCTAAAAAAGAGGGACACAAGGGCTCTTATTCACAGCACTCCAGATGAGACTTCTTGAAAATACTTTTATTTTTTTCCTTTTGATTATCACTACTTATGTATTATATATAACTATTACTAAGCTTATGTCCGACACTGTTCGGGCCTAATTATATTTTTATATTTAAGATTTGAATACTTATTGTTAGTTCATATATGAAGATACAATAAATAAAAATCATGTATTAAAAAAAAAAATCAAAGCATCTTTCGTATTAACCATGTTGCAGAAAATTTCTGGCAATTTGATACATTGTGTGTCTCAATGTAATGTACCATTCAAGGTGGCACCCAAACGCATGCAAAAAAAATTTATTCAGTGACATACACACGTACAGTAGAATTATATACATAAAGAAGATTTGTATGGGAGGTACCACGCGTCTCTACCAAATCCCTCCTATATTTGCAGCAGAGCTTAAAATATGTTCACTAAACTGAAATACGAAATTGTGTTTAAATATCGTTAGCAGGAGCAAAAATATTGGATTCTTAATTTGTGGTTTGTATGGGAGGTATCACGCTCCTTTGTACAATTCCGCCCATATTTGCAGCAGCACTTAAAAAATGCACATCAAACCGACGAGCCAAATTTTGTGCAAATACCGTTATCAGGAGCAGAAATAATAGATTTTAATTTGTGGTTTATATGGGAGGTACCACGCCCTTTTGTACAATCCCGCCCATATTTGCAGCAGCACTTAAGAAATGCACACCAAAGCGACGTACCAAATTTTGTTCAAATACTTTTATCAGGAGCAGAAATAATAGATTTATAATTTGTGGTTTGTATGGGAGGTACCACGCCCCATTGTACAATCCCGCCCATATTTGCAGCAGCACTTAAAAATGCACATCAAGCCGACGTACTAAATTTTGTGCAAATACCGTTATCAGGAGCAGAAATAATAGATTTTTAATTTGTGGTTTGTATGGGAGGTACCACGCCCCTTTGTCTAATCAGACCAACTTATAAATCTAAACCACCCGAAGCGCCACCCAAACACGTACAAAAAATCTGTGCAAATCGCTCCGGACGTTTAGGAGGAGTTCAGTCACAACCCACGTACAGTAGAATTATATATATAAAGATTACTAAGCTTATGTCCGACACTGGTCGGGCCTAATTATATTTTAGATTTAAGATTTGAATAAAAATCATGTACTAAAAAAAAATAAATTAAATTTGAATTTTCGTTTCATCAATGTTACCACGTTTTATTGGAAAAATGTAAAATTTATTCTCACCAATGACCGAAATTAATTTTTTCATAAGAGCGTTTGAGTTTTTTTCTCTTAAATAGATTGGTGGCGGCTTGGAGGTTTTGTTCGCAGATTCAGCGGGTTTGTCATCTTGGAATATTTTAAAACGGGTTTGCCGATTAGTAGAAGATGCGCTGTTATCCCTAGACATCTTTGGATCAGATGCAATTTTAGTAGAATTTGGGCTTAGCCCGCGCTCTGCAATTGTGATGTAGCTGTCCATTCCGAATTGGACCTTGGGGTTTGGGCTACTCTTATCTTCAGTGACAGCTTGGTTAAGTGATGACCACGAGCCCGAAGCGAATGAAATCGCTGAGTTAAATGTAGAAGTACTAGGCAACGGTAATTTCAACGATTAACTAGGTGGAATTGGATAAAGCGAAGTTGATCGCTGTCGAAACTGTGGTTTTGCCGTTAGAAAAAGTCTATCATCAGATTTTTTATTTTTATTAAATATCATCATATTTTTTATTGTTGTCATTAAGACCTTCAGAACTCACAGTAAAATAGGCATTTCTGCCGTTAGAACTCAACTCACAATTTTTTTCCTTTGAGGTACTCATATAGAGTATTCCTCAAGGGTATTTTGCATGATATAAATATAGAAGGTACTTCCGTTCTCTCATTTTTTCTTGACATTCACCTTCTGACAAGGATAGGTATTCTGAAGTTTCCAGTAAAATCGTGCTACCGTATTAATTTAATATATCCCCTCTGTTTCCTGTTCGTTTGAAAATTTTATTGAAAAATTATTTCGGAAGTTTTCTTTATAAATTCAAACAATTAAAAAAAAATTGTTATGGTAAATGTTTTATTATCTTCAAAAACAATGCATTGTTGTGTTAAAGAAAGTGAAAATGAGCTGCATATTACAAACTGTGGACGTACAAAATATCATTGTAAAAATATGAATGTAGCATTCTTTGAGTTCTCTACATTATCTGGTGTCCGCCAACAGTGTCTAAGAGCCTGCAAAATCTGTGAAATAGACTTGCCAAAATTATCTGATCGGGTATTTAAGTAATTTTTTAGAAAAACATGTTACAATCAACAAGAAGCGAATTATTTAGATTAAACAAGATGTAATATCATCAATATTTGTTAGACTTAATGAAAATTCATTGTCAATTAATTTTGGATGAAAATATATGTAGTTAAAATACTTATTTTAGGCAGAAAACTTAAAAAGATACGCCAAGTTATTACATAACCACTTTTTTCGCAACTTTTGTTAAGATGATTACACATTTTTGTAAAAATTTTATGGGGGAAGACTTATATTTTTTACGATATGGGAACCTTTTTTTTATTTCTCTCAAAAAATAAACTTCAAAAATACTTATTTTTTAAAAACAAAGAGAGAATGGAAATACCTTCTATATTTATATCATGATATTTTGTGTGTTGTTTTGCTAACGGGTTTTTTTTTGTTTTTGGTATTTTTATATGTAAATACCCAAATTTAAGAAAACAATGAGTTAAAACGGGAAAATTCTTGTTGTGGAACTTACTAACTTCCTGATAGTGTTAATTACCATATTAATAGTAATTATGTTTACAAAACATCACAGTTTGAAAACAAATCTTTTTAATGTCCCGACGATAACAATAATGATGAAAATATTAGCTGTATTAAATTGAAAAAATTAATTTTTGATCTCTTTTTAAACAGATTAAACAGAATTTATAAGATTAATGTACAAAAATGTATCATCTTGTACAAATGAATGTATGTATGTGCCCTTAGTTTTGAAAGTTGTATAAGTCATATATTTCTTTGGTCGAGATAATTAGTAGATTACATTTGAACAAATCCAAAAATATTTTTTTATTATGAAACAGTTTAATTTACTAGTCTCCATTAATATCAAATGATTTTTTTTTAATTTATTTACGAAGAGTATTTCGAATCAAAAATGCGTATGGCTTAGACCACTTTCATAATTAAGAACACATACATATATACTATCGGCCCTATGTATAATCAAAAACTGGCATGAAGTTAGTTAAAAAAAAAAAAAAAAAAAGTGACAAAATTGAACTACGTATTGACGAGTTCCTCTATACAATTTGATATTAAAAATTTCCGCATAATTTAGTTTTAACACGCGGATGTAATTAGGATGTAGGATGTAATCTAACATGATTTTTTATGTAAAATTGTATGGCAAAACACGTTAATACCATGATAAATTTTGCCACTTATGCTAAATTCATACCAGTTTTTGATTATACATAAGGCCGTATGTATGTACGTATTTGTTTATTCTGTTAAGTTTTTTTAATTATGTACATACATATGTACAGTAGTTCACTTAAGAGAGTTTCACGCTTAAATAGTTGTCAAAACAAAAATTTTCCTCGATCTATTTAATTTGTGCACATATTTTTCTGTTAAATGAATCCCGCTTTACTGCGTTTCACTCTTATATAGTTCGTATATTTCATAAAAATAAATTATTTATCATGCAGACTTTCACGGTTAAATGCACAAACTTAATTTAAAATTCTCAACCTTGTAAATTGTTTCTTTAAAAATTCTACACATTAAAATTAATAAACTAACTGAAAAAACGCCAACATGAAAATAAATCATCAAATTTGGCAAGCCTGTTTTATTTGTTTACAATCAGTGCTGCCACAACCAAAAAATTTTTACAACCAAAATTCCCTTTAAAAGTTACCAAATGAGAGAAAAAAATAACCAAATTTCAATATGTAGTATTTTT
This sequence comes from Tachina lurida, assembly GCA_944452675.1. Taxonomy (NCBI): domain Eukaryota; kingdom Metazoa; phylum Arthropoda; class Insecta; order Diptera; family Tachinidae; genus Tachina; species Tachina lurida. The sequence continues at coordinate 94,484,530 of OX101753.1, read as the reverse complement.
ATTAACTAACATTTAAAATGCATACACTTTGTGCCGCACTACAACAAGAAATCAAGGTACATGCAGCTGACTTGCAAGCAATAGTTCAATGCTCATTCGTAGGGTATATGCCAGTCGGCACCTGATTAATTTTTTCCCGTTTAGTTTTTTTTTTGTTTTATTGTTGAATTTTGTTTTTCTTCACACGTTTACTTTTTGTATTTGACAGCCCAACAGTATTTTTACACAAACAACAACTTAAGTATATATTCTTTATATATATTTACTTTGTAAAATCTTTTAATTGAATGTTGCCGCCATTACAAAAGACATGTCATTTCTGTAGTACAGAGTTGCGATCATTTAGTAAATTTAAAAGCTGTTGACAGTGTTGTAAAAGTATTGTAAACAAGTGAGTAGCAATCAACGCGAATTCATAACAGCTGGCTGCACTAGCGATTTTAGTCACAGCTGTTTTATTTTCAGTTGCCTTGGTAGCAATTGAAGAACATAAAAGCTTAAAAAGTATAACATAAGAAATATGTACATGTGTATCATTATTTTGGCAAAAAAATAACCAAAATGAGAAAAATATTCACATCTCCACATTAAAGAAAAAAGTAGCCACTTTTGGTTAGAAATAACCAAAAACGGCAGCCCTGTTTACAATTATTTTATTTAGTTTTCATCACAATGTCTACGAAGAAAGTGCAACTATCGTTGAAACAAAAACTTCAGATTTGTGCAGAAATTAAAGAAATTTCTAAATTTCTTGTAAAATGTATGCATGTGTATGTAGCATACATACATAAGTATGTATGTTTGTACGTTTCTTTGACGTACAATGCACAGTGGGGACTTTTGCAAAATAAATGGTAATAAATCTGGAACTTCTAAACTACTGATTGGATTTATATGAAACTTGAAATATCTGTAGAGGAGGACTTAAGCTTTATAACAAATGACTTTGCAGCCATCTGGCTGATTGGTAGAAACTCAACCCTCAGTCTAGATTGCAAACTTTTGATATACAAGTCACTTTTGAAACCGATATGGTGCTACGGAATTCAACTATGGGGCACTGCTTCAGCTTCCAATGTCGAGAGAATCCAACGAAGGCAAAATAAAATTTTGCGATTAATAACATCGGCTCCATGGTATATAAAAAACTCAAATATACATCGTGATTTAAACATGCCACTAGTGATTGAAGAAATTGCAAAATATGCAGGCAAATATTTAAAAAACCTCGAGTCACATCCTAATCCGCTTGCTCGTAATATTTTGAACTTTACTGGACACATCCGCCTAAAAAAGAGGGATACAAGAGCTCTTATACTCAACACTCCAGATGGGACTACTTGAAAATAATTTTTATTTTATTTATTTTTTCTTCCTTTTGATTATCACTACTTATGTATTATTTATAACTATCTGTTAATTTATGTCCGACAGTGGTCGGGCCTAATAATTATATTTTAGATTTAAGATTTAAATACTTATTGTTAGTTCATATTTGAAGATACAATAAATAAAAAATATGTATTAAAAAAAATATACATCGTGATTTAAATATGCCACTAGTGACTGAAGAAATTGCAAAATACGCAGGCAAATATTTAACAAAACTCGAGTCACATCCTAATCCGCTTGCCCGTAATATTTTGAACTTTACTGGACACATCCGCCTAAAAAAGAGGGACACAAGGGCTCTTATTCACAGCACTCCAGATGAGACTTCTTGAAAATACTTTTATTTTTTTCCTTTTGATTATCACTACTTATGTATTATATATAACTATTACTAAGCTTATGTCCGACACTGGTCGGGCCTAATTATATTTTTATATTTAAGATTTGAATACTTATTGTTAGTTCATATATGAAGATACAATAAATAAAAATCATGTATTAAAAAAAAATCAAAGCATCTCTCGTATTAACCATGTTGCAGAAAATTTCTGGCAATTTGATACATTGTGTGTCTCAATGTAATGTACCATTCAAGGTGGCACCCAAACGCATGCAAAAAAAATTTATTCAGTGACATACACACGTACAGTAGAATTATATACATAAAGAAGATTTGTAAGGGAGGTACCACGCGTCTCTACCAAATCCCTCCTATATTTGCAGCAGAGCTTAAAATATGTTCACTAAACTGAAATACGAAATTGTGTTTAAATACCGTTAGCAGGAGCAGAAATATTGGATTCTTAATTTGTGGTTTGTATGGGAGGTATCACGCTCTTTTGTACAATTCCGCCCATATTTGCAGCAGCACTTAAAAAATGCACATCAAACCGACGAGCCAAATTTTGTGCAAATACCGTTATCAGGAGCAGAAATAATAGATTTTAATTTGTGGTTTATTTGGGAGGTACCACGCCCCATTGTACAATCCCGCCCATATTTGCAGCAGCACTTAAGAAATGCACACCAAAGCGACGTACCAAATTTTGTTCAAATACCTTTATCAGGAGCAGAAATAATAGATTTATAATTTGTGGTTTGTATGGGAGGTACCACGCCCCTTTGTCTAATCAGACCAAATTATAAATCTAAACCACCCGAAGCGCCACCCAAACACGTACAAAAAATGTGTGCAAATCGCTCCGGACGTTTAGGAGGAGTTCAGTCACAACCCACGTACAGTAGAATTATATATATAAAGATTACTAAGCTTATGTCCGACACTGGTCGGGCCTAATTATATTTTAGATTTAAGATTTGAATACTTATGAAGATACAATAAATAAAAATCATGTACTAAAAAAAAATAAATTAAATTTGAATTTTCGTTTCATCAATGTTACCACGTTTTATTGGAAAAATGTAAAATTTATTCTCACCAATGACCGAAATTAATTTTTTCATAAGAGCGTTTGAGTTTTTTTCTCTTAAATAGATTGGTGGCGGCTTGGAGGTTTTGTTCGCAGATTCAGCGGGTTTGTCATCTTGGAATATTTTAAAACGGGTTTGCCGATTAGTAGAGGATGCGCTGTTATCCCTAGACATCTTTGGATCAGATGCAATTTTAGTAGAATTTGGGCTTAGCCCGCGCTCTGCAATTGTGATGTAGCTGTCCATTCCGAATTGGACCTTGGGGTTTGGGCTACTCTTATCTTCAGTGACAGCTTGGTTAAGTGATGACCACGAGCCCGAAGCGAATGAAATCGCTGAGTTAAATGTAGAAGTACTAGGCAACGGTAATTTCAACGATTAACTAGGTGGAATTGGATAAAGCGAAGTTGATCGCTGTCGAAACTGTGGTTTTGCCGTTAGAAAAAGTCTATCATCAAATTTTTTATTTTTATTAAGAGCTTTAGAACTCACAGTAAGTCTATCATCATATTTTTTATTGTTGTCATTAAGACCTTCAGAACTCACAGTAAAATAGGCATTTCTGCCGTTAGAACTCAACTCACAATTTTTTTCCTTTGAGGTACTCATATAGAGTATTCCTCAAGGGTATTTTGCATGATATAAATATAGAAGGTACTTCCGTTCTCTCATTTTTTCTTGACATTCACCTTCTGACAAGGATAGGTATTCTGAAGTTTCCAGTAAAATCGTGCTACCGTATTAATTTAATATATCCCCTCTGTTTCCTGTTCGTTTGAAAATTTTATTGAAAAATTATTTCGGAAGTTTTCTTTATAAATTCAAACAATTAAAAAAAAATTGTGATGGTAAATGTTTTATTATCTTCAAAAACAATGCATTGTTGTGTTAAAGAAAGTGAAAATGAGCTGCATATTACAAACTGTGGACGTACAAAATATCATTGTAAAAATATGAATGTAGCATTCTTTGAGTTCTCTACATTATCTGGTGTCCGCCAACAGTGTCTAAGAGCCTGCAAAATCTGTGAAATAGACTTGCCAAAATTATCTGATCGGGTATTTAAGTAATTTTTTAGAAAAACATGTTACAATCAACAAGAAGCGAATTATTTAGATTAAACAAGATGTAATATCATCAATATTTGTTAGACTTAATGAAAATTCATTGTCAATTAATTTTGGATGAAAATATATGTAGTTAAAATACTTATTTTAGGCAGAAAACTTAAAAAGATACGCCAAGTTATTACATAACCACTTTTTTCGCAACTTTTGTTAAGATGATTACACATTTTTGTAAAAATTTTATGGGGGAAGACTTATATTTTTTACGATATGGGAACCTTTTTTTATTTCTCTCAAAAAATAAACTTCAAAAATATTTATTTTTTAAAAACAAAGAGAGAATGGAAATACCTTCTATATTTATATCATGGTATTTTGTGTGTTGTTTTGCTAACGGGTTTTTTTTTGTTTTTGGTATTTTTATATGTAAATACCCAAATTTAAGAAAACAATGAGTTAAAACGGGAAAATTCTTGTTGTGGAACTTACTAACTTCCTGATAGTGTTAATTACCATATTAATAGTAATGATGTTTACAAAACATCACAGTTTGAAAACAAATCTTTTTAATGTCCCGACGATAACAATAATGATGAAAATATTAGCTGTATTAAATTGAAAAAATTAATTTTTGATCTCTTTTTAAAAAGATTAAACAGAATTTATAAGATTAATGTACAAAAATGTATCATCTTGTACAAATGAATGTATGTATGTGCCCTTAGTTTTGAAAGTTGTATAAGTCATATATTTCTTTGGTCGAGATAATTAGTAGATTACATTTGAACAAATCCAAAAATATTTTTTTATTATGAAACAGTTTAATTTACTAGTCTCCATTAATATCAAATGATTTTTTTTTAATTTATTTACTAAGAGTATTTCGAATCAAAAATGCGTATGGCTTAGACCACTTTCATAATTAAGAACACATACATATATACTATCGGCCCTATGTATAATCAAAAACTGGCATGAAGTTAGTTAAAAAAAAAAAAAAAAAAGTGACAAAATTGAACTACGTATTGACGAGTTCCTCTATACAATTTGATATTAAAAATTTCCGCATAATTTAGTTTTAACACGCGGATGTAATTAGGATGTAGGATGTAATCTAACATGATTTTTTATGTAAAATTGTATGGCAAAACACGTTAATACCATGATAAATTTGCCACTTATGCTAAATTCATACCAGTTTTTGATTATACATAAGGCCGTATGTATGTACGTATTTGTTTATTCTGTTAAGTTTTTTTAATTATGTACATACATATGTACAGTAGTTCACTTAAGAGAGTTTCACGCTTAAATAGTTGTCAAAACAAAAATTTTCCTCGATCTATTTAATTTGTGCACATATTTTTCTGTTAAATGAATCCCGCTTTACTGCGTTTCACTCTTATATAGTTCGTATATTTCATAAAAATAAATTATTTATCATGCAGACTTTCACGGTTAAATGCACAAACTTAATTTAAAATTCTCAACCTTGTAAATTGTTTCTTTAAAAATTCTACACATTAAAATTAATAAACTAACTGAAAAAAACGCCAACATGAAAATAAATCATCAAATTTGGCAAGCCTGTTTTATTTGTTTACAATCAGTGCTGCCACAACCAAAAAATTTTTACAACCAAAATTCCCTTTAAAAGTTACCAAATGAGAGAAAAAAATAACCAAATTTCAATATGTAGTATTTTTATTAACTAACATTTAAAATGCATACACTTTGTGCCGCACTACAACAAGAAATCAAGGTACATGCAGCTGACTTGCAAGCAATAGTTCAATGCTCATTCGTAGGGTATATGCCAGTCGGCACCTGATTAATTTTTTCCCGTTTAGTTTTTTTTTTGTTTTATTGTTGAATTTTGTTTTTCTTCACACGTTTACTTTTTGTATTTGACAGCCCAACAGTATTTTTACACAAACAACAACTTAAGTATATATTCTTTATATATATTTACTTTGTAAAATCTTTTAATTGAATGTTGCCGCCATTACAAAAGACATGTCATTTCTGTAGTACAGAGTTGCGATCATTTAGTAAATTTAAAAGCTGTTGACAGTGTTGTAAAAGTATTGTAAACAAGTGAGTAGCAATCAACGCGAATTCATAACAGCTGGCTGCACTAGCGATTTTAGTCACAGCTGTTTTATTTTCAGTTGCCTTGGTAGCAATTGAAGAACATAAAAGCTTAAAAAGTATAACATAAGAAATATGTACATGTGTATCATTATTTTGGCAAAAAAATAACCAAAATGAGAAAAATATTCACATCTCCACATTAAAGAAAAAAGTAGCCACTTTTGGTTAGAAATAACCAAAAACGGCAGCCCTGGTTGCAATGCAATAATATTATGATACAGTGTATTACAGTAAGTGAGGTACACTACACCATCGCCCTTAAGAGAAAAATTATGTAAATAATTTTTTGGTTTTTATCATTGTCATTGTAAGTTATAAATCTGTTTTAAGTTACAATGTAAATAGTGTCATTATGTAATTATAAACTTTTTAAAATTAAATCATGAAATATAAATTTTTTTTTAAACAATGTTAAAATTTTCTTAAATTTAAATATATTCTTATTATGTTGATGATTTTTTTATTTTTAGCTTTAAACAGGTTTATATGGTTTTGAGTTGTTATTATGAACTTATTTTATTGTTAAATTAAATTCTTATATATTCTATTTATGTGGAGTTTGTTTTTTTTTTATCTTCTACCTTAACTAATGCTGTCTTGATATAGGAGTAATATTTAATTTATTGTAATAATAATTGTTTAATATTAATTTTATTTTGCTTTTGCAGTTAGTTCATTATGTTCAGTGTAAATTGTAACGTGAGTCGTGGTTGTTGTACGTAGTCATGATAATTATTAAATTTCTTCTAATTGTCGAAAACATTGGATGGTAATTTTGCATATAATAATTCATATGACGAATGGCTTGTATCTACATGTGGTTTTCGTCCATTGAAATATGTCATCAGTTATCTTTGTTTGGGCATTGTTTATTAGTATTTTTAGTTGAGGACGTTTATTATTTATATTTATCTCGGCATATGCTTCTTTTATTTCTTCTTTTGTATATATTTTAAATATTTCATCATTATTTGATAGCGCTAATTCTTTTATATTTTCTTTCTTCATTTTTGATATCAGTTTTCTCAGAATCGAATCTAGTTTCGCTGAGTTATCGCTGAATCTTGCTAGCTTATTAATTTCATTATTCACATTTTGGGTATGAAACTTCTTCATAGTCGAATCTGGTTTCGATGAATTATCATTACATCCTATATTCATATTTTTGGTACGCAATTTCTTCATGTTCGAATCTGGTTTCGATGAATTATCATTACGTCCTATGTGCACAATATTATTTTCAATAATTATATCTTTTTTTTCTATATTTTCGCTTTTATTAAATTGCAATTTTTTTCATATATTTGACGTCATTAATGGATATGCATTCCCATATTTGAAGTTGATCAGACTTCTGAGAATCATATTTTTCCATATTTCTTTCTGTTGCGCGCTCATTATTTTCATTTAAATTATTGTTAGTTGCCTCATTATTTTCTTTTATGTTTGCCTCATTAGTTTTATTTTTCATTGCCCTACTAGTTAAAATAATTTTCTTTCTTTTTCTTTGTTTTCTTACGGTATCATCTGTTTTAGTATGTCCAAATCTATTTTTTTATATACATTTGAAAAGTCTAAATCTATTTAGTGGAAATTCGAAGTTTACAATTCTGTTGTTCAGATTCCTAAAATCTATTACTAGTCTCAATTCGTTAGTCTTCCATGTTCTTCTTGGGTACCAAGAGGAGTGGAGCGTTGTACAGGCTAATTGATGGTTCTATTATGTCGTCCATGTTTATTAATTATTTCTCTACGTGTATGTCGTAGTCTGCAGTTTTTTTTTATGTTCACTGTAGTTTTGTCTGACGTCATGATTTTTGAATGTAAAATTATTTTTCATTATTCTTTTCCTATAATACATGAGTGAAATGCACTTTGTTTGTCAATTCTATTTTTGCATAGTCGTCATTAATATTTATTTGCAAGTCATTTAGTATTTCTTCAAAACGTTTGGGGTTATTAACATCATTGTAATTTAATATTTCATAGTTTTTAAGTGGGTCAGTTTGGAGTTTAATGCCTTTTAAAATTATTTCATCATTTGTTGTATTTAATATTTTTAAATGAGTCATTGTTTATGTTTTTGTAATTTAATATCTTATAGTTTTTAGCTATGTTAGTGTGAAAGTGAATGTGTTTAAAATTTAATATATTTAACATTTGAAGATAAACATATAAATATTTTTTTTGGCATATTAATATTTTTAGTTAATGATACATAGTTATATTTTTATAAGAGTTAAAAATGTTTTTGTTTAAAAAATAATAATTTATTCTAATGTTAAGTTAAGTATGTGTGCAATTGAATACAAATTGTTAAAAAAAATTTGTTTTCATCTACATAAACGTTTTTAATTGGAGTGCTGTTTTTACTGAAGTACTTTTCCGTTTGGCCTTTAGAAAGTGTGATTTTGTTGGTAATTTCAAAAACTTATTTCGAATGCGAAATTCTGCATTTATTGTAGACATCAGGTTGTTTTGTGTTGCAAAGATATTGCAAAGTTTTTGTAGGTATTTTGTATTTGTTAAAGACATCTTGTAAATCATTTGCTTATAGTCACAAGTTTTAGGTAAATTTTTTTTTTTATTTAAAGTATGTAAGTGTTTTAGGGTTGCGATAAAATTTGCTTGTTCTTCTTTCTATTAGTTCATGATAGCTTTTTGGTCTTAGGATCGTAGTTGAAGGATCTATGTCACAGTTTCCTGGTTGAAGGATCTAAGTATGGTGGTTGCAGGTTTTAATTTGTCACAAGGTTTTTGTCCGCAGGATCGTAGTTGTAATTTTTAATTTATTGTAGGAAGGTTCTTTTTGTCCGCAGGATCGCCATGTAATGTTATTAGTAGGATTTGCTCAGTATGGCCCTATCTCAGTATGTGTGTATTTAAGTGTGGCCCTGTAGTCCCTTGTTTTGTTTATACAGCTGTCAGGGAGACCAGCTTATCAGTAGGCGCTCAAAAGAGGTGCCAAAAGATTTTGAGAATTTAATTGAAACAAGGCAAGTTGTTGCCAGTTTATGTTCACAAATTAAAGTCTGATTTATTGAATGTTTAACTCTACTTATATACTATTTTACATTTTATTATTTTTATGTTTCTTTATGTTTTTACTTTTGCTGACCATCCATAATAGAATAATTTTGTAATGAAAGGAAAAGTGTGTCATTTAAATTTAATAAAGTAATTTAATTTGCTTGTTCTTCTTTCTATTAGTTCATGATAGCTTTTTGGTCTTAGGATCGTAGTTGAAGGATCTATGTCACAGTTTCCTGGTTGAAGGATCTAAGTATGGTGGTTGCAGGTTTTAATTTGTCACAAGGTTTTTGTCCGCAGGATCGTAGTTGTAATTTTTAATTTATTGTAGGAAGGTTCTTTTTGTCCGCAGGATCGCCATGTAATGTTATTAGTAGGATTTGCTCAGTATGGCCCTATCTCAGTATGTGTGTATTTAAGTGTGGCCCTGTAGTCCCTTGTTTTGTTTATACAGCTGTCAGGGAGACCAGCTTATCAGTAGGCGCTCAAAAGAGGTGCCAAAAGATTTTGAGAATTTAATTGAAACAAGGCAAGTTGTTGCCAGTTTATGTTCACAAATTAAAGTCTGATTTATTGAATGTTTAACTCTACTTATATACTATTTTACATTTTATTATTTTTATGTTTCTTTATGTTTTTACTTTTGCTGACCATCCATAATAGAATAATTTTGTAATGAAAGGAAAAGTGTGTCATTTAAATTTAATAAAGTAAGCGTTTTGTTAATTAATACAATAAACTGTGTTGCAATGCAATAATATTATGATACTGTGTATTACAGTAAGTGAGGTACACTACACGAGTGAACACATGAGTAGAGCGATCGAATAAAAGCGGTCGTTGGTTGAGCGAAGAGCAAGCCAAAAAGAACGAAGTTTGAGGGATTTTTCGCTACAGTGTCGCATCGTGTCAGTGGACGAGTGTTTTTTTCTGACAACAAGCACGAGAGAGACCAATTATTGTGAGCTCTGGTTTTAATTACAAATATCAGTTCTCGTTGTACCTTCATAGTGAACAGACGTAATAGCGGAATTTTTCTTACATACAAACTAAACAACAACAAAAAGCATACAAAAAAATTTTCGTAGTACATATTAATTTTGATAAATAAGCTTTTGTTTTGCTTTGCTAATTATTTTACATATAGAAATAACAAAAACATAAAAAACCGTAAGCAAAAAACACACAAAATACCCTTGAGGTGTAACGATTCCCTGACGGGACCCATATTTTCCGGAAAAAGCGCTACCTATAACACCTGCTAAGCTCAATGGAAATTTGGGGTGATTCTTTATTATTCTTTCAAATATGGTTTATTTCGTTATCAACAAAAATTAAAACTTAGGTAGCTATATTATCATACCGATACGTTAATCCAACCTAAATAATAATATTAATAAAACAAGTCAAAATATAAAAAAATAATAATATGTATAAGGTAACGTATATGTTATGTTAGAGACTAGAGATGATGATAGTCTCTTTTCTAAACCCTCCCATATCCTATGCTATTCCTTATATATCGATGAATAGCCCACAATTATTTAACCTTTGGTAATTAAATGTTTCGTGAAATAATTTTTAAATATTTATTCTGGCATTTTAAAATCAACTATAATTATTTTATGCATTAAATAAGAAATATTTGTACATAATATTTATGAAGAAGTAAAACTTGTAATTAAAAAGTTAATAACAAAAGTACATTTTTTTAATGCAACTATAATAGTGTCCTATAATTTAACAAATAATATAATCTCTTTAATTTTCTCTTTAATTCAAAATTTTAGTGTAATTGTTTAAGTTTTATATTTAGGTTATTATGAAATTTAATATAAACAAAAAGATAGTATAACTCACCAAAATTCTCGTTCCGATGATTGCAGGCCTGTCATCAATGGAGCTTAAATTTGACTCGTTCACAAAATTGCATTTTTAAATTAAATGTTTGAATTAACAATACAAAAGTATCATGTTGATATGATTTCTTAAAATTCGTTTGTGTGTATGAATGTGTGTTAATGGATGAATAATTTTATGTTTGTGTAATTTTGTAACTATTGTTTATTGTTACATTTTAGTTCTTTTTGTTTCTTTAGTTTTTAAGTCCAAATATTTCTTTTATTTATATTTAAGTATAATTGTTTCCACTATTTATATTTTAGGATTTCTCTCTTCTTCTTTATCGATTTAAATATATGTAGGTAATTTAGAGCAGGATTTCTTAATTTCTTCCAATATCAGATTTATATGGAGACCTTCTTATCAATTTAATGAATTTGTTTTCCTCTCTTGAGATATTCCAACGAAGTAAAAAATTTATGGTTAACAGCTCAAGATTGTACGTTGACGAATAAAATAAAAGTTCAAATTCAAGGTTAGGCTTAAAGGGTAAAACAATTGGCCAGATGCTATTTAAATTTTTAGTGCTTAAATCCTTTTATATTTCTTTTTGTTTTAAGTTGAAAATGTTCACTTTTAATATATTTTCTGTTCTCTCCCAAATCAAAAACACTTTTTTTCCAACTTTTTTTTAAATTTTTTTTTTCAATCCCTACTACAAAAGCAAACCCACTTGATTTTTTTTTTCTAGACAGGTATATTTTCTACATAATATTCCAAAGTGTTTCAGAGTGTTTTACAGGTCTAATAAATGATGGTCCTCACAAAACAGAAACAGTATAAAGAGTAAATATACCGAAGAAACTGGTTCTGTAAAGCACAATGAATTTTCTTTTCATTTCCATACTCTTTCCTAATACATTCTCTATTAAGATGTTAGGTCCACATATCTTTAGCATGATATATTCCAATATTATCACTATCTAAGTCTTTCAATTCATAATTTACTTGTCCGATTTTCCGAATGACCTTAGCCCTTACTCAAATGGGTGCCAATTTTGAGTTAAAGTACTTTATTTTGGAACTTTGTTTAAAATTTCGTCTTATTACTTCCTGTCCGATTAAGTACTCCTTTGACCGTGTCCTCAAATTGTACGACCGTGCATTTTTCTCATATGCTTGTTTCATTAAATTTCCTATTGAATCCCGTATCAAAAAAAATTCATCCTGTCTCTCAATTTGTAAGTCCGTTTCAGTCAATAGATTAAGTTTATTTAAAAGTTTGTAGTCTAGTCCATGCGTTATCATTATCTGTCTGAATACTACTTCGTATGGAGATTTGCCCAAAGTCTGATGTATGCTATTGCGAAGGGCACAATTGATAGAACTGACGTACATGTCCCACTGACGTTGATTGCCTCTAATATATGACCGTAACGCCTCATTAATTGATCTGTTAACACGCTCGCATGCATTAGCCTGAGGACTATACACAGCTGTTAACATATGTTGAATTCCATATCTGTTCATAAATTCCTTAAAATCCCTACTCCTGAATTGGGATCCATTATCTGACACTAAAGTCTCTGGCACTCCATAACAGTCGAAAATTTTGGTCCGAAGATAGCTAATTATTATATCAGAATTTGGTTTCCTTAAAGGTTCTAAAAAGGTAAATTTCGAAAAATGGTCAAGAATATTTAAAATGTACGTATATCCACTCGTTGTCCTAGGAAGTGGTCCTAGTAGATCAATATATAGCCGTTGAAATGGTCGCTCTGTTTTGACCATTTGTCCAAGTGGTGGTCTTAAATTAAAATTAGGTGTCTTGGAAGTTTTACATAAGTCACAATTTGAAATGTAGTCCTTTACGTCTGTCACAATTTTCGGCCAGTAAAAATATCGCCTTATGAGCTCTAAGGACTTTCCAATCCCACCATGCGATGAATTTGGAATATTATGTGCTGAATAAATTACGTTCTGTCGTAGCTCAGTTGGTACAAATAGCTTTCACAAATTTGATTCATCTGCCTGACCTATAGAAAAGTTCGTCCGTTTGTATATATATTTATTGATTATTTTGAAATCTGGTAAACCAGAGTCTTTAAAGTCTTCACGTAGTTTAAAATATTCGTTTGAATCAAAGGCCACTGACTCAAGATCTATAGCCGGGAGTGTTTCCAATTCCATACTTTCTACATAATCTTCACCTTCATGTGCGCGAGATAACGTATCTGAAACTATATTCTGTTTCCCACTGCGATGTTCAATCTTGAAATCAAAAGCTTGAAGTTTTAATGACCATCTAGCCAAACGCCCCGAGGATCCTTTTGACCCATTAGCTATTTTAGGCTTGCATGGTCTGTTACAACCCGAAATTCGTGTCCTTCTATATAAGGTCGAAATTTCTTAACAGCCAATATAACAGCAAAACATTCCAGTTCAGTTATTGTGTAATTGCGTTGTGCTTTATTTAACTTCTGCGACATGAAAGCAATTGGTCGTTCAGTCCCGTCTTTGTCTTCTTGTGCCAAAACCGCACCCACCCCATACGTGCTAGCGTCGCATTGCAAAATGAAACCTTTCCCATAATCCGGATGAACTAATACTGGTGCTGTTGTCAATTTATCCTTAAGATTATCAAATGCCACTTGTGCCTTCTTAGTCCATATAAATGTCTTCTTTTTGCACAAGAGATCAGTCAAAGGAAAAGTAATGTCTGAATAATTTATATAAAACGTCGGTACCATCCTGTCATACCCAAAAACCGTCGTAAATGTTTGATTGACTTCGGTACAGGAAAATCTTGTATAGGTTTAATCTTACCATCGTCAATTTGCAGTGCACCATTTCCTACTACATATCCTAAATACTTTACCTTATTCAATGCAAAATTACTTCTTTTAACATTAATCGTGAGTCCTGCTTTTCGCAGCTGTGATGCTACCTCAGATAAATGTGTTATATGTTCGTCAAAGGTCTGAGAGACTATCAATAAGTCATCCAAATATACAAAAACGTATGATTTTAGATTAAACGGAATAAAAATGTCCATCAGTCGGCACAACGTCTGCGGTGCATTGCATAGTCCAAACGGCATTCTTGTAAATTGATACAAGGGCCGATTAGGAACTGTAAAAGCAGTCTTTTGTCTTGAAGTTGCTTCCAGTTTTATTTGCCAAAAAGCATCTTTCAAATCAATCTTTGATATAAAATAAACTGAAGGCAACCTCGCAATAATTCCGTCGATGTTAGGAATGGGGTACGCATCTTTCACTGTCACGCTGTTCAATTTACGGCTGTCCACACACATTCTTACCTTATCATGTTTAACAACCACTACTGCGGGCGAAGACCAAGGAGAGCAAGGAGCTTCCTCTACTACACCTAGTGCTAGCATCCTATCTATTTCACTACTAAGTTTTTTCTCAATAGCGGGAGAAATCGGGTAGTAACGTTGCTTAATAGGTTTGGAATTGCCGGTGTCTATACAATGCTCGATAAGAGTCGTGCACCCTAAACCTTCAACCTCTGAATTAGGAAACGCTGCTATAACTCTGTTTAATTTTTCCTGTTGTTCATTTGTCAACAGTATTTTGTCCGGTTCTGTAATATTACTGTCAATCTGTCCTATTTCCGGTACAACTATTTTTAGCCCAAATAAAGTCCAAAAATCGAAACCACATATTAAATTTTGTTTAATCGAAGGTACAACAAGAAATTCAATAGTTTTTGTCTGTCCCTGGCATGTTATTTTCAGTATAACTGTCCCTAAGACAAGTTGTTTTTGTCCGTCAGCCGTCCGTACATTACCTCTACAACGCTGAAAATTATCATATTCCTGAACTCGAGTTGCCAAATCTCCACCTATAACGCTTTTATTGGCACCACTATCTAGCAAAGCAAAATACGTATCTTCATTTATATTTAAATTGATATAGGGCCTAGTATCCATATCGTTAACAATAATCGATGAAATAATACAAATCTTATAATGTTTTAACTTACAGTAATAATCATGAATTCTCTTAGAAGATCTATGACTGGGCTTTCCAGCTCCAAATATTCGTTTGCGAGCTTTTTGATATTCTTTTAAACGAATATGGTATGGTCGCATCAATGGGTGAATGGAATGTTTTGTTTTGTATTCATAAGTCGCAAACTCGTTTCCTTCTTCTAATTGGTTTATTACAGATTCGGATGTCCGCCCTATTTGCGACGAACATCCTTCTGAAAGTTTCCCTGTTTTCCTTTACAATTGGGACATGTTGGCCTATACATATCCTTTAAACCACAGCCGTAACAAAATATTCGTCTAATATCCGTACAGTCAAAATACGTATGACCAGGCTTATCACAATTCCAACATTTCAAATGTTGTAATCCACAAATTTCATCATGCTGGTTCACTGAAATTTCTCTAAAATCTTCTTTGTCTTGTACAGTTATTTCTGACACATGTCCCTTATTCGTCCGAGAACCTACACTGTTAAAATCCTTCATAAATTTTTCATGTTTGCTTACCTCGCGGCGAAGCTGAGAAACACTTTGAATATCAACATGTAATAGTTCATACCTAACTTCACTTCTAATATTCCTCAATAAAATTTCACACAAATCAGAGTCAACAATGGATGTTTTTAATTTATCGGTCATTGCCGATATTATGTCCAAGTAGTCATCAAAACATTCGTTAGATTTCTGTTTCCGTCGTCTAATATCTTCTAAAATGTCTATGTCATTGTAGTTTACTTTGAATTGTTTTTTTAAAGCATTTGTCAAAGCTGCCCAATCAATGTCATTATCGTGTTGTCGGTGAAAGCGCCAAAACCACACTAACGCTTTCCCTTCAAACAAACTATAGGCATGTTTGCACAATAATTGAAAATCTCCCTTTAGATGATTGAATGTTAAAATGTTTACTCGATAAATAAATTCATCAATTGACATTTCGCTATCAAAGCCGCTAAACTTTATTTTCCAGTTACGTATAATATTCAGAACCTTCTCTGTAAAGAAAGTTTCCAGAGTCGAGTCTGAATTTGTCCTTGCAGGTGAATTTGGTAAAGAATTACCAGATGTACTAGGTAAATTAGGATTTGGTTGAATATGTAAATTGTTAAACATTAATCTTATTTCGTTGGATACCATATTAGTAATTTCATTACGAAATTCATTTAATTGATCCGATACAATTTGTACCACCACGGGAGTATCTACTTGTAGACCCTGAGGAATACTCCTATTCTGAGCTCTCGGATTCTTCCTTGAACCCTCTGCTTGAGCATTCTGTATGTTAGAAGCTGCATTATCTTGCTCTAAATTAACAACAAAACTAGCATTAGCTTGACGTCCAACATCAGTTAAATTTTCTTGACTTCTTGTCAAGACCATTATTTTTAAATAATTTAAAGTTACTAAACGAAAGAAAATATTTTTATTTCACTACTCCATAAAATACCAAAGATTAATATATAAAAAAAACATATATGTACCTTTACACTAATAACAAATAATAAGTATGGAATATAAAAAAAAATCACATCGATTTAAAATGGATTATGAGTGAATCACAAAAAAACAATTTTGTTTTTTTTTTAATGATAAAATCTCGAATAAACCAAATTAAATATCTAAACAAAATTAAAAAAAACTTGACTCAAACTTTATTACAAGAGTATGTAACCAAATATAAACCTCAGAAACAAAATTCTCAATCATAATCAACTTAGAGCCAACAATTTAGAATAAAAAAAATTAATAAAATAAAAATAATATATTCGAAATACCAAAAAAGAAAAAAAGAAACGTTATAATTAGATGTGAGTAGTGTATCAACAACAAAGCCAACACTCTAAATCTCAAACATCCTTATCAAATTTTGTCTTCCAACAATTTATATTTACCATTTAACAATTTATATTTATTTTATGTACAAAACAAAAAAATAAAATAAACAATGAATTAACGTATCTGCATTTTTGATAAATTTTGAAGCAACAGTAAGATGTAGTTAATAAAATATTAAATTTTCCAAAAAGTTTATGAACTAATGAATCTCATATTTTCTGAGCCCCACGTTGGGCGCCATTTAATTTATGTAACGATTCCCTGATGGGACCCATATTTTCCGGAAAAAGCGCTACCTATAACACCTGCTAAGCTCAATGGAAATTTGGGGTGATTCTTTATTATTCTTTCAAATATGGTTTATTTCGTTATCAACAAAAATTAAAACTTAGGTAGCTATATTATCATACCGATACGTTAATCCAACCTAAATAATAATATTAATAAAACAAGTCAAAATATAAAAAAATAATAATATGTATAAGGTAACGTATATGTTATGTTAGAGACTAGAGATGATGATAGTCTCTTTTCTAAACCCTCCCATATCCTATGCTATTCCTTATATATCGATGAATAGCCCACAATTATTTAACCTTTGGTAATTAAATGTTTCGTGAAATAATTTTTAAATATTTATTCTGGCATTTTAAAATCAACTATAATTATTTTATGCATTAAATAAGAAATATTTGTACATAATATTTATGAAGAAGTAAAACTTGTAATTAAAAAGTTAATAACAAAAGTACATTTTTTTAATGCAACTATAATAGTGTCCTATAATTTAACAAATAATATAATCTCTTTAATTTTCTCTTTAATTCAAAATTTTAGTGTAATTGTTTAAGTTTTATATTTAGGTTATTATGAAATTTAATATAAACAAAAAGATAGTATAACTCACCAAAATTCTCGTTCCGATGATTGCAGGCCTGTCATCAATGGAGCTTAAATTTGACTCGTTCACAAAATTGCATTTTTAAATTAAATGTTTGAATTAACAATACAAAAGTATCATGTTGATATGATTTCTTAAAATTCGTTTGTGTGTATGAATGTGTGTTAATGGATGAATAATTTTATGTTTGTGTAATTTTGTAACTATTGTTTATTGTTACATTTTAGTTCTTTTTGTTTCTTTAGTTTTTAAGTCCAAATATTTCTTTTATTTATATTTAAGTATAATTGTTTCCACTATTTATATTTTAGGATTTCTCTCTTCTTCTTTATCGATTTAAATATATGTAGGTAATTTAGAGCAGGATTTCTTAATTTCTTCCAATATCAGATTTATATGGAGACCTTCTTATCAATTTAATGAATTTGTTTTCCTCTCTTGAGATATTCCAACGAAGTAAAAAATTTATGGTTAACAGCTCAAGATTGTACGTTGACGAATAAAATAAAAGTTCAAATTCAAGGTTAGGCTTAAAGGGTAAAACAATTGGCCAGATGCTATTTAAATTTTTAGTGCTTAAATCCTTTTATATTTCTTTTTGTTTTAAGTTGAAAATGTTCACTTTTAATATATTTTCTGTTCTCTCCCAAATCAAAAACACTTTTTTTCCAACTTTTTTTTAAATTTTTTTTTTCAATCCCTACTACAAAAGCAAACCCACTTGATTTTTTTTTTCTAGACAGGTATATTTTCTACATAATATTCCAAAGTGTTTCAGAGTGTTTTACAGGTCTAATAAATGATGGTCCTCACAAAACAGAAACAGTATAAAGAGTAAATATACCGAAGAAACTGGTTCTGTAAAGCACAATGAATTTTCTTTTCATTTCCATACTCTTTCCTAATACATTCTCTATTAAGATGTTAGGTCCACATATCTTTAGCATGATATATTCCAATATTATCACTATCTAAGTCTTTCAATTCATAATTTACTTGTCCGATTTTCCGAATGACCTTAGCCCTTACTCAAATGGGTGCCAATTTTGAGTTAAAGTACTTTATTTTGGAACTTTGTTTAAAATTTCGTCTTATTACTTCCTGTCCGATTAAGTACTCCTTTGACCGTGTCCTCAAATTGTACGACCGTGCATTTTTCTCATATGCTTGTTTCATTAAATTTCCTATTGAATCCCGTATCAAAAAAAATTCATCCTGTCTCTCAATTTGTAAGTCCGTTTCAGTCAATAGATTAAGTTTATTTAAAAGTTTGTAGTCTAGTCCATGCGTTATCATTATCTGTCTGAATACTACTTCGTATGGAGATTTGCCCAAAGTCTGATGTATGCTATTGCGAAGGGCACAATTGATAGAACTGACGTACATGTCCCACTGACGTTGATTGCCTCTAATATATGACCGTAACGCCTCATTAATTGATCTGTTAACACGCTCGCATGCATTAGCCTGAGGACTATACACAGCTGTTAACATATGTTGAATTCCATATCTGTTCATAAATTCCTTAAAATCCCTACTCCTGAATTGGGATCCATTATCTGACACTAAAGTCTCTGGCACTCCATAACAGTCGAAAATTTTGGTCCGAAGATAGCTAATTATTATATCAGAATTTGGTTTCCTTAAAGGTTCTAAAAAGGTAAATTTCGAAAAATGGTCAAGAATATTTAAAATGTACGTATATCCACTCGTTGTCCTAGGAAGTGGTCCTATTAGATCAATATATAGCCGTTGAAATGGTCGCTCTGTTTTGACCATTTGTCCAAGTGGTGGTCTTAAATTAAAATTAGGTGTCTTGGAAGTTTTACATAAGTCACAATTTGAAATGTAGTCCTTTACGTCTGTCACAATTTTCGGCCAGTAAAAATATCGCCTTATGAGCTCTAAGGTCTTTCCAATCCCACCATGCGATGAATTTGGAATATTATGTGCTGAATAAATTACGTTCTGTCGTAGCTCAGTTGGTACAAATAGCTTCCACAAATTTGATTCATCTGCCTGACCTATAGAAAAGTTCGTCCGTTTGTATATATATTTATCGATTATTTTGAAATCTGGTAAACCAGAGTCTTTAAAGTCTTCACGTAGTTTAAAATATTCGTTAGAATCAAAGGCCACTGACTCAAGATCTATAGCCGGGAGTGTTTCCAATTCCATACTTTCTACATAATCTTCACCTTCATGTGCGCGAGATAACGTATCTGGAACTATATTCTGTTTCCCACTGCGATGTTCAATCTTGAAATCAAAAGCTTGAAGTTTTAATGACCATCTAGCCAAACGCCCCGAAAGATCCTTTTGACCCATTAGCCATTTTAGGCTTGCATGGTCTGTTACAACCCGAAATTCGTGTCCTTCTATATAAGGTCGAAATTTCTTAACAGCTAATATAACAGCAAAACATTCCAGTTCAGTTATTGTGTAATTTCGTTGTGCTTTATTTAACTTCTGCGACATGAAAGCAATTGGTCGTTCAGTCCCGTCTTTGTCTTCTTGTGCCAAAACCGCACCCACCCCATACGTGCTAGCGTCGCATTGCAAAATGAAACCTTTCCCATAATCCGGATGAACTAATACTGGTGCTGTTGTCAATTTATCCTTAAGATTATCAAATGCCACTTGTGCCTTCTTAGTCCATATAAATGTCTTCTTTTTGCACAAGAGATCAGTCAAAGGAAAAGTAATGTCTGAATAATTATGTATAAAACGTCGGTACCATCCTGTCATACCCAAAAACCGTCGTAAATGTTTGATTGACTTCGGTACAGGAAAATCTTGTATAGGTTTAATCTTACCATCGTCAATTTGCAGTGCACCATTTCCTACTACATATCCTAAATACTTTACCTTATTCAATGCAAAATTACTTTTTTTAACATTAATCGTGAGTCCTGCTTTTCGCAGCTGTGATGCTACCTCAGATAAATGTGTTATATGTTCGTCAAAGGTCTGAGAGACTATCAATAAGTCATCCAAATACACAAAAACGTATGATTTTAGATTAAACGGAATAAAAATGTCCATCAGTCGGCACAACGTCTGCGGTGCATTGCATAGTCCAAACGGCATTCTTGTAAATTGATACAAGGGCCGATTAGGAACTGTAAAAGCAGTCTTTTGTCTTGAAGTTGCTTCCAGTTTTATTTGCCAAAAAGCATCTTTCAAATCAATCTTTGATATAAAATAAACTGAAGGCAACCTCGCAATAATTCCGTCGATGTTAGGAATGGGGTACGCATCTTTCACTGTCACGCTGTTCAATTTACGGCTGTCCACACACATTCTTACCTTATCATGTTTAACAACCACTACTGCGGGCGAAGACCAAGGAGAGCAAGGAGCTTCCTCTACTACACCTAGTGCTAGCATCCTATCTATTTCACTACTAAGTTTTTTCTCAATAGCGGGAGAAATCGGGTAGTAACGTTGCTTAATAGGTTTGGAATTACCGGTGTCTATACAATGCTCGATAAGAGTCGTGCACCCTAAACCTTCAACCTCTGAATTAGGAAACGCTGCTATAACTCTGTTTAATTTTTCCTGTTGTTCATTTGTCAACAGTATTTTGTCCGGTTCTGTAATATTACTGTCAATCTGTCCTATTTCCGGTACAACTATTTTTAGCCCAAATAAAGTCCAAAAATCGAAACCACATATTAAATTTTGTTTAATCGAAGGTACAACAAGAAATTCAATAGTTTTTGTCTGTCCCTGGCATGTTATTTTCAGTATAACTGTCCCTAAGACAAGTTGTTTTTGTCCGTCAGCCGTCCGTACATTACCTCTACAACGCTGAAAATTATCATATTCCTGAACTCGAGTTGCCAAATCTCCACCTATAACGCTTTTATTGGCACCACTATCTAGCAAAGCAAAATACGTATCTTCATTTATATTTAAATTGATATAGGGCCTAGTATCCATATCGTTAACAATAATCGATGAAATAATACAAATCTTATAATGTTTTAACTTACAGTAATAATCATGAATTCTCTTAGAAGATCTATGACTGGGCTTTCCAGCTCCAAATATTCGTTTGCGAGCTTTTTGATATTCTTTTAAACGAATATGGTATGGTCGCATCAATGGGTGAATGGAATGTTTTGTTTTGTATTCATAAGTCGCAAACTCGTTTCCTTCTTCTAATTGGTTTATTACAGATTCGGATGTCCGCCCTATTTGCGACGAACATCCTTCTGAAAGTTTCCCTGTTTTCCTTTACAATTGGGACATGTTGGCCTATACATATCCTTTAAACCACAGCCGTAACAAAATATTCGTCTAATATCCGTACAGTCAAAATACGTATGACCAGGCTTATCACAATTCCAACATTTCAAATGTTGTAATCCACAAATTTCATCATGCTGGTTCACTGAAATTTCTCTAAAATCTTCTTTGTCTTGTACAGTTATTTCTGACACATGTCCCTTATTCGTCCGAGAACCTACACTGTTAAAATCCTTCATAAATTTTTCATGTTTGCTTACCTCGCGGCGAAGCTGAGAAACACTTTGAATATCAACATGTAATAGTTCATACCTAACTTCACTTCTAATATTCCTCAATAAAATTTCACACAAATCAGAGTCAACAATGGATGTTTTTAATTTATCGGTCATTGCCGATATTATGTCCAAGTAGTCATCAAAACATTCGTTAGATTTCTGTTTCCGTCGTCTAATATCTTCTAAAATGTCTATGTCATTGTAGTTTACTTTGAATTGTTTTTTTAAAGCATTTGTCAAAGCTGCCCAATCAATGTCATTATCGTGTTGTCGGTGAAAGCGCCAAAACCACACTAACGCTTTCCCTTCAAACAAACTATAGGCATGTTTGCACAATAATTGAAAATCTCCCTTTAGATGATTGGATGTTAAAATGTTTACTCGATAAATAAATTCATCAATTGACATTTCGCTATCAAAGCCGCTAAACTTTATTTTCCAGTTACGTATAATATTCAAAACCTTCTCTGTAAAGAAAGTTTCCAGAGTCGAGTCTGAATTTGTCCTTGCAGGTGAATTTGGTAAAGAATTACCAGATGTACTAGGTAAATTAGGATTTGGTTGAATATGTAAACTGTTAAACATTAATCTTATTTCGTTGGATACCATATTAGTAATTTCATTACGAAATTCATTTAATTGATCCGATACAATTTGTACCACCACGGGAGTATCTACTTGTAGACCCTGAGGAATACTCCTATTCTGAGCTCTCGGATTCTTCCTTGAACCCTCTGCTTGAGCATTCTGTATGTTAGAAGCTGCATTATCTTGCTCTAAATTAACAACAAAACTAGCATTAGCTTGACGTCCAACATCAGTTAAATTTTCTTGACTTCTTGTCAAGACCATTATTTTTAAATAATTTAAAGTTACTAAACGAAAGAAAATATTTTTATTTAACTACTCCATAAAATACCAAAATGTAGTTGTAGAAAATTTAACGCTTTTCCAAAAAATTGGTCTTTTTTGAATCCTCCAGCCAACAAACTCATATATTTTCATGATAGCGAAAGGCAAGAAATACTTGATGAGTGTAAGCGCCAAATGAAGATATATGATGAGGATATGTGTGGTCAAGGCAGCCAAAGTCCAAAGTGTGGTCAAGCCAGGCCAATGCATTTGAATCGACGGATAGAGTGTCGGATGAAATTCGGCTTTATACTGCTTTAAATGTTGCTTATAATGACGATTTTAAGGTATTAAAATAGTGGGACTTACACAAAAAAGACTTCCCTTTGTTGTATAAGGTAAGTTTCAAAATATTTGCAACCCCAGCAAGCAGCGCTCCTTCCGAGAGAGTATTTTCGCTTGCTAGGAATTTAATTTCGGATCGGAGGACCCGTATTTGTTGCACTGACTCCACAATTGAGCAATTAATGTTCGTACACTCAAATTCGAAAAAAAAATAGTGCAGTAGAAAACCAAGAGGAGGAACACTGAGCGATATAAGAAGGTCATGTGAAAACACACGAAGTGAATCATGTAAGTTTGAAAGCATGTCGAAAAAGATAACCGATAATTGTTATCTGGTACGGCCTCCTTTCAAACATCTATGGTATATTTGATGTGTTTTAACATGACCCCGTTTTAGTAAGTAGCATCTACTCGGTTCAGAAACAATGAAAAGTTTTAAGTTGTTGTAAGTGATATAAAGAAAAATATTTTTTGTTTTTTTTTTTTGTTTTATGCTGTGAGCAATTTTTTTTAGATGTAAGTAATTAGGGGTAACCCTTTTTTAGTAAGTAGTACATACTGGGATCAAAACCAATGAAAACATTTAAGTTGTTGTGGATGGTATAAAGAAAAATATATCTTTTTTTGTTTATTATGTTTTATGCTGTGAGCAATTTTTTTTAGATATAAGTAATGAAATTAGATCCATTTTATGTTTTGAACAATTGTTTTTTGATCTAAGTAATGAACTGATTTTTTTTATGCTGTGAACCTTTTTTTTAAACTAAATAAAATGAAATAAATTATTATTTGCTGTGAACCTTTTTTTTAAACTAAATAAAATGAAATAAATTATTATTTGATATGGAAATTCTTTTGTTTAACTTTTTGTAAAAAGTTTAAGTAAAAGCGACACTTCTGAGTTCTTTTTCTAAAAATTACACAGAAAAGATTCAGCGCAAAAGAGAAAAAAATAAGTCTGTGAGCAAAATCAAAACACTTCAAACTCCGAGCAACCATTATTGTGTTTGAATATTTTATTAAGACTAAATTGAAATATATGTTTATAAACTATGAATAAATAAAAAATGAATACATGATATTAAAAATGTTACACAAGTATTGATAATCAAAGTACATGTATATGGGTACATAAAATAATAATTTTTATATAACAACACTTTACATATATTTCAATTTAGTCTTAATAAAATATTCAAACACAATAGGTTATGGGCCCAGTCAAAAATAAAAAAAAATAGAAATTAAATCATAAAGGCATTTCTATTTATGTAAAGAATAGAAAATTTTTCGATACAATATAATTATGGATTTTTCTAAACATATAAAGCCTTTATCAGGAGAAACTGACTGGCCAATTTGGAAAAGAAAAATTCGGGACTTATTGGACTATCACGATGGAGCATTAGATGTCATCGATAGGAAACTGGTCAAACCTTCTCCATTGCCAGATACTTCAACTAGCAAGGAGATCAAAGAAAACCAAGAATTATGTGATCGATTTAGAAAAGCTAACAGTTATGCCAAATCGATGATCACCAGCGCAGTATCCGATGATGTTTATCAGAAAATTATGGATACTGAGCAAGCTGCCGATGCATGGGAAGCATTAAAGGCTTTGTACGAGGCTTCATCGAAAGACCAAATTTTTAAGATTTGTACTGAATTCTTTTCGTTTAATTGGAATTCAAATCAAGATGTATCTATGCATATTGCAAAAATCAAAAGTCTCTGGAGCGAATTAAATATCGGGCTCAAAGGCAGAAATGAGCAGCCGCTACCTGAATTGCTACTGGTATGTAAAACAATGCAAATTTTACCGGAACAATTTGAAAACTTCAAGAGCAGTTGGATGTTATTAAAAGCTACAAGAAAAGAGGAAATACTTTTAAGACAACGAAAATAAATGACAAACAAAATACGATATGTAACTATTGCAAGAGAAAAGGACATTGGGTACGAGATTGCAAGAAATGGATAGCAGATGGTTGCCCATCAAAAAATAAAGAAGAGAACAAAAATTATAGTTTATCGATAACTTCAAATGAAATCAATACAGTGTTTTCTAATAACGATTGGTGGATAGATAACGGAGCTACTCAACATGTAACCAATTCAATGGATATGTTTTCATATTTTGAGGAATTCAAGACGCCTAGTGAGATGAAAGCTGCTGGAAGTGAATCTTTAAAAGCAATAGGTAAGGGAGTTATTGAAATGGATTCGAAAATTGGAAACCACAACTTGAGAATAAAACTTGAGGAGGTATGGTACGTTCCTGGAATATCGAAAAATTCATTTTCGGTTTTAGAAAGTCATGATAAGAACAAAAGGAGTACTTTCTTATCAACATCAACAAAATGTGCATTAAAAATAAATGGCACACCAATATTATATGGTTATCGTAATTGTGGATTAAGGCAGTCGCCAGGTGCCATAATGAAAATAATTCTCAATCGTTTAATTCTGTCAAGTTCTCTGTTAAATCTGAAACCATCATTGCATAATCATCATAACAGTTGTTGATGATTACCGTCCTATTTCTTAAACGTTTAGATAATGGTAAATCGTCCTCAGATGTTTCATCTCTTCCTCTCTTTTGTCGTTGTACATTTTCTGCCTCAGTTGTCACTTCATCAGAAATTTCGTCTGTGTGATAGCTTTCATCATTTTCTTCATTTTCTTTTTCTGAATTTTTGCATAAGGACTTGTAGTCCTTAAATGGTAACATTATTTCAGGTAATTCACGAGTCCCTTTTATTGGACTCTGGATTGATTTCGGCTCTTTACAGTCACATAATTTTTCATCAAATATTACGTCTCTTGATAGTTGTATAATGTTCTTTTCACTATTATAAATTCTATACCTTTCATCACCATCATATCCAATTAGATAACCCTTAATAGCTTTCTTATCAAGTTTTCGTCTCTTTTGTTTCGGTACATGGAAGAAGCAAGTTGATCCAATTATCTTAAGATGTTTAATACGAGGTTTCTTGCCTATCCATAGTTCGTAAGGACTTTTATTTTTTAGCGATGATTTACTAGTTCTATTTAAAATATAAATAGCACTATTAGCAAATTCTGCCCACATAGCATCTGAAAACTTGATTTCTGAATTGGAGTACATAAATGTTCGCACCATCTCAATAACAGTACGATTATCTCTCTCCGAAGCACCATTTTGTTCAGGAGTATATGGTGCTGTTAACCTTTGCGTAATACCATTTTCCTCCAGAATACTTTTTACATCTTTGTTGTTAAATTCACCTCCATTATCACTCAAAATTTCTTTAATTTTATGACCTTGTGCTCTTGCACTAGCAATGACAATTCTTAGAGTGTTTTTTACTTCAGATTTTTTTGAAATAAAGAAACCAAAGCGAAATTT
The DNA here is from genome assembly GCA_944452675.1 of Tachina lurida. Taxonomy (NCBI): domain Eukaryota; kingdom Metazoa; phylum Arthropoda; class Insecta; order Diptera; family Tachinidae; genus Tachina; species Tachina lurida. Next base: position 94,457,743 of record OX101753.1, on the reverse strand, counting down.
AGTAAACTGATCTTTATATAAAACTAAATACCTCTTTCCTTGATATGAAAATGGAAATGGTCCAGCAACATCAGTTGAAATTAATTCTCCTGGTTGCGTTGCTTGCACCCTGGTTCCAAATGGAAATCTATGTGCTTTTCCATAAATACAAGGTTCACATATTTCTGCATCGTATTTTGCTTTTATACCTAATGTATTCTCCATCATATGCTTTACGTACCTTTTGTCTTGGTGACCCCATCTCTCATGATATAATTGAAGATTTGATTTATTAATTGCAGCATTAACTCTTTCTGGATATATTGGTTTAATATCAGCTTTGTATAAACCATCTGAGGACGATTTACCATTATCTAAACGTTTAAGAAATAGGACGGTAATCATCAACAACTGTTATGATGATTATGCAATGATGGTTTCAGATTTAATTAGTAAAATAAAAACACCTACAACTTACTGTGAAGCATTAGATACTGATGAAAAAGAAATGTGGATAAACGCAATGACATCTGAGATGAATTCTTTAAAAGAAAACCATACTTGGGAAATGAAGAAATTACCAAAACAGGGAAAGATTTTACCAAGTAAATGGGTATTCAAGGTTAAAACAAATCCAAATGGTTCTGTTGATAAATTCAAGGCTCGGCTGGTTATCAAAGGCTTCCGTCAACGTGCTGGAATAGATTATACTGAAACTTTCAGTCCAGTTGCTAAAATGAGTACTGTTCGAGCTCTTTTAAGTACTGCTGCTAGTGAAAATATGTATCTCTCACAATTTGATGTCTCTACGGCTTTTCTTTATGGTGAACTGGAGGAAGCCATCTATATGAAGCAGCCTGATGGTTTTGAAGATGGAACTGATCGAGTATGCAAACTTAAAAAAAGTCTATATGGTCTTAAGCAAGCACCCAGATGTTGGAATAAACGATTCGGGAAATATTTATTGAAACTTGGATTTAAAGCAAGTGAGGCTGATCCCTGTTTCTATATCAGAGAATGTAATGGTAAGAAACTGCTTTTAGTGCTTTATGTGGATGATGGCCTTATTGCCTCAACTGATGAGAAAGATCTTAAAGAATTCTTAGAGCAACTTAAAAAAGAGTTCAAGATTGTCCATAAAGAGGCTGATTACTTTCTTGGAATTCAAATAAGAAGACAAAACAGTAAAATTCAAATTAGTCAAGAGGCGTATGCAAAGAAGATTCTAGAAAGATTTAATTTTAGCGAATGCAAAAAAGTTAATTCACCAATGCTAAAAACAAATGAACAGGGAAAGAAAAAAAATAGTCCAAGAAGAAAAAGAAGTTAAATTCCCTTATAGACAGGCTGTTGGCGCGCTTATGTATCTCATGCTAGGCACTCGTCCAGATTTAGCATACTCTGTAGGATATCTCTCCAGAACATTGGAAAATCCTACTTCAGAAGATATAACTCGTGTAAAAAGGGTTTTTAGATATATTGCAGGAACTATTAATTATGGTATTGTATATAATGAGAATGCTCTATGTGAATTGGAATGCTACAGCGATGCAGATTTTGGAGGATGTCTAAAAACGGGACGATCGACGTCAGGTGTAGTCATAAAATATGCTGGTGGGGCAATTTCGTGGTCAAGTCAAAGACAAACTGTAGTGGCTACCTCAACAACTGAAGCTGAAATTATTGCAGCAACTGAAGCAACGAAAGAAATAATTTGGTTGTACCGTTTATATTCACAAGTTATAAGCTTTAAAGATATACCAATATTAAAAGTCGATAATGCTGCTGCAGTACGATTAGCACAAAATCCGGAATTCCACCGAAGAACCAAGCATATAGCTATTAAACATTTTTTTATAAGAGAGAAGGTAGTTGAACGAAAACTTGATGTTCAACAAATTTCAACTTCAAGTCAGTTAGCTGACATAATGACAAAACCTCTTCAGCCAGTTAGATTAAAATCTCTCTGTACAATGTTGGGTTTGGAAAGTACTAACTCTAAATAACAAGGGAAAGTATTATGTTTAATGTGTTGTTATATAAAAGTTATTATTTTATGTACCCATATACATGTACTTTGATTATCAATACTTGTGTAACATTTTTAATATCATGTATTCATTTTTTATTTATTCATAGTTTATAAACATATATTTCAATTTAGTCTTAATAAAATATTCAAACACAATAACCATGAGAAATGTCGCTGACTCACTTTTGCCGTGAGTGCACTTGATTCTTAAAGCGATGGCGTAGTCATCTTTGTATGTACACACTAATTTCTTTACCTCTGCCTTCCATATTTTTAAAACTGTTACAACTTTGAAATAAAATTCGGAAACAAACTTGTTTAACGCTGAACTATAATAACAAAGTATGAAAGCAGCAAAAATCTGAAAAAAAAACTTCTAAAAACTTCGCTATCATGAAAATATATGAGTTTGTTGGCTGGAGGATTCAGAAAAAGACCAATTTTGTGGAAAAGCGTTAAATTTTCTACAATTACATTTTGTGTGTTGAAAGCCAAAGTATCTTTAAATTCCTTTACCACGCCTGCATCAGTATCTTTGGAAACACTTTTTTTCAAAAGGTGAATATGAGCGAATGCAATATCCATAGTCGGATACTGTTCACCTTCAAGCAACTTGGAGGCTTTCTCAAAATGTTGAAGCACTTCAACTAAGGCGTTTACAATTTGCCAATTGATACCATCAATCCGATGTAATTAACATTTTTCCTGCAAAACTTTTATAATTTCGGACTAATTCTTTTCAATAGATTCTAACATATAAAAAATGGTGTTCCATCTTGTGGGTGAAAAACTCTTTAAAGTGGTTTGCAAGCTGTTATTAGCCCCTGACTTTTTGAATTATCTCACTAGCTTCGTACACAATTGACATAGTATTGATATTTCTGACAATCCATGGATAGACTTTGGCTTACACAGTGTATTTTATTGCAATCCCGAAATGCTGCAATCATATTTGCCCCTCTGTCTGTAACAATTACAACCTTATCATTTAAGGTGCAGTCATACTGTGACAACAATTCGTCTACAGAAAGCCGTATATTTGTGTCTAAAATCAAAAGAGAAAATAGCAATGTAATGTAGGGATATGTATGCTTCACTAAATTTTAGTTCTCACGTGTACACTTTTCACCTTCCATGGACATAAATCCAAGAAAATTCGTCAATAATTGCCCTTCCTTAACGAAATGTATAGTGATGGACAAAAACGATTTACGTAAATAATTATCAGTCCATAAATCTGCAGTCAAGGCAAAACCTGAATCTTTGACGGACACTATCTCCCTTTTGAGCTCAACGAAATGTTTGGTGTACAGACTCTCAATATTCCGCGAAATTGTTGTCGGGTGCGGTAGAAGATTTTCCATATCGACGTAGGGCCTATACTTCGCACCAATTTCTATTAAAAACTGAGCTACGTTTTTAAAGCCCGAATCAGCTAAAATCTTGAAAGGCGTGCAGTTCTCAACACTCCACTTAGTAAACACACTTACTGCGTTTTTTTTTGCTTTCTTCATCTACTACAGCTTTTGTGCTTATAGACGTAGTCAACATATAGCATCTATGTTTTACGAGATTAGAGGTTGATCTCTCGTTGTATTTATAAATATTTATACATTTTCTGCAAGCTACAATGTTCGGTATTGCCTGCCCAGTATCATCGGAAACCTTTCCAAAAACTTCCCAAACTTTACTGCGACCTCGCTTACTGATGATTGTGAACTTGAAGTTAATAATGTTCTCTTTTATATTAGAATTTTTTAACAAACTATTATTGGAGACATCAGTGGGAATGGAGTCTCTAGTTGCTGCCTATTTTGTTTAAATTAAAAATTCGGTCTTAAATTAATTTTTTTGGCATACATAGAAAATTGTTGTTTCAGTAAAATTGGAAAATAGCCAATGCACATATGTATCGAAACAAAAATTTTCATTTAATTTGATTATAAAACCTATATTTTCAGTTAAAAACATTTTAAAATAGTATAACGCCTACATATGTATTTACAAGCTTCACTTACGTACTGGCAATCCATTTTTTGAGTATCCTTCTTTCAGAAACGATGACAACAAACTACCGCATTTACTTCCAAACAGATGTGCATGTTTCCTTTGATTCGTTTTTTAAAACGAAACATTCGAATGTTTCCATAATAATTTGGAAAGATGAGAGTAAATGTGTGTTTCGTTTGTCATTCTGGCAAAGACATCCATGTTTCGTTTGCTTCGCGTTTTTTGAACGAAACAAACGACAACTAGATTGATGTACTATTCTATTCAAACTCTCATGCTTCATTACTCTCATGTCTCCATTCTCTCATGTTTCCATTCTCTCATGTTTCCATTCTCTAACAGCAACATCCATTTTTTCAGTTACATTGCTCGTTTCGCTTTTACAAATGAGAATAGGAAGACTGTTTGAAAATTTGAGAATGTGTTGAACAGCGTTTCAATCATACTTGTGCAGATCATTAGTACACGCTATCGATTTTCTATTAATCCAAAAAACAATCCATGTTCATTGCCATAAGGGCATAATTGTAATTAAGATATGATTCTGACAATTCTTAAATTGATTGCATCAACCGAGCGTATGCTTTTGTTATGACTAATTAACGGATTGGTTAACACAATCGAATAAAATATTATGCATTGGATTTTACTGCCAACTTCTGGTATTGGCAACTAAAAATTTGTCGTTCTACATTAAGGTTAAAATAAACACTTTCTATCAGTTGCTGCAACTAATTAGAGTTTGAGGTTACTATATAGTTTATACCAGCAAATCAAAAATTAACTTTTGTGACTTTCAAAGATATTATGATTTTTGAATTTTCAAATGGTTTTTAAAAGTCTGTGCATAAGATAACAGTTTTGTGGTTGTTTAAAATGTGTGGTTGATAAAATGCATATAGATATGCTTCACCACCTGGAAATACATTTCAATTAAAATAAACTTATGACAATATGTCAAATAATAAATTTCTTAAATTGTGTATTTTTATTTGCGTTTATTGTTTATTTTTATTTCAGCAAGGAAGGCCGATTTTTGCTTTCACAGGTACCAATTATGATATTGCTTTAGTTATATTAACCATATTTTCGCTAGCAAGAATAACTTTTATTTCAAATTCTATACTGTCAACCAATTTTTTCTGTTGCTGCAACTATTTGGTTAAGGGTTATAATTAAAATATAGTGGTACCACAACAAAATTGCATTCGTTATACCAGAATTCTATGATAGTTGGTGCGACCACCAGCTTTAGCTTGTTGTGACAGGGGTTACCTTCGGGCTAAATATGGTCAATCCAAAATGTAAATAAAACAAAACAAATTTATTTTATTTTCAAATACCCAACGTTTCGTTTGTTTATTTCAAAGTTCTTCAGGTGTATATTTTTGTTCATAAAATCTAGCAACAAACAATAGTTAATTAGATCTGAGTTCCATATTTAATAGTTATTAATTTTTGACTTACAACTATTTGCTTTACATATTGTCAAAATTATCAGTTATTAATTAAAGATAGAGAAACAGGACTTCACGACACAGAATTTGTATAAATAAAAAATAGATAAATTAATAAAAACAATACAACACAAATTTAATTCGTCAATCTTAACGCTAATATCACAGATCAGAATTAAGGTTTTCGTATTTTATTGTAACCCTGCAGGAAATGGAACTGACACAAGACTGGTCACGTGACCGGTCCCCAAGTGATAGGGACCAGTCCGAGTTCTAACACTTCCTTTGAAGCGGACCAGTCACTTTTACATGGGGATGGCCTAGGATGGGGTTAATTGATACTTTGTATGCACCTTGTGACTTGTCACTGAACTATCCCATAGGGACCTATTCGATGTATAATAATGTAAATATCAATTATTTATAAATGTAATTTCGACATTTAACTGTAACAATTAACGCTTAAAAATTGTTTTATTGTTACAAATGCAATGCCATATTATTTTTAATCTGAAAATTTTTCGAGATTCGAACCGACAACCTCTTGCATGATTGGCTGGCACACTACCCACTCGACCACAGGGCCACTCATATTTCAAAAGTATAAATACCAGTTAAGCTTATGTTAATATTTAAGTATAGTTACGGGACTGGTTCCAGAGTCACATTGAAGGGAGCAATTAACATTATATTTACACTATTTGATAGGTCCTGTATTCGACCACATCGAACATGTTCAGTGCAGTTTACTACAATACTAGACCGAGTCCGAATTAAATTGGCTCAAGATCAAGACGATACATCACGAAAATGGTCAATATGTCACTATTTAAACGATATGGCTTTTTTCACCATACACTACTCCGTACTTTTGATAACACCCACATTTTCTCCAGTTATAGGACGAGTACGTTTGGATTGTCACCAAATTTTCTGCAGGGCTATTATGCGATCATGAATAAGAATGCAGTAAACTGATGTCTTTGCTGCAATATTAGTTGCTGTTTCAAATTCTATTTTTATATCAATCGGCCTATTGTTGAGTGATTCATTCTGATGACTGACATCTACTACAATAATAGGGGCTTTTGTCTTAAACTCTGATGCAGTTAGAAGCGGTTGAAATTCTTTCATATAGTACCTTTGTTGACATCTTAGATACATATCATAAAGAATTGCATATCGTTCATTTTTGAACTTTATGTTGAGATCATCATATGGATATGAGACTGAATTTAAATGTTCTTTTAAATTAGTCAAATCACAATAAACAAACTTATTTTCTTGTTGAGAAGCAATCAATACAAAACGGGTTCGTTCTCTATTTGTAGCCAGTTTTACATTCCAAATATGGCTAGTTCCTGTGCTTATTTGTGGATTAACATGAAAATCCCAACTGCAAAATTCTAAGGTATAGAAGCACCATTGTTAATAATTTTAATCATATTCAATTCGCTAAAGTCAGATAATTCCACATGTGGGATTCTCCATGAGATGAGTGAAATTGTAAGTTTAGCTTTTTTTAGTAGAAACACTTGAGGGTACAAGATCTTCATCGTTCTTATTGCGCAAGAGTATCAATTCATGTTTTCAATTTAGTATAACTTTGTTGTAGTCCTCAGCGAATCCTAGAAGCATTTCTAGAGGTACATAGAAATTGAAAAATCTATTTACAAGAGTGATATAATCAATTTTGTTCCATCCAGCATTTTGCATCACGTTGCTTTCTGTTGGTGACATAGGAACCAAATTTTTTATGGTGCTTGTGGCTCCTAAATATCTTATGTAATCAATTTTCAATTGAGCTCATAGCGAATTTCATCAAAGAGATATACCAAAAAGTTGTTTTTTAATATAAAGTTCTCCAAAGATGAAGAAGATTTGGAGTTATTATCATCAGCAACAAAGCGCTCTACATAAATGTAGCTCTCACTGGGTAGCACGTACAAATCTTGATTTTGTATTAAAATTCGAATTTCATCATTATTGTTGTAAGATTATAAGTATGGTTCATACAGAGTTGGGCAAAATACATGGCTTGCAGTATTTCAAATACAAAATACTTGATGGTCATGTATTTAAAATACAAAATACAAAATACTTTCAGGCTATGTATTTAAAATACAAACTACAAAATACTTCCACATCATTTACATATGTATATATGTATGTATGTATTTACAGGTGGTGTTACTAGTTCATGTTAGTTAGAAGTACGTACATACGTGCTTATGTTGGTCCTCGCCCATACGTGCAATTTTTGTTGCATCAATTCTTGAGTGTATTGGTGAGAGGGGTGACAAGTTGAGGGAAGAATTGTTTTGCAATTCGCAGTTGTTAATTTAAAGTTTGTAGGTGCATTTCAGGTTTTATTTTATTTGTTCAGTTGTATGAAAAACACAAAATATAACAAATAGTAAAATAATTGTTAATTTTTAAGGCAAATTTCTGGTGAAATAAAATTTTTTAATACTTAACTGCAAAACTATAATTTCCTAATGTGAACACTTATGCAATTTCAAAGCAGAATTTTAAAAAATTGCAAGTCTGGACGAGGACTTGACAACACAATATCCTAAAGCAAAAGCAACCATGTTGTTTTTGTATTGTTGTAATAGTACTACATGCAAAGGCCCCTTTCAGATTAGACAACTTTACTTGCGCAAGTCTTGTGTTTGTGGGTGTGAGAGGAAAGGTCGGTTTGAAGGGGAAAGAATTGCCAAGATTTGAGTACAGACTTGCTTGTACTTGACAATTCTATACTTGTACTTGGCAATTATGTATATTCAAGTATATCTTTTACTAAATTATTTTTTTCTTCAACTTCTATTGTATACATCGAATTTCAAATCACTTTAACAATAACAATTAATACAGAAATGAAACAAAACGTCAACAAAAACGTCAATTAAGAAAATTCGAGCATAAGAAAATTAAACTTGCTCAACAAAGTTGCTGAATGTGAACATAAAAGCAAGTTCAAAAGAAAATAAATAAAAATGAAAGTTATACTTGCGCAATTAAAGTTGCCTAATCTGAAAGGGGCCAAATAAAATGCCTTGTGACAAGATGCTTCAGAATTGACAACTGAATTGTGGTGATGCCAACTCTAAGAGTTGGTATAGTTATGTTTTTTTAGCGATTCTAATATTTTGTTATTGGTTTGACGAATGATACATTATAAATCGATCAAAATGCAAAACGCCAACAATGTAATGTATTTTGTAAATGTATTTTGTAAATTATGTATTTCAAATACAAAATACAAAATACTTGCATGTCATGTATTTAAAATAAAAAATACAAAATACTTCTACGTAATGTATTTAAAATACAAATACAAAATATTTGTATTTTAAATACGTATTTCAAATACATGTATTTCAAATACTGCTCAACCCTGGGTACATATGTATGATAGTCCTTTTTGATTATATTCTCATCAGACAAGGGTTTATCTAAGACATCTATTATTGAACTCATTTTGTTTTCAATTTAAAATTCAAGGACCTTAGAAATTTTTATTTGATGTTGTTAGTGCTTTTTGATGAGCTGCTCGCTTTAATTTTGTTGTTCTTCTTGCTGCTTTATTTTTCAATGTATTTGTGTTGTATTATTTATATATATACATATAGGTTTCCGTCGTTCCTACAAGGAGCATAGAGCCTCAAAATGTATTATTTAGTTGACCTTAAATGTATTCGTATTGGAATTTCCTCTCCTCGGAAACTAATTAAATCACTGTGTTGATCAAGTACGCGCAGCGCTAGTGAACTTATCTCTCTGGTGTTCACAGGTAAATATATGAGGTTTCTTGGAAGCTCATCTGTTTTATAGCCTGGAGGCACATTAATCGGAAACTCATGAAGTGTTAAAAGCGATACTACTTCCAATTCGCAAGAGATTCACTTTAAAAATATTAACTGGAAGATCTGAGTAATAATATTTGTTTGGTGCTAGGATTTTTCTTTTGAATCCTAAAAGTTTTTCAATTGTATTATCTTTATTAAAATAAATCCTTGGAACTATTAACTTTAACTTGCATTGTATTTTTATTGGCTTCAATAAAAATACAATACAATAACAAATTGTAGGTGTCTGCATTTGGAATACTGTTGTATGAATGAAAATCAGTTAGAGCACACTCATATGCATCATGTAATTCAATAGGAGGAAAGTAGCTAGCAGATAATTCTGATGAGTTAGAGCTCAGAGTAAGTGTTATTGACATTATAGCAGACTGATTACAATTAAATAAAGTTTAGTACACAGTATGGTTTATAAGCATAATTTACATATTAAGTTCATTTTCTTATTTTAAAATTAACATTAGTTTCTTAATATTAATGCTATCATTGTTTTGCTATAATGTTGTTGTTGATTTAGTTTTTCTTCCAACTATAATATTTCATCTTTACTTATCCAAGAATTGTGCTGATTAGGAAATCACACCCATTTAACGTATACCTCCTTTCCTTTAATTTTAAGAACCTTTTCAACTAGATATGTATTTGGAAATCTGGTTTTTGAAAGTTAGCCAGTATAGAATCCACATTTAATAAGATTACCAAGATAGTCTTCTAATATGTATGTATATTGCAGGATTTGTTGGTTGGTTGGTTGGTGTCAACCTATGTTGAACCGTATCTAAGTATTCGGATATGGTCATCGTTACTAGATCCAATCCGTAGCGTTGAGATATCGGATAAGGTCATTCAACCCAATCTTAGATAGATCTGAAAAATTATCTAGTACATGACTGCATAAAAATTTGTGTTTCGAGAGATTCAAAGCTGGGCATGCGCAAAGAAAGTGAAAGATTGTGTCTTCTTTGCTTACTTTTCGACAACTTTGGCATAACTCATAGAACAGACCGTCCAGCGCCCCGTCAAGACTGCAACGAGTATCGAGATGTCCCTGCAGTTTATATTTGTTAATTGTATAGAGCAACTATCGTTGTAACAAAGCAACTTTGCACGTGACTTTATTGCGCCATCTTCTTTCAGCCTTATAGAAATAGTGCTTGAAAATACCGCTTCTAATAGCGCCAAACGGCATGACTACCGATTCAGCATTGGAAGCATTTATAGCAGAGCCAGCTCTAGCCAGCTCGTCCGCCTGTTCATTACCTTAAAAATTGTTATGTGCTGGAACCCAGATGAGGGTGAGGTCAGTGTGACCACCCAGTCTAGATAGCAAACTATCCGAATAAAAAAGATGAGGTGATATGTGATCTTAGGGATAGTAGTGCTGGCTGTCGACGAAGATACCAACTTTACCCTGTACCTGCCTGTCAATCAGCTTTCTAGCCGCTTCCCTAACTGCCTAAATTTTT